>JAFEMH010000191.1:497500-950265 GCA_022495995.1 Adenophora triphylla var. japonica
ATACACTATATACTATACCCTATATACTATATACCCTATACCCTATACTCTATGCCCTATATACTATATCCTATACCCTATACCTTATACCCTATATCCTATATACTATACCCTATACCATATACCCTATATATTATATCCTATACCCTATACCCTATATACTATACCCTATACCCTATATACGATACCATATACCCTATACCCTATACTCTATGCCCTATATACTATACCCTATACCCTATACCTTATACCCTATACCCTATATACTATACCCTATATACTATACCATATACCCTATACCCTATACCCTATACTCTATGCCCTATATACTATACCTTATACCTTATACCCTATACCCTATATACTATACCCTATACCCTATATACTATATCCTATACCCTATACCCTATACTCTATACTCTATGCCCTATATACTATACCACCATATACCCTATACCTTATATCCTATACCCTATATACCATACCCTATACCCTATATACTATACCCTATACCCTATACTCTATGCCCTATATACTATACCCTATGCCTTATACCCTATACCTTATATACTATACCCTATACCCTATACCCTATATACTATATCCTATACCCTATATCCTATGCCCTATATACTATACCATATACCCTATACCCTATACTCTATACCCTATACCCTATATACTATACCCTATACCCTATACCCTATATACTATACCCTAATTTAGTATTGAAGTTTTTTTTTCAAAAATTTATATGAAAAAGTTAGAAAAAAAAATAAACAAATGAAGGTATAATAAAGAAATCAGGGACGGGTAAAATTTTTTAATTTTTTATTTATAAATGTATAATTTTTTTATTTGTAAAAAAATCCACTACTAACCAACATCTCAAATAATTTTATTTATCCAAAAAAATTATAAAAAATTAAAAAAGTATATATGTTATTGTCCTTCCCTCTTCTATTATATACCTTATTTCTTTAAAAATTCTTAACTTTTTTTATATAAATTTTTGTAAAAAAAAATTCACTAATAACCAACATCTCAAATAGTTTTATTTTTCCAAAAAAAATTAAAAAGAATTAAAAAAGTAAATGCTATTGTCCGTCTCTCTTTTTTCTATTATATACTTTCATTTCATTAAAATTCTTAACCATTTTTATATAATTTTTTTTTAAAATTTTCACTACTAACTAACATCTCAAATAGTTTTATTTATCCAAACAAAAAATTTAAAAAGTAAATGATATTGTCCGTCTCTCTTTTTTCTATTATATACTTTCATTTCTTTAAAAATTCTTAACTTTTTTATATAACATTTTATAAAAAAAATCACTACTAACCAACATCTAAAATAGTTTTATTTATCCAAAAAAAATACAAAAAAATTAAAAAAATATATATGCTATTGTCCGTCCCTCTTCTATTATAATCCGTCCGTAATTAAATACGTCACTAATCCGTCGCTAACCTAAAATATTAATTTAATAATTATTTTAAATAATTTAGCAACGACTCTAATCCGTCGATAAAAATATGTAATTAATTTACCGACGGATTATAATCCATCGGTAATTAAATCCGTCACTAATTTGTCGCTAACCTAAAATATAAATTAAATAATTATTTTGAATAATTTAGCAACGACTCAAATCCGTCGGCATTAATATGTAATTAATTTACCAACGGATTATAATCCGTCGATAATTAAATCCGTCACTAATCCGTCACTAACCTAAATATAAATTTTATAATTATTTTAAATAATTTAGCAACGACTCAAATCCGTCGGTAATAATATGTAATTTATTTACCGATGGATTATAATCCGTTGGTAATTAAATCCGTCACTAACCTAAAATATAAATTTAACAATTATTTTAAATAATTTAGCAACGACTCAAATCCGTCGGTAATAATATGTAATTAATTTACCAATGGATTTTAATCCGTCGGTAATTAAATTCGTCACTAACCTGAAATATAAATTTAATAATTAATTTAAATAATTTAGCAACGATTCAAATTCGTCAGTAAAAATATCCGTCGCCATTTCGTCATAAATCCGTCGGTAAAAAGTGCGCAATTTTTTGGCGCCAAAATGGTGACGGATTAGAGACGGAATGGAATCCGTCGGCATATCCGTCACTAAATTCGTCGGTAATCTCGTCCTAATTTCGTTTTTTGTTTTTCGCACTAGGTCGTTGCTATTTCGTCGCTAATCCGTCGGTATTAGTGACGGATTTATTTCCGTCACTAATTTCCGTCGGTATTTGTCAGTTTTCCTGTAGTGTCGATTGTGGAGCACAGAATCCCTCTAGCACCAGATGTCAAGCCAGTAAAGCAGAAACTGAGAAAGATCAAGCCAGAGTGGTCTCTACAGGTCAAAGAAGAGATTGAGAAGCTACTGCGGGTAGGATTCATCAGGGTCATCGAATATCCGACATGGTTATCCAACATCGTGACTGTGACTAAGGCCAATGGGAAGGTGCGCTGTTGTGTAGATTTTCGGGATCTAAACAAGGCCAGCCCCAAAGACGACTATCCCTTGCCGAACATAGACATTCTGGTGGACGCTATTGCTAACTACGAAGTCAAATTCCTTCGTTGATGGCTTTGCTGGCTACAACTAGATCAAGATGGCCGAGGAGGACCAAGAAAAGACAGCCTTCACCACACCGTGGGGAGCGTACTGCTATACTGTGATGCCTTTTGGGCTTAAGAATGCCGGGGATACGTATCAAAGGGCCGCGACTGCACTCTTTCACGACATGATCCACAAGGAAATTGAGGTCTATGTCGATGATATGATAATCCATTCCAAATGCGAGGATGGACAACACTTTGTCGACCTGCGAAAGTTCTTTGAAAGGTTGAGACAGCATTCCATGAGACTGAATCCTGTCAAATGCACCTTTGGAGTGACAAGGGGGAAAGTCCTCGGGTATATGGTCACAGAATGAGGTATTGAAGTCGATCCCCGAAAGATCAAGGCCATTATGGACAAGAGGCCGCCTCGAACCCAGACAGAGGTCAAAAGCTTTATGGGCAAATTACAGTACATCAGCCATTTTGTCAACCAGCTGACTACCATGTGCGAGCCCATCTTCAAGCTCATGAAGAAGAATGCAGACACAGAATGGACTGAGGAATGCCAGGATGCCTTTGACCAAATCAAGGCATACTTAGTACATCCCCCGGTGCTATGCCCCCCACATGGACAGAAACCTCTTCTGCTCTATCTCACTGTCACTGATACGACAATTGGGGCTATGCTGGCTAAGGAGAAGAAGAACTCTCGGGTAGAAAATGCCATTTACTTTGTCAGCCGAAAGCTGCAGGGAGGTGAGCTCAATTGCTCAGCGTGCGAAAAGACATGTGCAGGACTGGTCTGGGTAGTCGGTAAGCTGAACCATTACATGCAAGCCCACTCTGTGAACTTGGTCTCGAAAACGGACCCCATCAAGTACATCTTCGACAAGCCTTCTCTTTTGATGCGTCTAGCAAAGTGGTCGTTCTTCTTGGCTGAGTATGACATCAACTATGTGACGAGAAAGGCAATTAAGGGTCAAGCGCTGTCAGACCATCTGGCAAACTTCCCTAGCAATGAGGACCGCGGGCCTGAACCCCAATTCCTAGATGAGGGAATCTTCGTAGTTGAGCATGAGAACCGATGGTAGCTATTCTTTGACGGAGCTGCTAACAAAAGAGGAAATGGCGTAGGAATGCTATTGGTCGATCCGAAAGATGAGCACACGCCAATAGCCATCAAGTTGAACTTCCCTACCACGAACAATGCCGCGGAGTATGAAGCTTGCATTGCTGGTTTAGAAGCTGCCTTAGAAAGGAATGTCAAGGAGCTCAAGGTCTATGGAGACTCAGCCCTGATCATCAACCAGGTCTCCAACAAGTGGACGACTGTGGATCCTAACCTTCAAAGGTATCATGCCTACATGGAAGAATTGACTAAGCAGTTCAGAGAAGTAACCTTCCATTACCTGCCAAGGGACAAGAACAGATTTGCAGATGCCTTAGCTACTCTTGCCTCATTGGTAGAGATCCCCGAGGGTAAGGCAATAAAACCATTCAGAGTGGGTAGAAGAGAAGCCTCGGCTTTCTGTTGTGAAATAGACTTGGGACCCGAGCCTGTCAAAGAACCCTGGTACAGTCAGATTTATCAGTTCCTCAAGGATGGGGAGTCAGCTTTCAGAGATGAAGAAGGTAGACCAAGGGAAGGCATCAAAGCTAAGAGCTTGCAAGCCCTGAAACGGTTGGCCTCTCACTATGTCATTCTAGGGGGCGACCTGTGTATGAAACGGTACCAGGGACCACTCCTCCTATGTGTCACCCAAGAAAGGGCAAGAGAGTTGATGACCGAAGTCCACAACGGTCCCTGCGGTCCTCATATGAATGCCAGAGCGTTGATGCAAGTAATCCTCAGAATGGGCTATTACTGGATTTCCATGGAAACAGACTGTGTCCAGCATGTACGAGCGTACGACAAATGCCAACGGTTTGCCAACCTCAATCATCTTCCGCCTCATAACCTATACTGCATGACAACTCCTTGGCCGTTTGCAACTTGGGGTATTGATGTGATAGGAAAGATAGCCCCGGCTGGAAGCAATGGGCATGAATTTGTGCTAGTGGCAGTCAACTACTTCACAAAGTGGGTAGAGGCCAAGTCCTACAAGGTCCTCACTTCCAAGAAGGTGGCCCAGATTGTCAAAGAAAATATCATGTGCAGATATGAGGTGCCCAATGAGGTCATTTCAGATAACGGGTCTCACTTTGAAGGGGACTGCGATAGATTGCTGTCGGAATTCAGAATCACTCGCCACAAATCGTCCTCGTACAGACCTCAGACCAATGGAGCAGTAGAAGCTGCCAATAAGACGCTCGAATGGATTATCCGGAAAATGGCCACCCGTGGTCGTGACTGACCTGAAAAGCTGCATCTGGCACTCTGGGGCTACAAAACATCTGTTAGAACAGCCACGGGAGAAACTCCCTTTGCCCTAACTTACGGGATGGAAGCAGTGTTGCCAGTAGAGTTGGAAATCCCGTCACTAAGGGTCCTCCTGAAAAACGGTGTCAATGAAGTAGAGTGGCTAAGCAGCCGGCATGATGAATTGGCCCTGCTTGACGAAAGAAGGCTAAAAGCCATGGATCACACCCGAGCCTACCAGAGGCGAATGGCCAGGGCATTCGACAAAAAGGTCAAGGCCAGATACATCAAAGAGGGTGACCTAGTACTGAAAGTGAAGCCCCCCACCAGAGACAACCCTCTGGGAAAGTGGGAACCCATTTGGATTGGCCCGTATGTGGTGCAGAAAATACTCTCGGGAGGAGTGATGAAGCTTGCGGACCTGGACGGCAATCCATTTGTCCACCCAGTCAACGGTGATAAGCTCCGCAGGTATCATGTCTAAAAAAAATAAATAAAAAAAAGAAAAAACTATATATATAAAAAAAGAAAAAAAGAAAAAAAGAAAAAAGAAAAGAAAAAAAAATACATAGTGCGAATAAGAGTAATGCCCAGCTAGGCTGAAAATCCAGAAGAAAAGGGCGGTCTAGGCAAAAGACAGGGTTGCACATAGAAAAAAAAGAATAAATTTTAGTGCAAAAAGAGTAATGCCCAGCTAGGCTGAAAACCCAAAAAGGGCGGTCTAGGCAAAAGACAGGGTTGCGCATAAAAAAAAGAAAAAAAAAAAAAAAAAACACAAACAAAAAATCCCGATAGTTCACCAGAATGAACTACGAAGACCTGAGCCCCTTAGTCTTTCTTGTAAAAGGAGAACTGTAAGTACCCAAATCTGGCTCATGCCTCCCGGTTAAGTTTCCCGGCAATTCCCCGGACTTTCCTAAAGTTCAGGGGCAATTATGGAACTTTTCCAAACCTTCCGAGGGGCGAAGGACTTGCTAGGAATTAAAATTCCATGTAAACCTTCACTGGAAAAGCCCTTCTAGAAGGCCACCTTGCATGGTTCTAGAAATGAGCTTAGTCATCTCAGGATAAAACCGTGCGGCCTCATTTGCCCTGGGGTTACAGCCGCACGGCCTCATTAGCCGCTGCCAGACTGCCTATAAATAGAGACCTCCTTTATTCATTTTAGGGGGGGGGATTTTCAGTAGTGTTACTCTGCCAAAATACCACCACGAAATTCCAGAGAGCTGAGAGTGTCAAAAACTACCTCCCTCCTCTTCAAAACCTTCCAAAGTTGGTCCTTCCCTAGGCAAACTTCAAGGAGAAAGAGGAACACCACCATTGGTAACCTCTCCTCCTCTTTATCTTGCATTATACTTGTATTTATGTGATATATTGCTCCTTGCTTTACATATTGCTATATACTTGTTTGGTACTTGGTATATTGTCATTAAAGATCCTATCTTTAGGCATGTAAATCATATCCCCTCCCCCTTTGCATCTAAAGTAGCATCCTTTGCACTTAAAATGCCATTTTTACATATAAAGTTGCATCCTTTGCATTAAAAATGTTATTTTTGCATCAAAATAGCATCCTTTGCATTTAAAATGACATCTTTATACAAAGTTGCATCCTTTGCATACAAAATTGCATCCTTTGCATTAAAAGTGTTATATTTGCATCAAAGAAGCATCCTTTGCAACCAAGTAGCATCCTTTGCACTTAAAATGTCATCTTTTTCATTAAAAGTGTCATCTTTAGCATAAACATGCATCCCCCATGTCCCTCATGGTTGGATCTCTCACCTAGGATTGCCTAGTGACCTTCATAAGGCACAAAAAGGCATAGGATGAGTATAAAGATCCAATCTTTATACCCCTTCCCTAGTCCCCTTTGGTACTCGGAGCATCTCTTGGAGGAGATGGTGTAAAGTTCCTATCTTTACATTATTTCCTCCACGTAAAGATGCCATAGACGGATTCTCCTTTAGAAAAGGATGAGCCCTAGCCACATATCTCCGATCATCACTTGAGATGAGCATAAATGCCCCCGAAAAAGTCTAAATCGTCTCAAGATGTAGGATTGATAGGCAAAGGTCATTCCTTTCTAAAGAGTCTCATCCTTGGACTATGAAAACGGTGTCCCTCTCTTGATCACATGTGACCCAAGGTCTCATCATGATGATCATAAGTCCAAGATGAGAAGGGGACCAAAGTCCCTAATACATAAAAATCCAAGGAATCCCGAGCGATAACCAACTCATGGTTTATACGTCCGGAAGACCACTTGATACATTCCCCCTCTTTCCAAAACACACATCCCACACACGAAAGCACTAAGGCAAGTATGAAAAGCGGATCTTGGAAGACTTGCTTCGGCAAGGCTCTTTGGGTGAACGACGATCCGTTCTTCCCAAAGGGTAACTTAACCTCCGGACCCAAATCCTTTTTTTCAAAGTTTTGAGGAAATCAAAATGGCGTGGCGACTCCATTTTTCAATTTAAACCGGACGTTTCCAAACTGATGTGAGGCGGTGATCCCCCTTACACGAGAAAGTGGTTCCAAAATAAAAATAAACAAAAAAGAGAGCCGCTATCTTGGGCACCACATTCACCGTTTGGCGACTCCGCTGGGGAATAAACCAAAGGAGAAAGCTTTCATTTTTAAAACAAAAAATAATGATACCCGGTATATAGGTGGAAACCATTAACCTTCCTGTATCGCTTCCTAACCCGAGGCTTGGGATAAACGATGGTCTAACAATCCCACGTACCGGTATCCCCCTTTTCGAAAAAAAAAAGAGAAAGCTTTTTCCGAGTGGGTTAGCCTTCCGCCGCGGATCCGCTTCTCATGATTGCCTTATTTTCCTTGCATTACATTGCATGAATCATTTGGGTTTTGGGAATTGTGCATATTCTGAAATTGAACAGGAAGCTTGCTGGAAGCTAAAAAGGTGCCAAAAAGGCCGAGAAAATAGCCTGCAGATAAAAGAAATTGGAACCTGGAAAGTTGCTTGATGCAGCCGTACGGCTTAATCCTCCCTGGATTCTGACCGGGCGGCTTCATTGGCAATTCTACCAGGACACTTTTGAGGTTAATCTGCCAGCCTTGACAGCTTGGGGCTATTCAGTTCCAAGACTGACCGGGGCTCCCAGAAAATTTACGTGTTTACTTGCTGCATTTCCCCCGTCCAGAAAAATCATTCCTTTAAAACACATTTCTGAAAATTTCTGTTTTAACTCAAAAAAGAATATTTGTAGGAGGCCGCACACTATACGCACCTTATATATCCTGTACACTTTGCACGCATGTCCCTTTAACCCGGGGTGGTTGTTCAGTTGCAGTCACGGACAGTATTACGATGCTCCCGGGCGCGCACGGAATCATCCCAAACACCCCATGGCAGCCAGTGTCGACCAATGCACAATCCGTGTCACACATTTCAAAACCGTGACTTTTGGTTGGTTTTTGGTCTAGTCCGTGTCATATAGCCCAGTTGCATACCCCCGTAAAGGTCAAACCTTAGCCCCTGACGGAAGTAGAGATACTTCGCGCAAGCGAAACTCTGCCGAAATTCCGCCAAGGAAAAATTGGCAGAATCTTTACTCCGACATTGACTTTGACTTTGACCCGCACGGGATGCGTAAGAGTCGAGACCGAGTCCGTGCCAAAAATCCAAAGATCTTTCGCGCAAGCGGAGCTCTGCCGAAATTCCGACAAGGAAAAATTGGCAAGATCTTGACACGGCATGGACTTCGACTTTGACTCACGCACAGCGTATGCAACGAAGTTCAATGTGACACTGTGTCATCCGGCTTTTACCGCCCGACCCATGCCTATTATCTTCTCGGACATTGCCGAAAAGTCAAAACGTCATTCGCGCAAGCGAAACTCTGCCGAAATTTCGTTAAGACTGAAAGACGAGACTTTCCCGGCATTGCCTTGACTATAATCCGCATCGCTCGTGCGTTAAAAGTTCCTATGACCCACTAGACCCATTAGGAGCGTTCTTCTCTCTCGGTCGGTGGGATCCGCGTGCCCTATAGGACCCTCGCCCGGGGATGTCCACCCTGGGAGGTCAAAATACAAGTGGAATACGAGGGGCTTATAGACGTAGTGACGGAGCCCACTGATTCAGGATCTAGAGTAGTTGCTAAAAAGAAGGGCAGAACCCCTTTTCCAACCAAATAGAAATTAATAAAAGACACTGTTTTAAGTAAACTGAAAGATTCTTAATTTGCATATTGCTTGAGCCTTCAGCCTAAACACCCACCCCGAGTCTAAACCTCTCCTATCCCTTTCCCGCAGCGAGAAAGAATTAGGTGAGAACACCGGGACAGCAGTTTGTCGGCATAGAGGTCTCAGATACCCCATGAAAATCTTCAAGCCTCAACTTCCCAGTGTCAAAATGGCCAATGTGGTAATCAACAATGGTAATGACCAAGTAGTTGGAGGGGCAATCCCAGCTCAACCCAGACCCCACATATGGTATGATGTGTGTGATTGCAATGACTGTTTGGAATATGATTATCAAGATTGGATTAACGAGGATGCTCCTTCAAGAAAGAAGAAGAAGAGGAAGTCCATGCAACAAAAATTAAAGGAAAGGTACGAAGCTGGGGACAAAAGCATGGGAACTTTAGGAGAGCCCTCAGGCAAATTTGACTATTACGTCAGTTATGCCAAGGAGCCTACCAAAGAACCGATCTTCCAAAACATAGTCCAGCCTGAAACTCGTGTTGTCATTAATCCTCTTGAGGCAGAGAACTCTGAGTTTGTTGTCATTGTGAAGTTCAACGAAAAGCTAGCAGATTTGGAAGCAGAATACAAAAAGCCTATAGAATATATGGTCAATCAAGGAAGGATCAAAGTCTCTCCTGAAGAAGACTTCATCAGCATTATTCAGGCCAACCCTCATATTGGCTACACCGACAAGGTTGTGATATCAAAGATTGGTAAAGAGAAGATGACTTATCAGCAGTGTATTGACAAGATAAGCCAGACCCTCCAGTCAATGAGTCCGGTTGTCACAGACGAGCTCGCCGAGAAGTTGCATCAGGCTTCCCTAGCTCCCCTCACAGTCTTTCCAAGGTACCGACCTACCAATGATTTTCGACAAGTTTTCGATCAGTTCAAAGTTTCCAACTTTCTGAAGAATGCTGACAAGACTGCTACTCCCCAGGGAAAAAGCGGGAAAGAGTGAAACCCCAGTCCAACCCACATCAAACACTTCGAGTCAATAAGTAGTGTAGGGTCCAGAGTCAGTAGGGTCAAGAGTCAGTTGAGTCAGGAATCATTGAATTCCAGTCCTCCGAGTCATCCGAAGGCCTCACGCCTGAGGATTATGAATATGTAACCAATGTCATCTTTCCTCTTGCTTTGAATGAAATGACAGATCTTTCTGAGTATCCCTTTATTGCCAACTTAACAAATGATAAATTAACTCAAAACATAACAACAGTTAATAATGAATCATTTGAACAAGATGCAAACACACTAAACGAACAATACATCCAAGAAATCTTTAAGCAGATTACAGACAAAGAGGAAAACCGGGCCCAAGCTGCCGAGGAGTCTTTGATGAGTGTTAACTTGGGTACTGTCGAGGAACCTAAAGAGGCACAGATTGGAAACTTCTTCCAGGGGGTTGAACGGGACATACTGGTCAATTTGCTCAGAGAATACATGGACATTTTTGCATGGTCATAAAGGGATATGCCGGGGCTAGACAGTTCGATAGTAGAGCACAGAATCCCTCTAGCACCAGATGCTAAGCCAGTAAAGCAGAAACTGAGGAAGATCAAGCCAGAATGGTCTCTACAGGTCAAAGAAGAGATTGAGAAGCTACTGCGGGTAGGATTCATCAGAGTCATCGAATATCCGACATGGTTATCCAACATTGTGACTGTAACTAAGGCCAATGGGAAGGTGCGCTGCTGTGTAGATTTTCGGGATCTGAACAAAGCCAGCCCCAAAGACGACTACCCCTTGCCAAACATAGACATTCTGGTGGACGCCACTGCCAACTACGAAGTCAAATCCTTCATTGATGGCTTTTCTGTCTACAACCAGATCAAGATGGCCGAGGAGGACCAAGAAAAGACAGCCTTTACCACACCGTGGGGAACATATTGCTATACAGTGATGCCATATGGGCTTAAGAATGCCGGGGCTACTTATCAGAGGGCAGTGACCGCACTCTTTCACGACATGATCCACAAGAAGATTGAGGTCTACGTCGACGACATAATAGTTCACTCCAAAGGCGAGGATGGACAACACTTTGTTGACCTGCGAAAGTTCTTTGAGAGGCTGAGACAACATTCCATGAGACTGAACCCTGCTAAATGCACCTTTGGAGTGTCAAGGGGAAAAGTGCTTGGGTACATGGTCACGGAGCGAGGTATCGAAGTCGATCCCCGAAAGATCAAGGCCATTATGGACATGAGGCCACCTTGAACCCAGACAGAAGTCAAAAGCTTTATGGGCAAACTACAGTACATCGGCCGTTTTGTCAACCAGTTAACTACTATGTGCGAGCCCATCTTCAAGCTCATGAAGAAGAATGCAGACACAGAATGGATCGAGGAATGCCAGGATGCCTTTGACCAGATCAAGGCGTACTTAGTACATCCTCCGGTGCTATGCCCCCCACATAGACAGAAACCTCTTCTGCTCTATCTCGGATAGAGAATGCCATTTACTTTGTCAGCCGAAAGCTGCAGGGAAGTGAGCTCAATTACTCAGCGTGCGAAAAGACATGTGCGGGGCGGAGTGCAGGTAGTCGCAGTCAAGCATTACATGTAAGCCCACTCTGTGAACTTGGTCTCAAAAATGGACCCCATAAAATACATCTTCGACAAGCCTTCCCTCTCGATGCGCCTAGCAAAGTGGTCCTTCTTCTTAGCTGAGTATGACATCAACTATGTGACGAGAAAGGCTATCAGGGGTCAAGCGTTGTCAGACCATCTGGCAAACTTTCCTAGCAATGAGAACCGCGGGCCTGAACCCCAATTCCCAGATGAATGGATCTTCGTAGTTGAGCCTGAGAACCGATGGCAGTTATTCTTTGACGGAGCTGCTAACAAAAGAGGAAACGGCGTAAGGTGCTACTGGTCGATCCGAAAGATGAGCACATGCCCATAGCCCTCAAGTTGAACTTCCCTGCCACGAACAATATCGCCGAGTATGAAGCTTGCATTGCTGGTTTAGAGGCCGCCTTAGAAAGAAATGTCAAGGAGCTCGAAGTTTATGGAGACTCAGCCCTGATTATCAACCAGGTCTCCAACAAGTGGAAGACTGTAGCTAATCTTCAGAGGTATCATACCTACATGGAGGAGTTGACTGAGCAATTCAGAGAAGTGACCTTCCATTACCTGCCAAGGGAAAAGAACAGATTCACAGATGCCCTAGCTACTCTAGCCTCATTGGTAGAGATCCCTGAGGGAAAGGCAATAAAACCCTTCAGAGTGGGTAGAAGAGAAGCCCCGACTTTTTGTTGTGAAGTAGACTTGGGGCCCGAGCCTGTCAAGGAACACTGGTACAATCAGATCTACCAGTTCCTCAAAGACGGAGAGTCCACTTTTAGAGATGAAGAAGGTAGACCAAAAGAAGGCATCAAAGCCAAAAGCTTGCAAGCCCTAAAAAGGTTAGCCTCCCATTATGTCATTCTAGGGGGCGACCTATACAAGAAATGGTACCAGGGACCACTTCTCCTGTGTGTCACCCAAGAAAGGGCCAGAGAGTTGATGACCGAAGTCCACAATGGTCCCTGCGGTCCTCATATGAATGCCAGAGCATTGATGCAAGTGATCCTCAGAATGGGTTACTACTGGATCTCCATGGAAACAGACTGTGTCCAGCATATCCGACAGTGTGACAAATGCCAACGGTTTGCCAACCTCAACCATATCCCGCCTCATGACCTGTACTGCTTGACGACTCCTTGGCCGTTTGCAACTTGGGGTATCGATGTGATAGGGAAGATAGCCTCGGCAGGAAGCAATGGGCATGAATTCGTGTTAGTGGCAGTCGACTACTTCACCAAGTGGGTAGAGGCCAAGTCCTACAAGGTCCTCACTTCCAGAAAAGTGGCCCAATTCATCAAAGAAAACATTATGTGCAGATATGGGGTGCCCAATGAAGTCATTTTAGATAATGGGTCGCACTTTGAAGGAGACTGTGATAGATTACTATCAGAATTCAGAATCACTCGCCACAAGTCATCCCCATATATAGACCTCAGACTAATGGAGCCGTGGAAGCTGCCAATAAGAAGCTCGAGCGGATTATTCGAAAAATGGCCACCCGTGGTCGTGACTATCCTGAAAAGCTGCATCTGGCACTCTGGGGCTACAAAACGTCTGTTAGAACAGCCACGGGAGAAACTCCCTTTGCCCTAACCTATGAAATGGAAACAGTGTTGCCCGTGGAGTTGGAAATCCCATCACTAAGGGTCCTCCTGGAAAACAGTGTCAATGAGGTAGATTGGCTGCGCAGCCGGCACAATGAATTAGCTCTGCTTGATGAAAGAAGGCTAAAAGCCATAGAGCACACTCGAGCCTACCAGAGGCGAATGGCCAGGGCATTCGACAAGAAAGTCAAGGTCAAGGACATCAAAGAGGGTGACTTAGTGTTGAAGGTGAAGCCCCCTACCAGAGACAACCCCCTGGGAAAGTGGGAACTGTGAATGTGTGCCCAAATTTTGGATTCACGCGAGTTTGAAGACATCCGGTTTAATTTGAAAAATGGAGTCGCCACGCCATTTTGATTTCCTCAAAACTTTGAAAAAAAGGATTTATGGGTTCGGAGGTTAAGTTACCCCTTGGGAAGAACGGATCGTCGTTCACCCAAGGTGCCTTGCCGTAGCAAGTCTCCCTAGATTCTGTTTATCTTGCTTGCTTGCGTGCTTTCTTGTGTGCATGTGTTTGAATGAAAGGGGAGGGAATGTCCCAAGTTGTCTTCCGGACGTACAAACCATTTATTGGTTGTCGCTCGGGATTTCTTGGATTTTATGTATTCGGGATTTTGATCCCGTCCTCATCTTGGACTTGTGATCATCGCATTTTTAACCTCGGGACTTGCGTGATCGAGAGAAGGACTCTCTTTTATAGCCCAAAAATGAGGTTCTTTAGGAAGGAATGTCCTTAGCCCATCAATCCTACACCTTAAGACGATCGAGCTTATATGAATGCTTCATGCTCGTCTTAAGTGATAATCAGAGATATAGGGTTCAAGGTTGTCCCTTTCTAAAGAGATTATGGAACCTTTAATGGAAGAAATGATGCAAAGATAGGATCTTTACACCGGTCCATTCCAAGGTTGCTAATGGGGACATGGGGGAATGCATGTAAAAATGACATTTTTAGTGAAAAGATGACATTTTTGGGTTGCAAAGGATGCATTTGATTTGCAAAGGATGCATTTTTATGATGAAGGAATGACCTTTAATGCAAATGATGCATGAAAATGGATTGTAGGTACAAAGGATGCACCTTTTTTATAAAGACATGATTTTTATATGCAAATGATACATTTTGGATGTAAAGATTGCATTTTTATGAGCAAATGATGCATAAAGATGGCATTTTTATGTAAAAAGGGGATTTTTAGGTGCAAAGGATGCACCTTTGAATATAAAGATTACATTTTTAATGACAAATGATGCCTAATTTATGCAAAGGGAAAAGGGGTATAATAAAGATATGATCTTTAATGCAAACTACCAAGTCCCAAGCAAAGATAATAACAATATATGAATGCAATGAGCAATCTAATTCACATAGAGCAATTAAAATGCAAGGCCAGGGAGTGAGAGGTTACCAATGGTGGCCTCTTCTTCTTTGGGTTGAGCTAGGTGGAAGGACCAACTTTGGGATCTTCAAGGAGGGGGGAGGTAGCTTCTTGGCTTGCTTCTTCAACCTTCTTGGATTTCCAGCAGTATTTGAGTGTATTGGGACTGTGTTTTTCGTCTTTGGTTGCCTGGTTGTTGGTGTCTAAAATGGGAAGAGGAGGGCTCTATTTATAGGCAGTCTGGATAAGACCAATGAAGCCGTGTGGCCAGAGATCCTTGGCTAATGCAGCCGTGCGGCATTATCCCTTGTGACTCAGCATGTTTCTAGAATCATGCAAGGTGGCAATTCTAGAACCTTTCCCAAATTAAGAAAAACGTGTTTCTTAATTGGGAAGCATTCCCTTCATCCCTTAGATGATTTGGAACAGTTCCGGAATTGTTCCGGAACTCCAGGAAAGTCTGGGGAATTACCGGGAGAATTACCGGAATTGCCGGGAAATTTAACCGGAAGGCATGAGCCAGATTTGGGTACTTACAGAAGCCCCTCGGCAACGTCACTTGCAGGGCGAGTGGGGTTGTCGATAGAAAAGGATCCAATCTGGCGAATGCCGAGACGTATCGGGTGACCAAGGTGGTCGAGTGGCTGAACCTCTAGAAGGCTACCTACGTATCCCGAGTGGGAATCAAGCCAGGCCGTAGTTCTGAAAAGATCCGCTGAGGAATAGAGAAGAGAAAACTGGTCTCTTGATGGGGAAATAGCAGAGAAAATGACCTAGGAGGTCAAGCAATTGATCCTACTAGGGATATGCTAGAAGTGACCAATGTGGTCGGATGTAAAGACCTTTATGAGGGGCTATTTCATCACTGAGGAGTGACGAAGGAATAGGGTGACCACTGCGGTCGGATGGCTGGACCTTTTATAAAAGGCTACCTACGTATCCCGGAGGAATCAAGCCTTGATCGTAGTTCAAGCATCACTAGATAGGTTAGGAACGATGTCTAGGATCCTTGAAGGTTTTGACAATTAATGGAGGTTGTCACCTGATTGACAATTAATGGAGGTTGTCACCTGATTGACAATTAATGGAGGTTGTCACCTGAGGAAACTAGAGCTTACGTCACTATCGAGGAGATAGAGGTAGCTAAAGTTTGGAGAACTTGAGCGTACTTCTCAATCCGTGATAGAGGTAGCTTAAGTTTGGAGAACTTGAGCATACTTCACTATCGGTGATAGAGGTAGCTTAAGTTTGAAGAACTTGAGCGTACTTCTCAATCCGTGATAGAGGTAGCTTAAGTTTGGAGAACTTGAGCATACTTCACTATCGGTGATAGAGGTAGCTTAAGTTTGAAGAACTTGAGCATACTTCACTATCTGTGATAGAGGTAGCTTAAGTTTAGAGTTCTGACAATTCGGAGGTTGTCACCTAGCGTTATTCCGTTATAACGGAAGTAACGGAGGCGACTGGGGAAGAAAGCTTACTTGCTTAGGAGATAAGGGATATCTTTTAAAAATGACGTTATCTTGGTTAAAAGATAACGGGGATTACATGCCCAAGTGGAAAGTCCAGGGGCAAAAGGGTAATTTCTGCTCAGAGCGAAAGAAGCCGCCCGGCATGAGATGGGGGAAAAAGAAGCCGTACGGCTAGAAGCTTGATTTTTCCAGATTATTTAAAACAGGTTTGAACGGGCATTGGGCATTATTGCCTCCCATTCACTGTCGAGAAAGAGAGAGGAGAAGGGAGAGAAATTTCGAAATTCCTTCAATTCCCTTTGCCTCTACTGATTTGGAATGGATCCGGAAGGGAACCCAATGCCGAGGCAAGCTAGAAGGAACATCTCCGCGGCCACGAGAAGGAGGAGGAAGGAGCTTGTTCGGACGGAGAGGAAGTATGACTTCCTTACGCCTCCATCGGAGCTCTATCCAGGGAGAAGGGAGCATAAATCAAGGAACCCTCGATCGGTTGGGGTAAGCATTCTTAGTTTGCTCAATTCCATCGATTTTGATTGGATTTTGATTGATTTAGGGCTTGACCCGAGTTTTAGGAATTTTTCAAATTTTCCTAGGATTTTTGGATGATTTTGAAATCTTGATGATTAACCTATGAGGCTAAAAAGATGAAAGAATATGCATGTACAATTTACTTGACAAAAATAATGAGAATGACTCACTTTTTTCTCGAAAATAAAGTAAGAGAAATAATTGTCTAAAATGTGACGAAGTTCTTGCATGTGCTAAAACTAGGTCAAATCTGAATCATAGATGAGAAAACGGGATTTTGGAAGATGAAAAGGATTCATGCATGCCATTTTTTTGAGAAAAAATTAATGCTTATGTGCAAATAATTTTTTGAAAATTGTGATTTTGTGCTTAGGAAAGCAATGTGCTTGACACGATGTGAAAGACACGTTTTCGATGCAAAGGATGCTAGAAAATTTTTATGAATGCTTTTCTTTTGAAAATATGTGCACTTTTGAATATATGCATGCTTTTTTGAAAAAAACTGACACATTTCTTTTGCCGTGCTTGTCTACAGGAGAACAAGTCTAGGGGGCCTTCTGAGATTGCAATAAAGCTGTGGGAGAGGATGCCCGATTTCGAGAAGAATGGTGCGAACCCTACGCAGCTGGTGAGGGCTACCGGCTTGGATTTGTTTATTGAGGCCATCGGCAGAGGTATTCACATTACCTCGAAGAGCAAGGGCTTGGTCCAGGCCCTATCTGAGTTTTGGTGGGACACCACCCACAGCTTTCACCTTAGCTGGGAGGAGCTGACGGTGACTCTGGCCGATTTTACTACTATCACGGAGCTTACGGTTCGGGAGGCCTGTGACTTGGAGGGATCATATCACAGCGGAGGAGTTCAGAGCTTTGGTTGGATTTGAGCTGATTCCCAAGGGGCTCGGAATGGAGACGAGGAACATCGAGGTGGCAGTCCAGAACTGCATACGGGACTTTGCCGCTAGTGAGGTGACTGCCCACCAGCTTGCTAGAGCTTTTGTGTGGTTGATGCTGTCAGTCACTATTTTTGCAAATTCTGGGACTCTGGCTATGACTTGCCTCCTCGACTCTCTGGAGGATGTTGATGGGATTGGGACGGTCTCGTGGGGCGAGGCCGGATTGGCGGAGCTATATTTCTCCCTGGATCTGTACAGCCGTAACAAGGCTGCCTCCATGGATTGTTACTCCTTTGCCCTCGAGGTAACATCACTTTCTTTTCTCTTTTACTTTCTGTCTTTGAGACTTTTATGAGAGAAAAATGACCCTTTTGATGTTTTGAACATGCAGGTCTGGTTTTGTGAGGTGATCAGGTTCTTTCCGTGGAACCAACAGAGCGATGTCACCATCTTTCCTGCTATGATCCGCTGGAGGGGAGATGCGAGGGATAAGTTCACTGGGAAGACCCGGATCACCTTTGACTACAAGATGGTGAGGCCAATTATCAACAAGGATGGGCATGATGGGGTGGACTTCTACCCGTGGGGCAGGTATCCGGAGATTTTGCTAGGAGAGGCCGTGGAGGCGACGAGGCAGAGGAGATGGTTGACAGGGCTGACATGCGATGTCATCTATCTGGGGGACCAATTTTCTAGGCAGCATGGCCATCTCCCTCCATTGGATGCCATTACTCCTCAGGATCCTCCAGCACGGATGCTACAGCCCAGGGATTGGCAGGCGGATGAGATAGAGAGGTATCAGGCGAGCGTGGCCGCCGAGGAGTACTTTGATATGGATACCCCATATGCTGTGTTTGTGGAGCAGCGACTGAGGACGCCACAGAAGCTAGTGAAGCTGGCGGTCACTCAGGGATATGGGGAGGACGAGCCTTCTGATCCGCCGATCCCTCCTGCGCACCTTTCATACGTGGTCCACGGAGTACCGAGGAGGTTGAGGATACTTGTCCTCGATGCTAGGGAGCCCCAGTATACCTTGCCGCCAGACAGCACTGTAAGTACACTTTAGGGTCTTTTCCCTCTTTCAGATTTCTTTGCTTTTTGCAATTCTGAGATTTTCTGAGATTTTCTTCTCCTTTTTTTTTCAGGTTCCAGCTCGCACTTACGACAGGCTGGTCAGGCAGAATAGGGGCTGGAAGGACATGTGCCGGTCCCTTCTGAGGAAGCTGGCCTGCACTTCAAAGGCGGCAGCGGACGCACAGGAGCCCGGGCGCAAGAGAAGGCATGTCGGGGGCACAACATCTACCTCATCGGCTTCGGAGTACTCTTCCAGTGCCATGCCTCGGGGACGAGGACCCAATGCTGACATCTTGGAGCAGCTGGCTGAGTACGAGCATGACAATGTCCATCTGTCTGATGTGAGCGACGCGGAAGACTTGATGAGAGAGGCAAGCGTTTATGAGCTGAGCAGCGATGAAGAAGAAGGATCGGAGGCCTAGGAGGTCTCTAGAGTTGATTTAGGAAGAAAAACAAACAATGAACAAGTTTTATGCACACTTTGTTTATTTTTTGCTTTATTTGGGCGCCGATGGGGCGAAAACAATGTATTACTGTTATATTTGCTTTTTCTATTTATGCTTTATTAATTTGCATATTACTTGAGCCTCGGGGCAGTTTTTTGCTTGGAATCGGGGCTGAAACTGGGCCAAAATGATATATAATGATGTATAAATGCTTGGATGGTCTTTGAACATGTTTTTGTACAGGTTTTGGTTGAAAAAGTGGGGTGAAAACTCCCTTTGGGCAGCAACTTGGTTGCTGCAGATTTGTCACTTACATCAGGTAAATGAAGCCGTGCGGTCTGGACCTGAGGGCAAATGAGGCCGTGCGGCTTACAGTCTTGTCTGGACTGGTTATTTTCAGAATAAAACCAAGGCTTGGCCATTTCATTTCATTTTCAACTTAGACTTGTCCCAACTGTTCCCAGAGCACATATTGGACCTAAAGACACCACCTTTGATCATTTTGCGATGGAGAAGCCCGTTAGATTGCAAAGGGGGAAAAGAGACCGCTTTCTGTCCGATCTTCAGTCTTGGGTGAGATACAACTTTCAATCTCACAAGGGGTTGCTTGATTCTTCCTTCAAGATCAAGTCTTTATGGCATTTGAGGGATCTCCCGCCCGATTGGGACCTTTTGAGAGCAGCAGCAAAGTTTTGGGACGTCCGGAGACATGTTTACTGCTTTTCTTACAATGAGATTGTCCCAACGCATGAAGACTTCCGAGCCTTGATTGGGGGTCCAGAAATTGAGGCTATATCGATTCCGCTGATCGAAGACGTGCCGGTGGCGACAAAGCTTGCATCTTTTCTGCAGATTTCTCTGGAAGAAGCCGAGAGGATGATGATAGCCCCGGACAGGATTGACCTTTCTGATATCCCGGGCAGGTTTGGGTCTCCAGCTATGGATGCGACCACGGTGGCTATGGATGCCTTTATCCTCTGCGTATTCTCTTCTCTGTTCACCGCTGAGTCCGTGGGGATCTGTCATGGTGGTCTCTTGGACATGGTCAGAGATTGCAGGGCTGGGAAGGACATTGTTCCACTGGTTTTGGGTGAGACCTTTCATGGGATTGACAGGATGGCTAGGGGAGACCATTTCATGAGGTCTGGGAACCCGGGTACCGACTTTATGGCTGCGGGGAGAGGCTTGGGGCTTTGCCAGGGGCTTTGCCGACTCAGTGCCCTTGGGTGATTTCTCGGAGAGGTGCACCTCGACAGCAGGACCAGGGTAGCTGGGAGCTGATGATGGCTGGGTTATCCACTTCGGACATCCGCTGGTGGGTACTGTAGACACCCCATTCTGAACACATCGGATCATACTTATACCACTCTAAGTCTCGCTTTGAGTCAAGAAGTAGAAATCCACCATTTCGTCATGTTTCGTTAAAGTTTTGACTAACTACCGTTAGTTTAGGACTAAACTGCATATGAGATAACGAGGAAAGGACAAAACTGTCCACAGGAGCAATATCTCGCCGCGAGATGGCGTGTCTCGCGCGAGATATCTCCCTCTGCAGATTGCAGATGACAGTTCCCTCGTCGATTTCAACCTCTTTCCGGGATAAAACTTTATCTCTCCGGCCAACCAATGGGAGAGGAGGTCTAGAACCATCTGATAGGGTTTTAACTCTCCACTTCTTCATATCCAACCTCTATAAATACTTGGTGACTTCCAAGGCTCAAGGGATCGGAGGTCGGAGGTCGAAAATCCCAAACCGCGAATTTACACAACACACACACATTTTGTCGTTTTCTTTCCCTGAAAGAATCCCTCAAAATCACCCTAAAACTCACCTCATAGTTTGTTTGTCAACCTTGTTGATAATCAAGCATCAACCTCCAAATCAAGGACCAAGGCGAAGCTCTGTCCGTGTGAAGGGTCGACTCTAAACTTGAGTCGAAACTCTGCCCAAATCACCTCACGCAAGGTAATTCCTAATCTTCCTTCTAATTGATTGTTAGAGTGGTATAAGTCCATAGAATCTAGGATCGGCCTAGAGCCTCTCCAAATCATGGAGACGGTCTCGAAGCAATCGATTCTACATTCCGTTTGACCTCGTCAAATGGACCTTTATTTGTAGTATTTGGATTCGTTTTTTACTTCTTCTTTTGAAAAACCTCTCTTTTCTTTAGCAAGACCGATCTCCGGATTGGGTGAAATGGATGCCTTCTAAACCTACCCATTTCATAACCTAAGCCCCGAACTCAAATCTCTTTCAAATGGTTTTTCTATGTTTCCAATCAAATAATATAGGTGGCGACTCATAAAAAATAAAAAGAATCAGAATTTCTTTCTCACAACGCTACAGTGGCGACTCCGCTGGGGACTGAAAATTAAGAGGCTTAAACTTGCGTCAAAATTAAAAGAGAGGTTTTCAAAAAAATTTGTAAATTCGATTTTCTGCTCTCAGATGAGGCATATCTCGCACGAGATATCATATCTCGCGCGAGATATCGCCTCGGCAATCTGGTTGTTTTCTGGTTTCTCCCGTTCATCTCATAATCCAAGACGAGAGCCGAACATGCAAGGGGGATCCCAGAATTCATTATCTGCAGAGTTCCCACATCTTAAGGCCTCCCTTAAGGTGTAGAACTCGGACCTTTATTTTCCTTAAATAATTGATTATTATTTATGAACTGCGTGTGATTGGGTTTTATTTAATTAAAGTCCGGTCCATTGGGGATTCGAGAGTTGTAAATTAAATTATTTATCTCTCTTTATCTCTCTTTATGTGGAACTACGACGGCCTGAGTCTTCCTAGATTGGGAGAAACGTAGGCAACCACTTGGTGCGGCTACTATCTGTTTTCTCTTTTGACTTTCAAAAAAAAAATCTCTATTTTTCTCTATCACATAGATTGACTATCACACACGCGCACTCATATATAACTGTCATTGCACTACATACCCTCTATAAACCCGGGACCCACACTAAGGACGGATGACGGTAACCACCTAGTCGCCGGTCTCTCCGAAGTTGGACAATCCCACTCCGCGTATTCAATCCACTTAGATTGTCATATCGCGGGGAGCCTAGCCTTCCAGCCCTGCATCGCCACATTCTCATGTAGATTGACTTTTTAGGATCACTCCGTGACCGGTCGGTTTTGACTCGGTGATCTTTTCTTGTTTTTGATCAAAACAAAGCCATGTAAAATTAACAATAAGAAAGGATTCGGAAAAAGTCCCTTCGGAAAAAGTCCCTTCGGAAAAAAAGTCCCTTCGGAATGACCCTTTCGGATGTCCCTTCAAGAAAAATGTGCATATAATCCTTCAAAAAAAAAAATCTTACATGGCTTTGTTTTACAAAAATCGGATTGATTGCTTAGTCGTTAGGTTCTGATAAAGGCCTTAGAAACCCCTCAAAACGGACTTTCCGTTCCGACCAAAAATTAGGGCTAAATAAAAATCGACTTTTCGTGTGATTATCTCGCGCGGGATTACTTATCTCGCGCGGGATAATGCTTCTGTTTGCTGAATCTGAGCCTGAGCCATTTTTGAGCCTGCTTCCGACTCGTTGGGGCTAGATCCTGATATCTGCATATCTTCTGTCAGTTTTCCGAAGCTACTCGACTCCAAGACTCCCAACACAATGTCTACCGGAAAGTACGTCATGACCAAGGAAAGCCATGAACAACCCACTCTCCAAGATTTGACCAAGTCTCTTGTCGCTGAAATGGAACACGTGGAAGGTTGGAGAGAAGCTTTCGATTTGCCTGCCACTCGCATTGCTAGGGATTTTCGGAAGATGGAAAGTGATTCCGACAGTGGGCGGTCATCCGTGCAAGAAGAGCTAAGTGACATCAAAACTCAACTTGCCAAAGCCCTACAGCAAATTGAGGACAACGATGCATGGCACAACTTGGAAGAATCCATCCAAGCCGACAAGACAAAGATGTTGATTGAAGAACTTGAAGAGGTCAAAAGCGAACTCGAAGATATGACCCAAAAGTGCATCAACCTTGAAGCCCACGTTGAAGATGACATTGATGGAAGGGTCAAGTTTTTCCTCAATACCCTCTACCGTGACCTCAAAGAGCAAATGGAGGAAGAATATCAGGCTCGCCACAACGTCTTCGTGCAACACTATGAGAACCACATTCGAGACCTCCACAATCAAATGGCTAAGCGAAGAAAGGGTAGAGTCTTCTCCGACATTGGAAACATCACTCTCGGTCATCTCTTCAGAAGTCTTCACAAGGAAGGAAAGCTAAGCCCAATGGAAGGTTACCAACCTAAGAGGGAAGGACGATCTCCACACCTCTATTGCTACTATCACCAATGCCATGGTCATCACACCAATAATTGTTTCAACTGAAGAATGCGGTCAAGACTTGATTGACAACGACGCCATCAGAGTTTGTCCAAGTGGTGGAATAGTTTGGATGAATTCAAACAAATGAGGAGTCTCTTTTCTTTTCAGTTATTTACTTTTAGTTGCAAGAGAAACAATTATTAGTCTAGTCTAGTTTAGTCAGGTACTACTTGCCTAAAACTCTCATTTGTGGGCAAGAGTATCAAGTTTGCTTTTCATTAATAGTTAGTCAGTATTTCCCTTTTCAATTCTGATTAATTCTTTAAGTAAGCACTGTGAATGTCATAGACACTTACAACGAGAACGACTACTCAAAGGCACTTAGGTTTTCCGGAAGCCTTCCTGTATGGAGAATGATGCTAGCAAAAGGGTACTTTCCTGGATTGGGGCTTGGAAAGCACTTACAAGGAATAACGGAACCACCACCGGTCCCCCCGCCTCACACAAAGCATGGACTAGGATATGACATCTCCATCCACGATGAAGATAACATAGAAGAGTGGGGCTTCACTCAAATCAAGTGGGAAGGAACCTCGTACAAAGGCTGCAATGACCCAAAGTCCAAGGGTTGCAACCTCAAACCATATCGAAGGACACTCAATGGCTACTTTGTTCGAGAAAGGGAAAGTATTCCCTACTTTATCTTTTCAGAACCATGGACTGATGATAAAGGAAAGCGCCAACCGGGCTTTGAAATCTTCAGCGACTGCGATGCTTCTCCAGATGAAACAGAATCCGTCCCACTGATCCCTAATGATTTGTGGGGCACGAAGGCAGAAATGACAAGCGAATGGGACTTTGTGTTGGGAGAAGACATGCTGCGACAGTTCCAAGACCTGTGCCGGTTAGAAGACAGCCAGATTCATGCAATATCCAAGGGGGACGCTCCAACTACCGACTACACAAGACTAATACGGAAATGTGATGAGCCAATTCTAAGCTGGTACGTCACTTAGGAGGACCGTTGTTGATGAAGACTTCATGATCAAAGAGCTTGGTTGCACTCCCCACCCTCGCGGGAAGATAGGCCCTACAACTTTTACATTAGAAGCGAGGCTCCACCTCCGATGAACTCACTCAAGAGGAAATCGAGGCGGTGGCCGAACATGTATTCCCTTACTTCCTTAATGAAAACTTTGATCTTTCCGAGTACCACGAGATTGCTAACATCGTAAATGATGAATTAACTAATAATAATCAATATAACGAACACGTTAATAATGAATCATACGATGAGATAGATCAAGATAACGAACAAATCTTAAAAGAATTAGCTAAGCAAGTAGGTCGTTGTGGAAAGAATGGCCCTGTTGACGATGAGGAAATGCAAACGGTTAATCTTGGGACGACGGAAGACCCCAGAGAAACAAAGATCGGCGGCTTCTTCAAGGGGAAGACAGAGAAACCTTGACCCGGCTCCTCGAGAATATGTCGACGTATTCGCTTGGTCCTACAAAGATATGCCAGGTTGAATCGGTCGGTTGTAGAACACAAGATACCACTGCTACCCAACGCCAAGCCAGCCAAGCGAAACTACGCGAGAATCAAGCCGGAATGGTCAATGCAAGTGAAAGAAGAAATCATGAAACTCTTGAATGTAGGGTTCATCAAAGTGATTGAATATCCGGAATGGTTAGCAAACACGGTGCAAGTAGCCAAGTCAAACGGGAAAATACGAGTCTGTGTTGATTTCAGAGACTTGAACAAGGCATCCCCTAAAGATGACTTCCCACTACCAAACATAGACATGTTGGTCAATGCCACAGCGGCATACGAGGTCCGCTCATTCGTTGACGGGTTCGCAGGTATAACCAAATCCTCATGACGAGAAGAGGACCCGGCACAAAACAGCATTCACCACACCTTGGGGAACGTTACGCTACACGGTCATGCCGTTTGGCCTCAAGAACGCCGGGGCTACCTATCGTAGAGCAATCACGACACTATTCCACGACATGATCCATAAAGAAATAGAGGTGTATGTGGACGACATGATTATCCACTCGAAGGGGACGGATGGCCAACACTTCAGAGATCTCGGAAAATTCTTCAATCGGCGAGACAGCCACGAAATGAGACTCAACCCCGCCAAATTCTCATTCGGAGTAGTCAAAGGGAAAGTCTTGGGATACATGGTCACGTAACGCGGCATAGAAGCGAGATCCCGCCAAGATAAAGGCCATTACGTACATGCCTCCACCCAGACACGAAAGAAGTAAAGAGATTCATGGGCAGACTCCAATATATCGGTCGATTCATTAATCAACTGACTACAATGTGCGACCCCATCTTTAAGCCGCTTAAGAAAATGCACCTCAAGAGTGGACCGAAGAATGTCAAGAAGCATTCGAGGAAGTTAAGCACTACTTGACTTCCCCACCTATCCTGGTTCCACCACACTAGGAGAAGCCCTTGAAGTTGTACCTCACAATCACAGTACAACGCATTAGGGGCTATGCTTGCTCAAGAACAGCCGGCTTCGCACACAGAAAATGCCATCTACTTTGTCGGCGAGATTCCAAGGCAGTGAAATCAACTACTCTCCACTCGACAAGTCATGCGCTGCTCTCGTCTGGGTATCACAAAGGCTAAAGCACTATATGGAAGCCTTTCCAGTCCGTCTCATCGCAAAGATGGATCCACTGAAATATATCCTAGACAAATCAAATTTGTCTTCGAGACTAGCCAAATGGTACTTCATGCTCGCGGGATATGATATCACTTACGTCACTCAGAAATCCGTCAGAGGGAGTGTATTCGCAGATCAGTTGGCCGAATTTCCTTGCGACGAAGTGAAGGGGGAAGACCCGCGATTCCCTGATGAGGACATTCTAAGCATAGAAGAAAATAAGTGGCAATTATTTTTCGATGGCGCAGCCAACAAGAGAGGGTTTGGCATCAGAATGTTATTGGTAGACCCTAACGACATCTACACTCCACTAGCAGTACGTCTCGACTTTGACGCCACCAACAATACCGCAGAATACGAGGCTTGCATAGCGGCGCTTGAGGCAGCCCTAGAACGCAACGTGACTGAACTCGAGGTATTCGGGGATTCCCAATTGATCATCAATCAGACATTGAAGAAGTGGAGGGTCCAAGATCCAACCCTTCAAAGATACAGTGCCCACCTCCAAGAACTGGCGCAACAATTTCAAGATGTCTCATTCCACTATCTCCCCAGAGACAAAAATCGGTTTGCGGACGCATTAGCCACACTTGCTTCTTTGGTCGAAATCCCTAAAGGAAAAGCAGTTAAACCCTTCAAAATAACACGGCGTGCAACTCCTGCATACTGCGCCGTTATAGATCTTCACGACTGCAAAGACAAATGGTTATCCAAAGGTGCCACTGTTGAAAACTCCGAAGGAAAACCATGGTACCACGACATTTGGTATTTCATCCTAGATGGAACCATACCGCCTGAGACAGACCTGAAGACTCGAGATCGCCCTTAAGAGGTTAGCCGCCAATTACGTCATCACTTCTGGCCGTTTATTCAAGAAACATTCCCAAGGAAACCTCCTTTGCGCCACCGAGGAAGAGGCCCAGAAATAATGGACCATGTTCATCAAGGCATATGTGGAACCCACATGAGCGGAAACATGCTCGCCAAAAAGATCATCGACAAGGGTACTTTTGGCCGACCATGGAAGCCGACCGTACCAAAATGGTCAAGAAGTGCCACAAGTGTCGATACACGCCAATCTTCAAAGATGCACCGCCTTCCTTGCTGTACCCAATGACTTCACCTTGGCCGTTCTCTACATGGGGAATAGACGTGATTGGAAAGATCACACCCGCAAGAGCCAACGGACACTGTTTCGTCCTAGTAGCCATCGACTATTTCACTAAATGGGTCGAGGCCTCCTCCTACAAAGTTCGAATGCCGAAAGGTTGCATTCATCAAGCACAACATCATCTACCGATATGGGGTTCCACAAGAGATGATATCCGATAATGGGTCACACTTCGAGAAGGAAACCGATCGCCTACCGACCGAGTACAAAATCACGAGACACAAGTCATCTCCTTATAGGCCTCAAACAAACGGAGCGAATGAAGCCGCGAACAAAACAATCGAGACTATCATCGAAAAATGGCAATCACCGGAAAAGACTGCCCGACAAGCTACCATTCACACTATGGGGGTACCGCACTTCAGTCCGAACAGCTACAGGAGAAACTCCCTACGCCCTCACATTCGGGATGGAGGCTGTCTTACCGATAGAATTGGAAATACCATCACTAAGAGTTCTCCTAGAAAACCAAGTGAATGAAGTCGACTGGCTAGAAAGCGTATACGAAGAGCTAGCCCTATTGGACGAAAGAAGGTTGAAAGCGGCCGAACACACTCAAGCTTACCAAAGAAGAATGGCAAGAGCTTTCAACAAAAAGGTCAAGACAAGGAACATCGTAGTAGGCGACCCGGTGCTCCGTGAGCATCGTCCCTGACCTTTCAACCCGTTAGGAAAGTGGGGACCAAGGTGGATATGACCCTACATTGTGAAGAAGATATTCTCTGGGGAGCCCTTCAGCTGGTAGACTTAGACGGAGATCAACTACCGAAGCCGGTCAACATGGACAAGCTCAAGAAGTACTTCGCGTGACTTGGCCCCCTAAGAACAAATCGCTCGCTAGGTTGAAAATCTCGGAAAGGACGACCTAGGCAAAAATTAGAGCTAGCACAAGAAAAGAAGCCCGCTAGATTGAAAACCCGAAGGGGCGGTCTAGGCAAAAGAAAGGATGTGCATAAAAAAAAAAAAAAAAAAAGAAAGAAAGAAGGGGGCCTTATCTCGCGCGAGATTACCCCACGGCCTGGAGCCATATTTTGTCCTTTTCTCAAAAATGAACTACGTTGGACCTGAGCCTCTTGTTTAATTGCTGTAAAAGAGGAACGTAGGCAGCCTTCGGGTTCGGTCTAATCAAATAAATAAATCAAAGTTGTCCCTTTTATTAATCGAATGCGTTTCATTAATGACAATAGGGAAATCCTAACCACAACGACTAATTTGCTAAGCTAACAAACTTGAAAAAAATAATACTAATAAAGCGAAACAATTGATCTATCAAAGCAATCTCTTGGTACTCCTAAAGATCTAGCCTTTCATTAACTTGGTTGGCCGGCGGACATGGTCTCCACCGTCGTCGTGATCCTCCTTGCGCTTTGAGCCTCTCAAAGCAGAACATCCCTCGAGACGATTAAAGACAGATTCCGACAATCTCTTGAAGACATGAGGCCTATCCAAAGCTTGCGTCTTTCCAGGCATTCCCTTGCCTCGACTCTCGTACCAATCCCCATCAAGAAAATCCTGAGTTGGATCAGCCGCACATTAGCAGGATCGACCGAGCCTCGCTCCTTCGCAAGATACCGCTAGCTACAAAAGAATCTCTTAGCAACAAAGCCGCAAATCATCAATCTTCTCTGCACTAGGATGACCGGTATGGAGGAACCAATCCAAATATTTGTCAGACAGGAAGATGCTTGCATTAAAAGTCCGAAGGTTTGACCAACGGTCCCGATTAGTTCCTTCACCCCATGCTTTTGCTAGCACCTGCGCAAACTCTACCCCAATATAAGACACTACACGAGAAGCTCCTTCGAAAAGATAAGTGTCCTGCTGCTGACCAAACTGACGGAGCACCCGCTTGGGAAAGTAAAAGGAGGAATCTCGCAAACCCGGAAGAACAACCCTGTCAAAACCCTTGGTATTGGCAACATACTTGTTCAACCTCCAATAAGGTGGACACCAGAGAATATCGGCAGTTTCGGTCTTCGCAATCAACTCAGCCCATTCATCCGCTGAAAGATCTTTGATCAACAACTTTCGCGTATGATATGTAAAGGGAGAATATTCCAACGGGGGACCTATCAACTTGAGATGCTCCCTAAGCCAAATAGTCAACAGGAGGGGACTCCCTTGAGTCATGACGCCAGTCCTATGTAGCTCATCAAGACCATGAAGGGTCTCACCCAATATTAGCGGAATAATGTTCCTAGAACGTTTCCTAGCCTGCAAAACAACTTCCACCAGTTGGGAATCGACCAAGCCGTCCCTGCACGTAAACAAAACATCTCCGAAAAGAGAAAGAGCCAGAAAGTTCCGCTTATGAACATGAAAAGCATCATCATCAGAATCACCACTGAAGCGTCCCGGAAAAGAAGAGCAATCAACCCACTTGCGGTGAACCAACCCATAGCAAGTATCAAGGGGGATCCCTAACAATTCGTTCAAAGCCTCCAAATGATTCCTATGATACTTAGGAACAGCAATCTTACCAGTCAAAGGCATATCCAAGATAATGGCGAATTCCTCCACGGTAGGCACCATCTCATTCAAAGAAAAATTGAAAAGATGAATAGAGGGATCCCAAAATCGAGCAGCACCCTGCAATAACTTCCAATCCGGTTGGAGTGAAAAGAATTCTAAATCCGAATTCTGCGATAAACTTATTGCGAGACCGGTTGCGAAACGACCTTACAAAATCCCTTGATGCTTGCTTGAAAGAGCCAATCACTTCAGAGGACAAAGAAAAATCATCGACAATCATGGACGTTGGGGCAATCTCCTTGGAAACCATGGATCACAGGGTTGAAGAAGAAGACAAGAGTTTCACCCTAACAGGATATCTCTAGAGTTTGAAAGGCTAGAATGAGTTATCCGCCGGACTACGTGGTGATTTTATAGGGAAACCGTCAAAATCCTGTTCGAAAAAGGAAGAGATTTCTGCCTGGGTAGCGTGTCTCGTGCGAGACACCTTATCTCGCGCGAGATATCCCTACGGCAAAGCAACAGCAGTTCTACCCAAACAGCAATCTAGCCCCGACTTGACAAAGCAAGTCTCGAAAAACCTGCGTGTACAGTTCATAACATGCAATAAAACACCATACTCAGGCTCAAAATTGCGGCCTATCGGCCATTCCCATTTCCGAAAAGCACATGGAAAGTCGAGAAAGTTAATTAAACTAATTAGACCTAGGATTAGGGGCTAAGAAAAAAAAAACCATTGTTTTGTGCTACCTATGTGTTCCTAACAGGTACCAGAAAAGAAAGAAAAAAAATTGTCTGGGCCCACACGGCCAATATGTACAGATCATCAAATCATCAAATAAAGAGAGAAAGGGAGGGGATCACGCCATCAAGTCGCTCGAGCCGCCAGCACCTCCGCCATCACCACCGGGGGGGCTACCATCCCTCCTCGACCTCTTGGCTCCGCAAGTAGGGGTTATAACCGAGGCCACTGTCGAGGCCGCCGAAGAAGCCTTCTGGAACAGCCTCTCGGACAGGTCCGACACCAAAGCCATCAACCCAGCCATCTTGGTCGCTCCACGGTTGTAATCGGCCGCGGATATGGTGACCTGACAATCAAAGAAAAGAAGATACTCAGATGAAGTCGGACATATACACTTATATGGACGAATACAAGAAACAGTACAAACAGAAACATACCGAAGAGACATCAGCCGGGAGGCGGTAACCCTCGGGAATCTGATCAGGAGACGGGATGTGCCCCATCATCGGCATGCTCCCCATCATATACGTGTAGCTCAGAGGGCCGTAGTCTGGGGCAAAAGGCAGAGAACCGGTAGCCTGAGAGGAAGTGCTAGGGGCTGAAGAACCTTGGCGTGCGCAGGCGGAGCCACGAGCATGTGATCGCCTATCCCCCACCAGGAGGGGACCCATCAACCGAGGCAGAAACTCCGCGTAAGAAGCCCCGGGGATCACGCAAGCCATCGCTGCATCACCCACCAAAAGACTAGCATAATCATCCTCCGGAATAGAGTGGGTGGAATACATCGACCTCGGCGGATCCGCCGGCACCCTGTATGATAGTCTACCCCGGCCATGCTGTGGGAAGACCCGCTCACCAAGATACATGGTGTCCCCCTCCAAAGACGCCAGCATCCTCTGCATCCCGGTGGCATCCCAAGCTCGATGCACCTCCAGCTCTAACAGGGTCCAAGGATATAGGCCCAGCCTCTCGTACTCAAAGGTGTCCAGCATAGCCCGCGCCTCCGCCACCGTCAAAGTCCAATCCTGGTCCTCCTCCTCATCAACGCTCCGATTCGGGTGGCTCCACCTCCTGATATCCGGAAACAAAGGGGCCCGGCTCTCCAACTCAAACCTATACAGCCCAAGGACAGTGTAGCCCCATATCTGCACAAGAAAACAGAACAAATTCAGCAGGAAACGCAGATAGAGCATACAGACAGAAAACAGAAACAGAATCAAAGAGCATACCTCCCAGGCATAAGAATACCCCGACAGAGTATCCTTGGTGTGCCTACACGCCTCATCCATGGCGTGGTAGCAGAAGGCCAGTCCCGCTGAGCCCCAGTCATAGCCGCTCACCTCATCCAGATCAACCAAAAAACCCAATAGAGAAAGACGAGCCGTAGAAGAATGGTTCGCAAAGATAGTCTCGGAAAGGATGTACCAGAGGGCCCCCCTCACCAGTCGATCCGTGACTGCATTTGGCTTCTCAGCATAATCATCAATCTGACGACGGAGGGGTGTCAACTCAGCAGCAAATCCCTTAACCTTGTTAGGGACGAAACCGATCAACTGCCTCCACATGGCTGGACCCGCAGGCTTATAACCCGAAGTCTTCGGCAGGGGATCACCAATGAACTCCAGTCCCGTGATGGCAAGAAAATCAGTCGGGGTCATAGTCGCTTCCCCGAAGCGCAAATGAACTGTGTGGGTAGTGTCCCACCACCTCTCCCGAATAGCCTGGAGAACTTGGGGAGTCCGTCTTATCCCCCGAAGATTATCAATAAAAGTCAACAAACCCGTTTGGGCCACCCTAGCTCGGACGCCGTCAAGATCCTTGATCTTGTCCCATACCGCTCTAGCCATTTTTGGGCTTCCTCGATAGTTCTTAATTGGCTTGTACGACTGCAAAACAGAGGAAAAACAGAGAGGGCAACATTAGAAATTATTCCATGTCAAGAAATCAATGAAATAGAAGAAATTTTTCATTGGGGCATTTCATCGAACACTTGGCGTGCGTACAAGAAAAGCTTGCCCAAGGATGCCATTCGTGATCCGAATCAACCTCTCCTACAATCCATGATGTGTAGGAGGCCCATACACACACAACGCAACAACAATCATCCAAAGAAACGCACAAAATCAACGCATGCAAGAAGGAACCTAGTTCTAAGCATAGACAAAAAGAAAAGCCATTGATGGAATTTGAATTCAAGGGAAAGGGAGTTCAAACTCAATGCAATACAAGGATCAAAGAGTTGAGAAAGAAGCTCTTACCAAACCCTCCCGAACAGCGGTGGAGATGTGCGCGTGCCTATCGAAGGTGAGATCATCGCGGGGATAGTCCTTCCCTAGCAAATAGCTCCCCAAAATCGGGTTCCTTTGTTCTTGAGCCATTGATTATGGAGGAAGGAGGAATTGAGAATGGATTAGAGGGAAGAATCTCCAAAGCAAATCCACAAGAAATCACAAAGAAAGCGACCTTGGCTTGAGCTAGGGAGGGAAATTTTGAAAATGATGTTTTCAAAATAAGCAAGAGCTGCTGTTTATATGCCCCGACAGTACATATCTCGCGCGGTATATCATATTTCGCGGCGAGATAAACCTTCTGGAAAAGGACAAAATTGTCCTCGACAATAAGCGTCTACGCAACGTCAAAGTTCAAAATTTTGACACATTTACCCTTGGAAATGATAAACTAGCAGGGAAACGTGGAAAAACCGGCACCGCAAGTCACGGAACGAGCCAAACGTGACGCCCGCACGATCGCCCGGTACGGCACCAGTCGCCCGAAAAATGAGTGGTCCAAAGATCAACTCAATCCACATGATTCAGAGCCCAGAAAGGTGAATCATCAAAGAAAAAGCCCGGTCCAACGCCGAAACAGGTGGATCGTCATCAAAACAAAAAGCCCGGTCCAATGCCCAGACAGGTGGATCGTCATCAAAAAGCCCGGTCCAACGCCCAAACAGGTGGATCGTCAAACCAAAAAGCCCGATTCAACGCCCAAACAGGTGAATCGTCATCTCCAACAACAAAAAGCCCGATTCGGAGCCCAGAAAGGCGAATCGTCACGAAACCAACAGAACTCAGAGGACCGGACAGGTAAGCCTTTGTGTTCTAACATAATTCCCGCAGGTTCGGAGCCCGCAGTGCGAATCTTCGTACGTACAGTATATTCAGAATTGGGTCTTGATTTGATTCCTCAGTATGAATTTACCTTTTCAAAAAAATAAAATCTTCGCAATTTTCAAATGATTTTCAAAATACCTAAAGCAACCTTTTCGTGTTTTGGAGTCGAACTACGTTATGGTCTGATTCTCCGATAGAGATACGTAGGCAGCCGTGCGGCACGACCATCCCGATATTCAGAATGATGTCTTTTCTATCGTCGACATGACTTCTTTCATAAGACTTGTCGCCGAGGGGCTCTGTAGACACCCCATTCTGAACACATCGGATCATACTTATACCACTCTAAGTCTCGCTTTGAGTCAAGAAGTAGAAATCCACCATTTCGTCATGTTTCGTTAAAGTTTTGACTAACTACCGTTAGTTTGGGACTAAACTGCATACGAGATAACGAGGAAAGGACAAAACTGTCCACAGGAGCAATATCTCGCCGCGAGATGGCGTGTCTCGCGCGAGATATCCCCCTCTGCAGATTGCAGACGACAGTTCCCTCGTCGATTTCAACCTCTTTCCGGGATAAAACTTTATCTCTCCGACCAACCAATGGGAGAGGAGGTCTAGAACCATCTGATAGGGTTTTAACTCTCCACTTCTTCATATCCAACCTCTATAAATACTTGGTGACTTCCAAGGGATCGGAGGTCGGAAGTCGAAAATCCCAAACCGCGAATTTACACAACACACACACATTTTGTCGTGTTCTTTCCCTGAAAGAATCCCTCAAAATCACCCTAAAACTCACCTCATAGTTTGTTTGTCAACCTTTTTGATAATCTAGCATAAACCTCCAAATCAAGGACCAAGGCGAAGCTCTGTCCGTGTGAAGGGTCGACTCTAAACTTGAGTCGAAACTCTGCCCAAATCACCTCACGCAAGGTAATTCCTAATCTTCCTTCTAATTGATTGTTAGAGTGGTATAAGTCCATAGAATCTAGGATCGGCCTAGAGCCTCTCCAAATCATGGAGACGGTCTCGAAGCAATCGATTCTACATTCCGTTTGACCTCGTCAAATGGACCTTTATTTGTAGTATTTGGATCCGTTTTTTACTTCTTCTTTTGAAAAACCTCTCTTTTCTTTAGCAAGACCGATCTCCGGATTGGGTGAAATGGATGCCTTCTAAACCTACCCATTTCATAACCTAAGCCCCGAACTCAAATCTCTTTCAAATGGTTTTTCTATGTTTCCAATCAAATAATATAGGTGGCGACTCATAAAAAATAAAAAGAATCAGAATTTCTTTCTCACAACGCTACAGTGCCCTTGGGTGATTTCTCGGAGAGGTGCACCTCGACAGCAGGACCAGGGTAGCTGGGAGCTGATGATGGCTAGGTTATCCACTTCGGACATCCGCTGGTGGGTACCTCACTGGAGGTTGCAGACCAGGAGGATATTTCAGGAGTCCTATATAGTGAGGGTTCCAGGGTTCTGCTGGTCATCCTTCTACATACCCTGCTTGGTATCCAGGCAGTTTGGGGCCTTATAGGAGCCGTTGGGCGATTGGGAGGACATCCGTACCATGGAGGTGGTGCCACTTGATATGAGAGATCCAGCCAGCTTCTCGTTCTTCTCGAGGGCTTGGACTTATCTTTGCTTCCCACCCGGGGCTATCTTCAGGAAGCGGGAAGAGTACCATCTTGACCACCGTCTACTTGGATTGGTACGAGAGGGAGATGGGAGCGACTCGGGTCATTTTGGGGGAGAGACGTCGGTCTTTATTGGGAGCCGATCGCGACTCGAGTAGGACTACGAGGGAGGCGAGGCTAAGGCGAATCGCCATAACCAGTCGGGTGACCTTATCAGAGATATGGAGGCTCGATACAAGAGATTGTCCGAGGTCGCTCCTTTGACTGAGGCTTAGAGGGAGGAAGTGCGGACTCGTGCTCGGGTAGAGAAGGCACTTATTGACACGGGTTTGATAGAGGCTCCAGTGAGGATACCTGAGGTCGGAATGAGGGAGACCGACATTATAGAGAAAAAGAGAAAGAACACTCGACGGGGTCGAGGTAAAGGGAAGAAGACCAAAGAAGACTCAGCGAATGACGACTGACAGATCTTTTCTTAGGATTCCCTTATTGCCATTTTGCAAACACAGTAGTTTTATTAGGCATTTTATTGTATTTTAGATCTTTGTAGTAGGTTAGCAGAGTCAAGAGTAGACCGTGCTTGAACTCATCAAGGAATTTTTAACTTGTAATGAACAAGAGATATTATCTTAGAAATTAATCAAGACACAATTTCATGGAAATTTCAGATGTCTTATTGATTGGGGCCTGTTTTATGGAAACTGAAATGCCCTTTATTTTTTTATTGTTTAGACCGAACCATAAATGGCTGCCTACGTTCCCCTTTTACAAGAAAGACTAAGGGGCTCAGGTCTTCGTAGTTCATTTCTGGTGAACTCTTTTTTCTATTTTTTTTATGTGCAGCCCTGTTTTTTGCCTAGACCGCCCTTTTTGGGTTTTCAGCCTAGCTGGGCATTACTCTTTTTTGCACTAAGATTTTTTCTTTTTCTCTCTTTTTTTATGTGCAACCCTGTTTTTTGCCTAGACCGCCCTTTTTGGGTTTTCAGCCTAGCTGGGCATTACTCTTTTTGCACTAATATATTTTTTTTCTCTTTTTTTTTATTATTATTATTTTTTTATTTCTTAGACATAGTACCTTCGGAGCTTATCACCGTTGACTGGGTGGACAAAGGGATTGCCGTCCAGGTCTGCAAGTTTCATGGCTCCTCCCGATAGTATCTTCTGCACCACATACGGGCCGATCCAAACGGGTTCCCATTTTCCCAGGGGGTTGTCTCTGGTAGGGGGCTTCTGTATCTACATTCTTCTTCATGAGCTTGAAGATGGGCTCGCACATAGTGGTCAACTGATTGACGAAATGGCTGATGTACTGCAGTTTACCCATAAAGCTCTTGACTTAATGCAGGTTTGAGGTGGCCTCATATCCATAATGGCTTTGATCTTTCGGGAGTCGACTTCGATACCTCGCTCCGTGACCATATACCCAAGCACTTTTCCCCTTGTCACTCTGAAGGTGCATTTAGCAGGGTTTAGTCTCATGGAATGTTGTCTCAGCCTCTAAAAGAACTTTCGCAGGTCAAAAAAGTGTTGTTCGTCCTCGCCTTTGGAGTGGATTATCATGTCGTCTACGTAGACCTCAATCTCCTTGTGGTTCATGTCATGGAAAAGCGTGGTCGTTGCCCTTTGATAAGTAGCCTCGGCATTCTTGAGCCCAAATGGCATTACTGTATAGCAGTAAGTTCCCCACGGTGTGGTGAAGGCTGTCTTTTCTTGGTCTTCTTCGGCCATCTTGATCTGGTTGTAGCCTGCAAAGCCATCAACGAAGGATTTGACTTCTTAGTTGGCAGTGGAGTCCACCAGGATGTCTATGTTTGGCAAGGGGTAATCATCTTTGGGCCGGCCTTGTTCGGATCCGGAAATCTACACATCGGCGCACCTTCCCATTGGCCTTGGTGCGGTCACAATATTGGACAACCATGTCGGATATTCGATGACTACGATGAATCCTACCCGCAGTAGCTTCTCAATTTCTTCTTTGACCTATAGAGACCACTTTGGCTTGATTTTCCTCAATTTCTGCTTTACTGGCTTAGCATTTGGTGCTAAAGGGATTCTGTGCTCCACTATTGAACTGTCTAGCCCCGGCATATCCTTGTACGACCACGCAAAGACATCCGTGTATTCTCTGAGCAGATCAACCAGTCTGTCCCGTTCAACCCCCTGGAAGAAGTTTCCGATCTGTGTCTCTTTAGGTTCCTCGACTTTACCCAAGTTCACACTTGTCAAAACCTCCTCGGCAGCTTGGGCCCAATTTTCCTCTTTTTCTGTAACCTGCTTAAAGATTTCTATAATGTATTGTTCATTTACTGTGTTTGCATCTTGTTCAAATGATTCATTATTAACTGTTGTGAAGTTTTGAGTTAATTTATCATTTGTTAAGTTGGCAATAAGGGGATAAACAGAAAGATCTGTCATTTCATTCAAAGCAAAGGGAAAGATGACATCGATTACATATTGATAATCCTCAGGCGTGAGGCCTTTGGATGACTCAGGGGACTGGAATTCAAAGATTCTTGACTCAATTGTATGGATAACAGGGTGTTTGACACGACTGGGTTGAGAAGGACGGGGTACCAATCCAAGCTCTATAATCATTTGCTGTCGGCTGGCTATCGGCCCTGAGAATGTCTCCCAATTCTTCAACGACATCTCTGTCTTATTTACCAAAGTGCGGGGATCGAAAGGATCTTCACCACCATCTCCAATTACGGCAACTACTTCATCATCTGAGCTAAAGTCGATCAAATCTGGGATCTGTGCTTCTTCATCAAACAATTTCTGCAAGCCCCACTCACTGTCTTCACTACTGGCAGCTTCTATCTGGCTTATCTTCGGAAGAGCTAACTCAAAGGCGGAGAAGTCCATTACCTCGAATGCTGACTCTTTGACACTGTCTGAATTTTCTTTAAAGACATACTCGTTCTGAAGGGTAGTGGTAGCCCCAGGAATGTCTGGCAAGTCAAGGAACATCCTTCGAACATGATTTGCTAGTTTTCCCCTAACCTTCTCAAGGTTTTCCAGAAGGGTTCTCCTCAGGGAGGTCTGATGGTCATTTTCATCGTATTGAGTCCCACCTTTTGTAAAGTAATGGGTCAGGGATAAACTGTAGGGATAGAGCTGGACCCCTTTAGCTTTTCTGCCATCCCGAGAGTTCGGTTTGTATCCCAATCCATATCTGGTAGTCTGTTCCTTTACATCAATGATTGTTTTGCGACCCTGGAGTCTTCTGCCCAATCCAAGCCCCGGAAGATAACCCATTTTTCTCATCATTCTCAGGGCTGGAGGAATTTTATCGGAAGTAGTGGTGAGGTTAGTGCAACACACTTGCGCCTTGGAAGAAGCTACAGAGAATCCAGTCAAGGCGAACCCTTCATCATCATGCTTAATTTCCAATATCGGGATGCCCCCAGTGCTGGTTCCTTCTACCGTGACACTGTCTCCGTAGATGGTGGTGATAGTCCCATCACTAGACTAAAATTTGACACATTGATGCAGAGTAGAGGCCACTCCGTTTATCTGGTGGATCCAAGGTCGCCCTAGCAAAGCAGTAAACGAGATCGGAATGTCAATCACTTGGAAGTCAACGTCCATGACCTTTTTTCCGAACCACAACTTGAGAGTAGCAATCCCCAAGACTGATCGTGCAGTGGAGTCATAGGCCTTAATAGTCTGACTAGAAGGCTTCAAATCTGTAGGCTTCAAATCCAGTAAGTCTATCATCTTTGCTGGCAGGACGTTCATTGCAGACCCTCCGTCAACTAATACTCGTGGCAACCGACGTTCTTCCAACTGGACTGTGATGTAAAGGGGTTCGTTATGACTAGCCCCATACTTTGGCAGGTCCAAGTCGGTGAAGGTAATGATGTTTCCATAGTGGATACTTCCAATCATTTGGACGACCTCATCTGGGGTGACATCTATGGGCACCATGGTCTTGGCCAAACTTTCTTCTAGCTTCAGCTTATGAGGGTATGAAGAGGTTAATAAGGACCACAAGGAGATATTGGCCTGAGTACACTTCAACTGAGTCAAGACTGGATCCTCTTTGTCGAGTCCGGCTTTTACGCTTCGGCTTATAGGGTCTTTTTGTCTGCTTTCGGCTCGTAGACGACATTTCTTTTATCACCCTTAGGCCGTTCAACACTCATCTGTCCGGACCGAGTCATCACATAGACATTAGACTTCTCCGGTCATCATTCCTACCGGAGGATTCTGTCGCCTCTTTCAAAGTGAGAGGCGGGCTCTTGCCGGCGTATGGCCAACTCTGCTGATTAATCTGATTAACCGCACCGCCGGAGGCATAGGCGGCTTCCCGAATCTAATTCCAGTGTTACCGGCTTTTTGACTTTTTCGAGTTCTCGACTCCTTAATTGGCCCAACAAAGCTGGTTTCAACTTCACCCTCCTCATTTAAAGCCTTCACAGTCTCGTTCAAGCTTTTCAAGGTCAACATGCAACAGGAATTATCACCTTCAGAGTTTGGAGTCTGGTGAATGGCTTCCTCATCCGGACCTAGCAACTTTTTCAACAGAGCGGGATCACATTCCTCATCACTGTCAAGGATGTCCCTCCTTTCTCTAGGGGTTAATTTTCTTACGGCATCTTTAACATTGGCCAAGCATTTTCTGAAGTGGGAAATTCCATCGTCGAGAAGGATTTCTGCGGGGTCAAACCTCATGGCGGGTTCCTGTTCTTTACTGTCGGGAAGGTTCTCTGGGCTTTTTGGCTTCTGGGCTAACCACTCCTCTACTGTTCCCTCTGGCACTTCGACTGTGTCTTCCTCGGTATCACTATGGTAACTTTCGTGAGAACTCTCATCTTGACTCTGATGACCAATGAGGGCAAACGCAGGTCGGGATACTTGATGCCATATAAGAGGTATCTTGGATCCTTCCTCTGACTTGGTAATTACCAAGAAAACATCGCTGTCATCATAGGATATAAAGGGGACCGGGGTCACTTCAAATTTTAGGACTCTTTCCAAGGCATCCATACACTCTTCTTCAGACAAGGTCTCAGGGGTGATTCTCAGCACTGCAATGGAGTCTACTCTTCCTGATGGGGGTTTAGCTTCAACGACGCTTACATGTTCTAGATCGGCGGGCGGAGCCCACTTCCCTCTTTCAGCTAAAGCTTCAATTAAGTCCCTCCATTCACCGACCAAGTCTTTGTAAGGAGTATTGAACTCTAGGATGTAGAATTCGTATGCTGCCTCATCTGAGCTCGCATCCTCTTTCCCGCCCGAACCTTCACACAAGCTACAGACACATTTTGAAGTGATACCATCCTCTATTCCAGGTCCGTGGTTTTCTACTTCATCTTGTTCTCCAAATCTCACTTTGGTCGACTCCAAGTTCATTCCTTCTACTGAACTGTCATCATCGCTGTAGATCCATCCATTTCTGTTCTCATTTCCGTCTGATTCTTCACTACCACTGTCTGGGAGGTAGGCAAATTCACAGGCGTTAACAAAGTTAGAAAGGTCAGGCTGGTATTGGGATTCTACGGTATAGAGATTTGGCTCAGGCTGAGAGGAGGGAAAAAGTCCCACGGGGTAATGCAGGGGCTGCATGACTGGGATAGCTGTGGCAAAGCTAGGTCTCATCTGAGGAGGAGAGGGTGTGGGGACCCTGATGGCTTGGGATATTGGAAAAGACTGAAAAGGGACAGTCTTTGGCAAAGGATTATATGTGACTGGAGGAGGGCATTGGTCATAGGCTAGCTCTTCTTCCCTAGTCATCTGGTTATCTAAACCAGATCTTGTTCTCTGTCGAATCGGCCATTCGACTCTGCGACCGGCAAAACCGAGGATTGTGGCGAACCTGTCCGAGAATTCGTCGCTAGCAAGTCGGCCGACCCGGTGTTCTCACCCACTTCTTTCTCGCCGGGAAAGGGATAGGAGAGGTTTAGACTCGGGGTAGGTGTTTAGGCTGAAGGCTCAAGCAATATGCGAATTAGGAATCTTCCAGTTTACTTAAAACAGTGTCTTTTATTAATTTCTATTTGGTTGGAAAAGGGGATTTGCCCTTCTTTTTCGCAACTACTCTAGATCCTGGATCAGTGGGTTCCGTCACTACGTCTATAAGCCCCTCGTATTCCACCTGTATTTCGACCTCCCAGGGTGGACAGCCCCGGGCAAGGGTCCTATAGGGCACGCGGATCCCACCGACCGAGAGAGAAGAACGCTCCTAACGGGTCTAGCGGGTCATAGGAACTTTTAACGCACGAGCGATGCGAATTATAGTCAAGGCAATACCGGGAAAGTCTCGTCTTTCAGCCTTGATAGAATTTCGGCAGAATTTCGCTTGCGCGATTGACGTTTTGACTTTTCGGTAATGTCCGAGAAGATAATAGGCATGGGTCGGGCGGTAAAAGCCGGATGACACAGTGTCACATTGAACTTCGTTGCATACGCCGGGCGTGAGTCAAAATCGAAGTCAATGCCGGGTCAAGATCTTGCCAATTTTTCCTTGTCGGAATTTTGGCAGAGCTTCGCTTGAGCGAAAGATCTTTGGACTTTTCTTGGCAAAGACTCGGTCTCGACTCTTACGCGTTCCGTGCAGGTCAAGGTCAAAGTCAATGTCAGAGTCAAGGTTCTACCAATTTTTCCTTGTCGGAATTTTGGCAGAGTTTCGCTTGAGCGAAAGATCTTGACTTCCGTTATGAACTAAGGCTTGACCTTTACGGGGATATGCAACTGGGCTATATGACACGGACTAGACCAAAAACCAACCAAAAGTCACGGTTTTTTGAAACGTGTGACACGGACTGTGCATTGGTCGACACTGGCTGCCATGGGGAGTTTGGGGTGATTCCGTGCGCGCCCGGGAGCATCGTAAGGCTGTCCGTGACTGCAGCTGAACAACCACCCCGGGTTTAAAGGGACGTGCGTGCAAAGTGTACAGGATATATAGGGTGCGCGTAGTGTGCGGTCTCCTAAAAATGTTCCTTTTTGAGTTAAAACAGAGATTTTCATAAATGTGTTTTAAAGGAATGATTTTTTGGGACGGGGGAGAATGCAACAGTTAAGCACGTAAATTTTCTGGGAGCCCCAGTCAGTCTTGGAACTGAATAGCCCCAAGCTGCTAGGACTGCCAGATTAACCATAATTTTTCCTGGTGGAATTGCCACTGAGGCCGTCCGGTCAGAATCCAAGGAGGATTGAGCCGTACGACTGCATGGATCAATTTTCCAGGTTCCACTCCTTTGCTATTTTTCGGGTTGTTTCCCGTTCAAAGTATGCACAGATCCCAAGATGCAAATGATGCAATGCAAGGCAAAGAAAGCAAGCAAAATAAATGGAATCCGCGATGGGAGTCTAACCCGCTCAAAGGGAAAAGCTTTCTTATATATTTTTGTTTTTCGAAAAGTGATACCGGTACGTGGGATTGTTAAACCACCGTTTATCCCAAGCCCCGGGTTAGGGAGCGATACAGGAAGGTTAAGTGGTTTCCACCTATATACCAAGTATCGTTTATTTTGAAAATGAAAGCTTTTCTCCTTTGGGATATCCCCAGCGGAGTCGCCAAACTGTGAATGTGTGCCCAAATTTTGGATTCACGCGAGTTTGAAGACATCCGGTTTAATTTGAAAAACGGAGTCGCCACGCCATTTTGATTTCCTCAAAACTTTGAAAAAAGGATTTATGGGTTCGGAGGTTAAGTTACCCCTTGGGAAGAACGGATCGTCGTTCACCCAAGGTGCCTTGCCGTAGCAAGTCTCCCTAGATTCCGTTTATCTTGCTTGCTTGCGTGCTTCCTTGTGTGCATGTGTTTGAATGAAAGGGGAGGGAATGTCCTAAGTTGTCTTCCGGACGTACAAACCATTTATTGGTTGTCGCTCGGGATTTCTTGGATTTTATGTATTCGGGATTTTGATCCCGTTCTCATCTTGGACTTGTGATCATCGCATTTTTAACCTCGGGACTTGCGTGATCGAGAGAAGGACTCTCTTTTATAGCCCAAAAATGAGGTTCTTTAGGAAGGAATGTCCTTAGCCCATCAATCCTACACCTTAAGACGATCGAGCTTATATGAATGCTTCATGCTCGTCTTAAGTGATAATCGGAGATATAGGGTTCAAGGTTGTCCCTTTCTAAAGAGATTATGGAACCTTTAATGGAAGAAACGATGCAAAGATAGGATCTTTACACCGGTCCGTTCCAAGGTTGCTAATGGGGACATGGGGGAATGCATGTAAAAATGACATTTTTAGTGAAAAGATGACATTTTTGGGTTGCAAAGGATGCATTTGATTTGCAAAGGATGCATTTTTATGATGAAGGAATGACCTTTAATGCAAAGGATGCATGAAAATGGATTGTAGGTACAAAGGATGCACCTTTTTTATAAAGACATGATTTTTATATGCAAATGATGCATTTTGGATGTAAAGATTGCATTTTTATGAGCAAATGATGCATAAAGATGACATTTTTATGTAAAAAGGGGATTTTTAGGTGCAAAGGATGCACCTTTGAATATAAAGATTACATTTTTAATGACAAATGATGCCTAATTTATGCAAAGGGGAAAAGGGGTATAATAAAGATATGATCTTTAATGCAAACTACCAAGTCCCAAGCAAAGATAATAACAATATATGAATGCAATGAGCAATCTAATTCACATAGAGCAATTAAAATGCAAGGCAAGGGAGTGAGAGGTTACCAATGGTGGCCTCTTCTTCTTTGGGTTGAGCTAGGTGGAAGGACCAACTTTGGGATCTTCAAGGAGGGGGGAGGTAGCTTCTTGGCTTGCTTCTTCAACCTTCTTGGATTTCCAGCAGTATTTGAGTGTATTGGGACTGTGTTTTTCGTCTTTGGTTGCCTGGTTGTTGGTGTCTAAAATGGGAAGAGGAGGGCTCTATTTATAGGCAGTCTGGATAAGACCAATGAAGCCGTGCGGCCAGAGATCCTTGGCTAATGCAGCCGTGCGGCATTATTCCTTGTGACTCAGCATGTTTCTAGAATCATGCAAGGTGGCAATTCTAGAACCTTTCCCAAATTAAGAAAAACGTGTTTCTTAATTGGGAAGCATTCCCTTCAGCCCTTAGATGATTTGGAACAGTTCCGGAATTGTTCCGGAACTCCAGGAAAGTCTGGGGAATTACCGGGAGAATTACCGGAATTGCCGGGAAATTTAACCGGAAGGCATGAGCCAGATTTGGGTACTTACAGGAACCCGTTTGGATCGGCCCTTATGTGGTACAGAAGATACTATCGGGAGGAGCCATGAAGCTTGCAGACCTGGATGGCAATCCTTTTGTCCACGCAGTCAACGGCGACAAGCTCCGCAGGTACTGTGTCTAAAAAAAAGAAAAAAAAAAGAAGAAAAAAAAAAGAGGAAGAAAAAAAAATCTTAGTGCAAAAAGAGTAATACCCAGCTAGGCTGAAAAACCGAAAATGGGCGGTCTAGGCAAAAAACAGGGCTGCACATAAAAAAAAAAAAAGAAAAATAAAAAGAAAAATAAAAAATAAAATAAAATAAAAGTCCAAAAGAACAAAAATCCCGATAGTTCACCAGAATGAGCTACGAAGACCTGAGCCCCTTAGTCTTTCTTGTAAAAGGGGAACGTAGGCAGCCAATAATGGTTCGGTCTAAACAATAAATAAGACAATAAAGTTTCCATGAAATATGTGTCTTATAAATTCTAAGATAATATCTCTTGTTCATTACAAGTTAAAAACTCCTTGATGAGTTCAAGCACGGTCTACTCTTGACTCTACTAACCTGCTACAAAGATCTAAAATACAATAAAATGCCTAATAAACTATTGTGTTTGCAAATGGCAATAAGGGAATCCTAAGAAAAGATCTATCAGTTGTCATTCACTGAGTCTTCTTTGGTCTTCTTCCCTTTACCTCGACCTCGTCGAGTGTTCTTCCTCTTCTTCTCTATGATGTCTGTCTCCCTCATCCAAACTTCAGGTACCCTCACTGGAGCCTCCATCAAACTTGTGTCAATAAGTGCCCTCTCAACCCGGGCACGAGTCCGCACTTCCTCCCTCTGAGCCTCAGTCAAGAGAACGAATTTTGAAAGCCTCTCATATCGAGCTTCCATGTCTCTGATAAGGTCACCCGACTGGTTATGGCGACTCGCCTTAGCTTCAGTCTCCCTCAGAGTCCTACTCGAGTCGCAGTCAGCCCCCAATAAAGCCTGACGTCTCTCTCCCAATATGACCTGAGTCGCTCCCATCTCCCTCTCGTATCAGTCCAAGTAGGTTGTGGTCTAGATGGTACTCTTCCTGCTTTTGAGAATATCCCTGGGTGGGAAACCAGTATATGTCCAAGCCCTCGAGAAGAATGAGAAGTTGGCTGGATCCCTCATGTCTAAAGGCACCACCTCCATGGTACGGATGTCCTCCCAATCGCCCAACGGCTCCTGTAAGGCCCCGAATTGCCTGGATACCAAGCAAGGAATGTAGAAGGATGACCAAGAAAGCCCTGGAACCCTCACCAGATAGGACTCCTGAAATGTCCTACGGGTCTGCAACCTCCAATGAGGCACCCACCAGTGAATATCCGAAGTGGATAACCTAGCCATCGTCAGCTCCCAGCTACCCTGGTCCTCCTGCCTAGGTGCACCCCTCTGGGAAATCACCCAAGGGCACTGAGTAGGTGAAGCCCCTGGCAAAGCCCCAAGCCTCTCCTGCAGCCACAAAGTCAATACAGTCGGGCTCCCAGACCTCATGAAATGGTCTCCCCTAGCCATCCTATCAATACCATGCAGGGTCTCACCCAAAACCAATGGGACAATGTCTTTCCCAGCCCTGCAATCCCTGACCATGTTTAAGAGGCCACCATGGCAAATCCCCACAGACTCGGCCGTGAACAGAGACGAGAACACACAGAGGATAAAGGCATCCATGGCCACAGTGGTCGTAGCTGTATCCGGAAACCCAAACCTGCTCGAGATATCAGAAAGGTCAATCCGATCAGGAGCTACCATCATCCCCTCAGCCTCTCCCAGAGAGATTTGCAGAAAAGATGGCAGCTTTGCCACCACCGGCACGTTTCCAATCGGAGGAATCGACAGAGCCTCAATTTCTGGACCCCCAATCAATGCTCGAAAGTCTTCATAGGTTGGGACGAGCTCATTGTAAGAAAAGCAGTAGACATGTCTCCGGACGTCCCAAAACCTTGCAGAGGCCCTCAAAAGGTCCCAATCGGGCGGGAGATCCTTTAAATGCCATAAAGACTTGATCTTGAAAGTGGTATCAAACAGCCTCTTGTTGGATTGAAAGTTATGCCTCATCCAAGATTGAAGATCAGACAGAAAACGGTCTCTTTTCCCCTTTTGCAATCTAACGGGTTTCTCCATTGCAAGGTGATCAAAGTTGATGTCTTTTGGTCAAAAATATGCTCTGGAATCAGTTGGGACAAGTCTAGGGTGAAAATGAAATGAAAAGGCCAAGTCTTTGTTTTATTCTGAAAAAATTAGTTCAGACAGAACTTCCAGCCGCACGGCTTCATTTTCCCCAGGTCCTGGCCGGACGGCCTCATTTGCCATCTGCAGAAAAAAATCTGCAGCAATCAAAGTTGCTGCCCAAGTGGAGTTCTCACCCCACTTTCTCAACAAAACCTGCACAAAAACATATCCAAATGCCAACCATACAGTTATATGTCATCATAAACCATTTTGGCCCAGTTTCAGCCCCATTTCCAAGCAAAAAACTGCCCAGAGGCTCAAGTAATATGCAAATTCATAAAGCATAAATTAAAAAAGAAAATAAAAGAGTAATACATTGTTTTCGCCCCATTCCTAAACCTAAACCTCCACATTCCTCGTCTCCACATTCCTCGTCTCCACATTCCTCGTCTCCATCCCGAGCCCCTTAGGATGGAGATCAAACTCAACTAGAGCTCTAAACTCCTCTGCCGTGATGTGGTCCCTCCAAGTCACAGGCCTCCCAGTGAACTGCAAGCCAGTGATAGCAGTGAAATCGGCTGGCGTCACCGTAATCTCCCCCCAGCTGAGATGAAAGTTGTGGGTGGTGTCCCACCAGAACTCTTAGAGGGCCTGAACTAGCCCCTTACTCTTGGAGGTCACGTGAATACCTCTGCCAATGGCATCAATAAACAGATCAAGGCCAGTAGCCATCACAAGCTGCTTGTGGTTCACCCCATTCTTCTCAAAGTTGGGCATCCTCTCCCATAGCTTCACAACAACCTCAGAAGGTCTCCTCGACTTGTTCTCCTGTAGGAAAAAAACAAAAAAAAATGTGTCAGTCCTTCATCTCATATCAAAAGCATGCATATATTTCAAAAGTGCACATATTTTCAAAGAAAAGCATTCATAAAAGATTTCTAGCATCCTTTGCCTAGAAAGCGTGTCTTTCATCATTTGAAACACGTCATGTCAAGCACATTGCTCTCCTAAATACAAAAATTCCAATTTTCAACATTCTTTGCACATAAGCATTAATTTTTCAAAAAATGGCATGCATGAATCCTTTTCATCGTCCAAAAGCTTGCTTTCTCATTCACGGTCAGAAATTGACCTAGTTCTAGCATATGCAAGGACTCCGTCACATTTTAGACATTATTTTTCTCATTTTATTTTCGAAAAATGGGTCATTCTCATTATTTTTCAAATAAATCACACATGCATGTTCATTTATCTCCTTAGCCTCAAAGGTTAATCATCAAAATTCCGAAATCATTAACAAAAATCCTAGGAAAATTCGAAAAATTCCTAAAAATCGGGTCAAGCCCTAAGTCAATCAAAGTCCAATCAAAATTGACAAAATCAAGCTAATCAAGAATGCTTACCCCAACTGATTGAGGTTTCGTTGATTTGTGTTCTCCCCTACCAGGATAAAGCTCCGATAGAGGCATGTTGAAGTCATACTTCCTCTCCGTGCGAACGAGCTCCCTCCTCCTCCTTCTAGCGGCTTCGGATATGTTCCTCCATGCTTGCCTCTCTTCTTCTTCTTCCTCGGCAGAGACAAGCAAAATAATGTTGTTTGCCCGTTCAAATCCAGTTTTAAATAATCTGGTGAAATTAAACTTCTAGCCGGACGGCTTCGTTTGCCCTCGTCTCATGCCGGGCGGCCTCTTTTGCTCTGAGCAGAAAATTACACTTATGCCCCTGGACTTTCCACTTAGGCATATAATTCTTGTTATCCTTTAACTAGAATAACGCTGTTTCCCCAAAGGATATCCGTTATCTCTAAGCAAATAGACTTTCCTCCCGAGTCGCCTCCGTTACTTCCGTTATAACGGAATAACGCTAGGTGACAACCTCCGAATTGTCAAAATTCAAACTTTAGCTACCTCTATCACAGATTGAGAAGTACGCTCAAGTTCTTCAAACTTTAGCTACCTCTATCTCACAGATTGAGAAGTACGCTCAAGTTTCTCCAAACTTTAGCTACCTCTATCTCGCAGATTGAGAAGTACGCTCAAGTTTCTTCAAACTTTAGCTACCTCTATCACAGATTGAGAAGTACGCTCAAGTTCTTCAAACTTTAGCTACCTCTATCTCACAGATGGTGAAGTACGCTCAAGTTCTCCAAACTCTAGCTACCTCTATCTCACAGATGGTGAAGTACACTCAAGTTCTCCAAACTTTAGCTACCTCTATCTCACAGATTGAGAAGTACGCTCAAGTTCTTCAAACTTTAGCTACCTCTATCTCACAGATTGAGAAGTACGCTCAAGTTTCTCCAAACTTTGGCTACCTCTATCTCACAGATGGTGAAGTACGCTCAAGTTCTTCAAACTTTAGCTACCCCTATCTCCTCGATAGCAACGTAAGCTTTAGTTTCCTCAGGTGACAACCTCCATTAATTGTCAATCAGGTGACAACCTCCATTAATTGTCAATCAGGTGACTCCTCCATGAATCGTCGAAACCTCAAGGATCCTAGACATTGTTCCTAACTATCTAGTGAGACTTGAACTACGACCAAGGCTTGGTTCCTCCGGGATACGTAGGTAGCCTTTCATAAAGGTCCATCCATCCGACCACATTGGTCACCCTTTTCATGCCTCACTCCTTAGTGGTGCATGAGCCTTTCATAAAGGTCCAGCCATCAGACCACATTGGTCGCCCCTTGTCATTCATCACTTCTCAGTGGTGAAGTAGCCCCTCACAGAGGTCCAGATATCCAACCACATAGGTCACTTCCTTTATCTAGCATATCCCCAGTAGGATCATTCACTTGACCTCCCAGGTCACTTTCCCTTCTATTTCCCCAGCAAGAGACCAGTTTCTCTTCGCCATTCCCTAGCGGATCTTTTCCGAACTACGACCTGGATTGATTCCCCTGGGATACGTAGGTAGCCTACCTTAGGTTCAGCCAATTCGTCACATATGATGCCCCCTTTCCCCAGTGGGTTCCGAACTACGATTATGGCTTGATTCCCACTCGGGATATGTAGGTAGCCTTCCAAAGGTTCAGCCACTCGACCACCTTGGTCACCCAATCCGTCTCGGCATTCACCAAATCGGATCCTTTTCTATCGACAACCCCACTCGCCCTGCAAGTGACGTTGTCGAGGGGCTTCTGTAAGTACCCAAATCTGGCTCATGCCTCCCGGTTAAGTTTCCCGGCAATTCCCCGGACTTTCCTAAAGTTCAGGGGCAATTTGGGAAATTTTCCAAACCTTCCGAGGGGTGAAGGACTTGCTAGGAATTAAAATTCCATGCAACCCTTCGCTGGAAAAGCCCTTCTAGAAGGCCACCTTGCATGGTTCTAGAAATGAGCTGAGTCATCTCAGGATAAAACCGTGCGGCCTCATTTGCCCTGGGGTTACAGACGCACGGCCTCATTAGCCGCTGCCAGACTGCCTATAAATAGAGACCTCCTCTATTCATTTTAGGGGGGGATTTTTAGTATTGTTACTCTGCCAAAATACCACCACGAAATTCAAGAGAGCTGAGAGTGTCAAAAACTACCTCCCTCCTCTTCAAAACCTTCCAAAGTTGGTCCTTCCCCTAGGCAAACTTCAAGGAGAAAGAGGAACACCACCATTGGTAACCTCTCCTCCTCTTTATCTTGCATTATACTTGTATTTATGTGATATATTGCTCCTTGCTTTACATATTGCTATATACTTGTTTGGTACTTGGTATATTGTCATTAAAGATCCTATCTTTAGGCATGTAAATCATATCCCCTCCCCCTTTGCATCTAAAGTAGCATCCTTTGCACTTAAAATGCCATTTTTACATATAAAGTTGCATCCTTTGCATTAAAAATGTTATTTTTGCATCAAAATAGCATGCTTTGCATTTAAAATAACATCTTTATACAAAGTTGCATCCTTTGCATACAAAATTGCATCCTTTGCATTAAAAGTGTTATCTTTGCATCAAAGAAGCATCCTTTGCAACCAAGTAGCATCCTTTGCACTTAAAATGTCATCTTTTTCATTAAAAGTGTCATCTTTAGCTTAAACATGCATCCCCCATGTCCCTCATGGTTGGATCTCTCACCTAGGATTGCCTAGTGACCTTCATAAGGCACAAAAAGGCATAGAATGAGTATAAAGATCCAATCTTTATACCCCTTCCCTAGTCCCCTTTGGTACTTGGAGCATCTCTTGGAGCGAGATGGTGTAAAGGTCCTATCTTTACATCATTTCCTCCGCTTAAAGATGCCATAGACGGATTCTCCTTTAGAAAAGGATGAGCCCTAGCCACATATCTCCGATCATCACTTGAGACGAGCATAAATGCCCCCGAAAAATTCCAAATCGTCTCAAGATGTAGGATTGATAGGCAAAGGTCATTCCTTTCTAAAGAGTCTCGTCCTTGGACTATGAAAACGGTCTCCCTCTCTTGATCACATGTGACCCAAGGTCTCATCATGATGATCATAAGTCCAAGATGAGAAGGGGACCAAAGTCCCTAATACATAAAAATCCAAGGAATCCCGAGCGATAACCAACTCATGGTTTATATGTCCGGAAGACCACTTGGTACATTCCCCCTCTTTCCAAAACACACATCCCACACACGAAATCACTAAGGCAAGTATGAAAAGCGGATCTTGGAAGACTTGCTTCAGCAAGGCTCTTTAGGTGAACGCCGATCCGTTTTTCCCAAAGGGTAACTTAACCTCCGGACCCAAATCCTTCTTTTCAAAGTTTTGAGGAAATCAAAATGGCGTGGCGAATCCGTTTTTCAATTTAAACTGGACATTTCCAAACTGATGTGAGGCGGTGATCCCCCTTACACGAGAAAGTGGTTCCAAAATAAAAATAAACAAAAAAGAGTGCCGCTATCTTGGGCACCACATTCACAGGAACGTAGGAAATGGTTCGGTCTAAACAATAAATAAGACAATCAAGTTTCCATGAAATGTGTCTTATAATTTCTAAGAAAATATCTTTGTTATTTACAAGTTAAAAACTTCTTGATGAGTTCAAGCACGGTCTACTCTTGACTCTGCTAACCTGCTACAAAGATTTAAAACACAATAAAAGACCTAATAATCTACTGTGTTTGCAAAATGGCAATAAGGGAATCCTAGGAATAGATTTCTCAGTCGTCATTCACTGAGTCTTCCTTGTTCTTCTTCCCTTTACCTTGACCCCGTCAAGTATTCTTCCTCTTCTTGTCAATGATGTCGGTCTCCCTCATCCCGATCTCAGGTATCCTCACTGGAACCTCCTCCAAGCCTGTGTCAATAAGTGCCTTCTCAATCCTGGCACGAGCCCGTACCTCCTCCCTCTGAGCTTCAGTAAGGGGAACAACTTCCGATAGCCTCTCATATCGAGCTTCCATATCCCTAAAAAGGTCACCCGACTGGTTATGGCGACTAGCCTTAGCCTCACTCTCCCTCAGAGTCCTGCTTGAGTCACAGTCAGCCCCCAATAAAGCCTGACGTCTCTCTCCCAAAATGACCTGAGTCGCCCCCATCACCTTCTCGTACCAGTCCAAGTAGGCCGTGGTTAGGATAGTACTCTTCCTGCTCTTGAGAATGGCCCTGGGTGGGAAAGCAGCGTATGTCCATGCCCTCGAGAAAAATGAGAAGCTGGCTGGATCCCTCATGTCAGAAGACACTACCTCCATGGTACTGATGTCCTTCCAATCATCCAAAGGCTCCTGTAAGGTCCCAAACCGCCTGGACACTAAGTAAGGGATGTAGAAAGATGACCAAGAGAGCCCCGGAACCTTCACTACATAGGACTCCTGAAACATCCTCCGAGTCTGTAGCCTCCAGTGAGGCACCCACCAGTGAATGTCAGAGGTAGACAGCCGAGCCATCATCAGCTCCCAGCTACCCTGATCTTGTTGCCTAGGTGCACCCCTCTGAGAAATCACCCAAGGGCACTGAGTAGGCGAAGCCCCCGATAAAGCCCCAAGCCTCTCCTATAACCATAAAGTCAGCACTGCTAGGCTCCCAGAAATCATGAAATGGTCTCCCCTAGCCATCCTGTCAATACCATGCAAAGTCTCGCCCAAAACCAACTGGACAATGTCTTTCCCAGCCCTGCAATCCCTGACCATGTCCAAAAGGCCACCATGGCATACCCCTAAGGACTCAGTGGTGAATAGAAATGAGAACACGCAGAGGATAAAGGCATCCATATCCATCGGGGTCATAGCCATATTCGGAGACCCAAACCTTCCTGGGATATCAGAAATATCAATCCTGTCAGGGGCTACCATCATCCCCTCGACCTCTTCCAGAGAGATTTGCAGAAAAGATGCCAACTTTACCGTCACCGGCACGTCTCCGGTCAGAGGAATCGAAACGGCTTCAATTTCTGGACCCCCAATCAATGCCCGGAAGTCTTCAAAGGTTGGGACAAGTTCATTGTAAGAAAAGCAGTAAACGTGTCTCCGGACGTCCCAAAACCTTGCTGCTGCTCTCAAAAGGTCCCAATCGGGCGGGAGATTCTTCAAATGCCATAAAGACTTGATCTTGAAGGAGGTATCGAACAGCCCCTTGTTAGATTGAAAGTTGTGACTCATCCAAGATTGAAGATCGGACAGAAAATGGTCTTTTTTTCCCTTTTGCAATCTGATTGGTTTCTCCATGGCAAGTGATCAAAGTTGATGATTTTTGGTAAAAAAATGTGCTCTGGGATCAGTTGGGACAAGTCTAGAGTGAAAATGAAATGAAAATACCATCCCTTAATTTTATTTGAAAAAAAAACAGTTCAGACAAGACTTCCAGCCGCACGGTTTATTTTGCCCAGGACCTGGCCGGACGGCCTCATTTGCTTCTGCAGAAAAAAAATCTACAGCAGCCAAAGCTGCTGCCCAAGTGGAGTTCTCACCCCACTTTCTCAACAAAACCTGCATAAAAACATACCCAAACACCATCCATACAATTACATGTCATCACAAACCATTTCGGAGCAATTTCTGCCCCATTTCCAAGCAAAAAAGCTGCCCCGAGGCTCAAGTAATATGCAAAAACATAAAGCATAGATAAGAAAAGCAAATAAAGGATTAATACATTGTCTTCGCCTCCTTGGCGCCCAAATAAAATGAAAAAAATAAACAAAATGTGCATAAAATTGTTCATTGTTTGTTTTTCTCCCTTCCTCCTAGATCAACCCTAGAGAACCCTAAGCCTCCGACTCCTCGTCGTCACTGCTTAGTTCATAGAACTCTCGATCCTCTTACGCACGGGCTCCTGCACATTCGCCCCAGCCCTGGAAGCGCATGCCAGCTTCCTCAGAAGGGACCGGCACACCTCCTTCCAGTCCCTATTCTGCCGTACCAAACCATCATAAGTACGAGCAGGGACCTGCGAGAAAAGATAAGAAAAACTCAGAAAATCTCGATAAAAGCTCAAAATCGTAGAAAGCAAAGAAATCCGAAAAGAGAAGGAACCTAGATATACTTACAGTGCTATCAGCAGGCAGAGTATACTGGGGCTCCCTCGTGTCGGGAATAGGCACCATGAACCTCCTCGGTACCCCGCTTACCACATAGGAGAGATGAACGGGAGGTATAGGCGGATCAGTCGGCTCAGCTTCCCCGTACCCATGAGCAGCAGCTATCTTCACTAGCTTCTGCGGCATCCTCAACCGCTGCTCCACAAAGGTGGCGTACGGGGTAGTAAAGTCGAAATACTTCTCGATCGCCACGCCAGTCTGGTACCTCTCTATCTCATCCGCTGACTAGTTCCTGGGCTGCAGCATAAGCGGTGGAGGATTGTGAGGAGTGATAGTGTTCAATGGAGGGACACGGCCATGCTGCCTAGAGAAGCGATCCCCCAAGTAAATAATATCACAGGTCAGCCCTATCAGCCACCTCCTCTTCCTTGTCACCACTAAGGCGTCCCCTAGCAAAGCCTCCGGGTACCTCCCCCAAGGATAAAAATCCACCCCCTCGTGACCATCCCTGTTGATAACCGGTCTCAGCATCTTGTAATCAAAAGTAATTCGGGTCTTCCCGGTGAACTTATCTCAAGCCTCTCCCCTCCAGCGAATCATGGCCGGGAAGATCTTCGGATCACTCTGTTGGTTCCAAGGAAAGAACAGAATCACCTCACAGAACCAGACCTGCACGTTCAAAACAAAGGGTCATTTCTCTCATAAAATCTCAAGATAGAAGAGTAAAAGAGAGAAAAGAAAGTGAGGATACCTCAAGAGCAAAAAAGAAACAGTTCATAGAAGCAGCCACGTTCCGGCTGTACAGATCCAAAGAGAAGTAGAGCTCAGCCAATCCGGCCTCACCCTAAGAGACCGCTCCAACCTCATCCAAGTCCTCCAAATAGTCAAGCAGGCAAAGCATTGCCAATGTCCCAGATTTCGCAAAAATGGTGACTGACAGCATCAACCACAGAAAAGCTCTCGCAAGCTGGTGGGCGGTCACCTCATTGGCGGCAAATCCCTGTATACACTCCAGAACCACCACCTTAACAAACCTCGTCTCCATCCCAAGTCCCTTAGGACGAAGGTCAAATCCCACCAAAGCTCTAAACTCGACTGGAGTGATGTGATCTCTCCAGGTCACAGGCCTTCCAGTGAACTGCAAGCCAGTGATAGCAGTGAACTCGGCAGGAGTCACCGTGATCTCCCCCCAGCTAAGATGAAAGCTGTGAGTAGTGTCCCACCAGAACTCTGAAAGGGCCTGGATAAACCCCTTGCTCTTAGAGGTCACATGAATGCATCTACCAATAGCGTCAACGAAAGAATCGAGCCCGGTAGCCATCACCAGCTGCTTGGGATTCACCCCATCCTTCTCGAAGTTGGGCATCCTATCCCACAACTTCACAGCCACCTCAGAGGGTCCCCTCGACTTGTTCTCCTGTAGGAAAACACAACAAAAAATGTGTCAGTCCTTCATTCCATCTTAAAAGCATGCATATATTCAAAAGTGCACATATTTTTCAAAGAAAAGCATCCATAAAAGATTTCTAGCATCCTTTGCCTAGAAAACGTGTCCTTCATCATTTGAAGCACGGGCACATTGCTCTCTCAAGTTCAAAAGTCCAATTTTCACAAAATTCTTTGCACATAAGCATTAATTTTTCAAAATGGCATGCATGAATCCTTTTCATCGTCCAAAATCTTGCTTTCCCATCCATGATCAGAAATTGACCTAGTTCTAGCACATGCAAGAGCTCAGTCACATTTTAGACTGATGCCGCAAGAAAAGTGCTTATCAATCTTCCTCCACGTGGCAGGACTGATCACCTGGCTCCTTGACCTAAAATCAGAACCCACAACTAGCCGGATGTGTCTCCAGCTTAGACCCTCGGGCGTGAGAGTAAGTATATGTTTCGGAGAGCAAATATTGTAAATGAACAGTTGAATTCAAATGACAAAATTGCAGTTACCTTTTACTGTTGGTAGTGATGATGTATTTATAGGTGATGACTGTTGTATATTTGGAGGAGCGATTTATGCTCCTAGATTCCAGCGGCAGTTAATTGTAATGGGGATGTGCCTGTAACGGTCCATGATTTATAGGGAGGCAGTTATGGAAAGGTTTGACTCACGTGCGTCCACATCTGTTAGGTCGACACTTGGTGATTAGGTCGAGGTCGCCATTTGTGGAATGGTCGACCTGACTGGCGGGTAGAGCATGGTTCGTACCCGAAGTGTAGTATGGATCATTGATTCGGATCAAGCTAGGTCGGGACCTTGGAGGTCGGACAATGGGCTTAGATCGAATGATGCTGTTACTGGGCCTTGGGCCTTATGGTGATTGGGCCGACTTCACTAAGAATGTGGATGCCACGGTTGTCTGTGATTGGGCTTTTACCCGCTTGGCCCAACTCGACATTTTTGGTATGTTCAGTGGCCCCCAACTTTCGAGTCGACTTTGTCGACTAGGAAGTTAAGGAAATCTCGATGAAAATTGTTGTTACTCGCAAGTCGCTACTCGCTCTGAAGTTTAGTCGACCCAAGATGACGTGGCATGATCCTGGACGTTGACGACGAACGGTCAGATCAGAACGAGCACCGTTTTTCTGTCATCATTACTGTTTTGACGCTTGGTGGTCTTCTTGGAAACCGCTTCAGTGTTTAATTTAGGAAAATCAATTTTGAATTTCCTTTTTCCCTTCCAATTTTGGGAAAATATAAATACCCAAAATCCTTTTCCGATTTGAATTCTTACCGTCTTCAAACTCTTGTTCCTCCTTGGCGATAATTGCGGAGCAACTCCAGGATTTAACCCAAGCTTGCGTTTTTGGCTACGACTCCCCCTTCTGCAATCAATTGAGGTATTTCTCTTGAACTCTTGCTTTAGGGTTTTAATTTCTGCTCTGTTTTCATTTCCACCATGGCTAGAACCTTCCGTAGTGAACCAGGTGCTTGGTATGGGTACTGCACTGTTAACCGTAGGGTGTACAAGAATGTGAACGGTGAGTGGAGAGAGATGTCTTTGGATGAATGCGCCTCTATCTTAACCAGGTGGGAGTTGAATTTCAGTGAGATAGGGTTGCCCATTGTAGGGGACGTTGAAAATTTAGTGATTGATGCCTCAAATATTGTCACTTTTCATCTATTCCACGAATTGCTCGACCACATCACCTTGTTTTATGTTAGGGATGTCCATAAACCCTCCTTCCTTAGAAACAGAATAGGTTTTCCGGGGGAGTCTAGGTCGCCCTTAGGTAGGTCGACTGAATGTGATCATAGGACTGACTCCCCTACTTCCTCTTTTTATTGTACAGATATGACGACTCGAGATGGAGCTACAGCTTCAACCTCTTCAGGTCCCAGAATTGTGGACGCATTTGATGATTCTGCCATGCCTGGGAAGAATGAGAGAGGCTATGTTCCTCATGGGCCACTGCGTGGAAAGAAAAATTTGCCCTCTAGGTATAGTATGATCTGGGATTTTTGTGAAGTGAGCAAGGAGGACTATAGGGTGACCATCTATACTCAGAAGGATTTCATGAAACAGTTTAGGTCGACTTTCACCAAGGATGCCACTAGAGTATCCTTCTTCTATGGCCAATTTGTGGCTGGCCTTAGGTTACCGCTTGACCCCTTCATCAACGAGTTCTTGGAGTGTGCCAATGCCTTACCCCTTCAGCTCGGAGCCAATACCTGTAGGGTTCTAGTATGCTTCGCTATGGTGTGTAGGTTTCTAGGATATGAACCCTGTATGAGGGTCTTCAAGGAATTCTTCTGTATCAAGTATAGTGGGGAGGATCTGAGCATTAGTACACCTTCTAAACCCAAATCTCCCAAACTCTTCACGAACCTCCCCAGCAAGCATAGTGGCTGGAACTCCCACGTAGTGGTGGTAGAGAGTAGGTTGGGATGGGAGTTTCCTTTGCCCAATGATGAAACAGAAACCATGGATGAGAGAGACTATTGGGAGCCACACTGGCATTTCGATTTATATAAGAAGTTGTGTAGATTAACTGACAAAGGGCCCTTCAGTTGGGAGAGTTTGCTTACTACCAAGTGCAACTTCATCCAGGCTGGAATGATGGCTGGAGAGGGAGAAGTACAACCCTTGGTGCCAGTTGGAAGGGGCACCATTTATCCTGATTGGGTTACCCATGCGTTGGGCAAATTTGGAGATAAATGTCAACGTTGTAAAAAGACTGCCAACTTCTGCAAGGACAATGGGGAGCATGCTGGTGGTAAGATATCCCTGTTCAGCTTTCCTTTATTCGCCCTTTATCTGTTAACTTGCATGTATAGCTTGCTCGTATATAGACCTTCGTATGTAGAACAATTAGCTCGCCCATGATTAGCTCGTAGCCTGTATGTTGATCGGACAACATAATGAATTATTTCGTACTGTACGTTCTTCTCTTAGCTCGTCGTTTGTTAAATCGCATATAGGATGTTAAGTCGTACATAGTTTGTTCGTACATAGAACTTATGCTCGTATGTAGAACTTTCGTATGTCGATCTAACACTTTGCTATCTTGGCTTTGTTGCAGTTTTAACTCCCGAATAAGAAGCAAATATGGGACGCATTGTTGGCATTTTTGACAAGAGGAAAGCAAAGAAGGCTCATGGAGCTGCCAATGATCGAGCTAACAGGCAGAGAGAAGCAGAGAGGAGAACTGGTTTGTTGTCCAAGGATAATGTGGGGATGATTCCCATGGAAGAGATTGAAGAAGAGGACCCTCTGCAGAGTGGTACTCAGTCTGTGGATGCTAATGAAGGAGGTGACGAGTCCACCAGGTCGGCCAAAGGAAGCCTAAGCCCCGACCCAATTCAGGAGGTTAATGTTGCGACCTCGGGAGCTGAGATGGCCGGGGTCAGCCCTCTGAATGTTGTGCTTGTTGAAGATGATGACATGGAGGTAGATGCTGATGATCAACCTCTGAATATGAGGAAGAGGCTGCGTTCTGAGAAAGGGAAGTCAGTTTCTTCAAGCCAAATGCCTCCACCAATCTCTTCTCCCCCCATCAAAGAGTCTCTTGAGGACCAGATGAGGAGGTTGAGTGATGTCCCTCCTCTCGAAGGAGTCAATTGCCTGAGCCGCCGTTATCCAGACATGAGCTTGGGCCAGGTCGTGGTCAGGAGGGCCATTGATGTCGACCTCCTAGCTCATTTTGCTGATAAGGGGATCACCCCTGAGGAATTCTCAGCCCACTCTGGGATGGTTCATTGTGAGGTAAATTTTCACTTTCCTTTTCAGTCTAGTCGCTTGTTCTTTTACTCAATCAACTTGACTTACGAGTTAACACTTCCCTGGTTTCCTTTAAATGTAGAATCTCACCATGATCGAGCAAGTCAAAAGCTCTTGGAGGGCCTCCATTGAGAGGGAGAGGCAGGCTCTTAAGGACTTATCCAAGAAGTCACAAGAACTGGCAGAGCTAAGAGAGAAGTATAACGATTTGGATAACTCGTTTGATGCCATGGAGATGGTGAAGAAGAAAGCCCTGGCCGATCATGAAGCTGCAGAGTCCAGGCTTAAGGAGGTGGAGGTGGAAAGAGATGCTGAGAAGAAAGAGCTTGAGAAGACCAAGACGGAACTGGCAACGGTTTCCAAACTTCTGAAGGAGAAGGACTCCTTCCTGGTCGAGCTGCATGAAGAACATCGACTCGAGCGGGTGAAATGGCAAGGAGACCTCCAGACCGCTACTGAAAATGCTGCTAAAGCCACCATTGATAAATTCAAAGAGGGAGATGAGTATTATAATACTGTGGTCGCCAAGGCACAGGACTTTCTGGAGGTGGGCAAACGTCACATGGCGCGTCGGGCCTTGGTAGATCCAACAGCTGGAGTCACCCTTGAGCAATTAGCTCGTTGGTTCTCTGAAGCTCAATATGATATGACTGCCCGTGGTGGACATTCCATTGTTCCTTATCTTGACAACGATTTAGCCTTCATCGCCCAGGAAGATGAAGAGGATGGCTGCGAGAAATGGTTAGCTCCCCCAGTTGCCGAGAGGAATCTTGATGCTGTTTTGCAAGAGCTTGAAGATGCCGACCTCATGGAAGAAGAAACTGAGCGAGTATATTCAGAGTCGGGTAAACCCTTGAGCCCTCTACAACATGAGCCTGTCAATGAAGAGCGGGTCATCACTGACGATCAAACTGACGCCGGCCAGGATTCTTAGGTTACTTTTGTATTGATGATGTAAAGAACAAATCCCAAAACAATTTTTTGCTTTTTGTGTTCGTAACTATTCATATGCCTTGGCCCTGTTTTTAGGGAGGCATGAGACATCATAACTTTTGTTTTGTGTAAGTCTTGGCCCGCCTTTGGGAGACTCATTTATATCTAATCGTAGTTGACTCCATATCTTTGTATGTTCTATGCTTTTGATATTAGCATGTAGATGTCGAGCTAGATATGATAGGATGAATGAGACAACTTAGGCCTAGAGGCGACTTGATCTTTACTGATTTAGTCGACCTCAGTCTTGTATAACTTTTGTGAACGAGATTGACTACGAGTCGAACCTGTTCAAACTATTGAGACTGACCAAGGGTCGAGCTTGTTAGAACGAAGTCGACTAAGAGTCGGACTTGTTTTTAGGAGTAAAGCTGATTGAGAATCGAGCTAATTAGAACAGACTGACTAAGAGTCGAGTTTGTTAGAACGAAGTCGACTAAGAGTCGGACTTGTTAAGTAGACAAAGCTGATTGAGAATCGAGCTTGCTAAAATTAAGCCGACTAAGAGTCGAGCTTTGTTAATGGAACGGAGCTGATTAAGAATCGAGCTCGTTAGAACGAAGCTGACTAAGAGTCGAGCTTGTTGGGGTTAGTTGTAACAAAATGTTTGGTCGAATAAACTGTGCTTTTTATTGAAGTAGGGAAACGTTTACATCAATGGAAAGCTAGAACTATGATAAATTTCAATCTTGGGAATTGCCTCAACCCTGAACTGAGTAGTAGACCTGAACTTTCAGAAGTAGTACTTGATGAGGTGAGTAGCGTGCCATGGATGCTTCAACTCTTCACCATCTGGATGAGCTATCATGTAAGTTCCTTCTTTGACAACTCGAGTAACCACATAGGGACCTTCCCAGTTAGGAGATAGCTTATTCTGTTGGGTTCTCCTTCCTGTTGCCTCGATCTTCCTTAGTACGTAGTCGCCCACTTGGAATGATCTTGTTTTCACTTTCTTGTCGTGGTAACTCTTGGTTCTTTGCTTGTAGTTGGCCATTCGCAGGTAAGCTGTATCTCGCTTCTCGTCGACTAAATCCAGGTCGATCAATCTGTTGATGTTGTTCTGCTCCTGGTCGAAGAATGTTACTCTAGCAGTAGGAAATCTGAGCTCAGCAGGTGCCATGGCCTCTGATCCATATGTGAGAGCGAATGGAGTTTCCCCCGTAGGCCCCCGAGTGGTTGTGCGAACTGCCTAAAGAGCTAGGGGGAGTTCGTCCAACCAGTTATTGCGTCGACCTACGAGACCTGTCTTGAGTGCAGACAGAACCAGTTTATTCGCTGCTTCAGCTTGCCCATTTCCTTGAGGATAGGCGACAGAAGATTGCCAATGTTTGATTCCTACCCGATTCATCTCTGTTTCGAAGGCTCTGGAGAACTGCAGGCCGTTGTCAGACACTATAGCTCTAGGAAATCCAAACCGACACCAGATGAAGTCGTTGATGAAGTTAATGGCATTTTCCTCTGTGATGCGTGCTAGTGGCTTTGCTTCAACCCACTTGGTGAAATAATCTATGGCGACGATCACATACTTGCAATTTCCCCGGGCGGGAGGGAAGGGTCCAATTAAGTCGACGCCCCACATGTCGAATGGCCAAGCTGCAATTACGGGGGTTTGCTCAGTCGTAGGCAGATGGGGTAGGTTGGCAAACCTTTGGCATTGGTCACACTGCTGCACAAAGTCATGGGTGTCTGCTCTCATGTGTGGCCAGTAGTACCCCAAAGTGATCAACTTGTCGGCTAGAGTCCTGGCCCCCGGGTGTCCACCACAAATCCCACTGTGTACTTCATGCATCAGCGTAGTGATCTCTTGAGGGTGGATACACTTCAATAGTGGTCGAGTGTAGGATCTCCTGAATAGCTCACCTCCTTGAATGACGTACCTCAGAGCTTTCTTTTTGACAGTTCGAGCTTTCTTCTCGTCATTAGGCAGCTCGCCACTTTCTAGGTATGCCTTCATTTCTTCAATCCAGCACTTCTCATAAATCCAATTTCTCGAGGGATCTTCTATGCATTGAATTTTAACCCTTTCATAAGCTGGGCTTTCAAGGTAAGAGATGGGCTCTTCATGTGGCTCGTCTGATGTAGCTAACTTTGAGAGTAAGTCAGCTAACTCATTGTCCTCTCGACCAATCCTTTGGATCTCCCAGAATTCTAAGTCTTTTGTCAACTCTTTCACCAGGTCGCAGTATTTGATCAGAATGGAATTAAGTACCTCGTACTCGCCTCTAACCTGGTTGACTATCAGTTGAGAATCACAGTATGCCATGATTTTAGTCGCACCAAAGCACTTAGCGTACTCTATGGCAGCTACCAGAGCTTCATACTCCGCCTGATTGTTGGACGCATCGAACTTAAACCTTAGTGATTCTTCATACACTGTCCCAGACTCAGGCTCGATCAAAATAATTCCAGCTCCACTGACATTTTTTGTAGCTGACCCATCCGAGTAGACCTTCCAGCAATCGTCGGGTAGAGTAATGGCGGGTTGGGACTCTGGCTCTTTCCCTTTGGTTTTCTCCTTTTGAGTTCGCTGCTCGCTGTCCTCCTTGGTGAACGTAAGCTCGACCAAGAAATCTGCTAGAGCTTGAGCCTTCAATGCCTTTCGAGGTCGATACTCGATGTCGAATTCCGTGAGGGCAATTGACCAGTTGAGTAGACGACCTGAACTTTCTGGCTTGTGTAATATTTTTCTCAAGGGGGCATTCGTAAGCACGACAATAGGGTGAGCCAAGAAATAAGCTCGCAGCTTCCTTGAAGCCACGACTAAGGCATACACGACCTTTTCTGCGTTGTAGTATCTGCCTTCTACGTCTGATAGGGCCTTGCTGACGTAGTAAACTGGCTTTTGATGTCCCTCTTCTTCTCTAACCAAGACTGCTGCAACTGACTTGTCTCCCACAGATAGGTATACGAACAAAGTTTCACCAGTAGTCGGGCTGCTCAATAGTGGAGGAGCGGCAAGGTATTCTTTGAGTTGTTGGAACGACGAATGACATTCGGCCGTCCACTCAAAGTTTTTTGTCCCCCTCAATGATTTAAAGAAAGGGAGAGACCTTTCAGCCGACTTGGCTATAAAGCGACCTAGGGCTGCCACCCGCCATTAAGTCGCTGCATCTCCTTTACACTGGTTGGCTCCTTCATCTCGACTAGAGCCTTGATCTTCTCTGGGTTAGCCTCTATACCCCTCTGGGACACCATGAATCCAAGGAACTTGCCAGCTGCTACTCCAAAGACACACTTGCTAGGGTTGAGCTTCATGTCGTTTGCTCTCAAATTGGCGAACGTTTCCTTTAGGTCGACCACGTGACGTCCAGCCTTTGTTTTGATGACCATATCGTCGACGTAGGCCTCCATGTTTCGGCCAATTTGTGAGGCAAAGACCTTGTTCACCATGCGTTGATAAGTCGCCCCTGCATTCTTCAATCCAAATGGCATCATGTTATAGCAGTAGATGCCTCCAGCTGCTTGGAAAGCTGTTTTCACAATGTCATCCTCATGCATCTTTATCTGGTGGTACCCCGAGTAAGCATCGAGGAAGCTGAGGGTGGAGTGACCAGCAATGGAATCAACTAGTTTGTCGATTCTAGGAAGGGGGTAGCTGTCTTTCGGGCAAGCAAGATTTAGAGTGGTGAAGTCGACACACATCCGCCATTTGCCATTTGATTTCTTCACCATGACCACATTGGCCAACCACGTTGTATGAGTGGCCTCCTTGATTATCCCTGCACTTAAAAGTTTTTGTACCTCAGCTTTTATGGCCTCCTCCTTATCGCGAGCGAAGCTTCTCAATTTCTGGGGTCTGGGCTTTATAGTCGGGTTGACTTCAAGCCTGTGAATGGCGACCTCTTCCTTTATTCCCCTCATATCTTCTACACGCCATGCAAAGACATCATTACACCCTTTCAGCAGCTCAATGATCTCTGCTCGCTCCTCGGCTGATAGCTGCTTTCCAATTTGAATTTTTTGGTCGGGGTAGGAAGGGTTGGTGACTACTGATTCTAGCTCGTCCACAGCCTCCAGCTCTGGACCATCTCTGAACTGCAGGGTCTCAATGATGATCTCTCTAACTCTTTGTCTCTCCTCGGCCCCCAGGTGTGGAGCTTCCTCAGCTATCATATCATCCAGCTTATCTGCAACCTCGCTGGTGGTGGTGGTGGCCCCCGAGTTATTGTCGATCTGGAGGCATAGGTTGCCTATGAGGACTTGGTCGACCATAACTACATCTGGATCGACCGCTGTGGTTTCAGAGTGACGTGTCGACTCAAACATGACCTCGTCATTTGAGCGATAGGTCGACTCTTCCACATTGGTGATCGTTGACAGTCGGGTAGTTTTGGTGACTGACAAGGACAACTTTAAGTAACCATCTGCAGTCTCAATTTCTAACTCCCTTTTCTTTCTTTCTCTGAGAACATGATCCAGGTAGGCTCGAGCTGTTCCTTGTACGCAGCCTACTCCAGCAGGTGTGGGAAACTTGACCCTTTGGTGAGGGATTGATGCCACCATTCCAAGCGCGACCTGACCTGGAATACCAAGTATGGCAGCATAGTCACTGTTCACATCTATTACAATAAATTGTACCTTTGATACGACCCTGTGGGGGTGTTGGCCTAGGTCGACTTCAAGCTCAATCTAGCCTTTGGCATCGACCCGATGATTGGTGAAGACCTCCAATCTACCATCATATCTCTCAAGCTGCTCATCATTAAGACCCATCTCTTGGAAAGTCTTGTAGAACAAAATATCTTTGCAGGCTCCCGTGTCAACTAAGAGTGTGCTCGTCGTACATCTGTCTATGAGACCTGGGATGACGAGAACTTTCTCCCTAGCCGCCATATTAGTTGCCAGCTCGTGGGGGTAGAAGCTGATCACCTCATCCCTGACATCTCTCCTTGGAGGCACATGTGGGGCTTTGTTGAGCTGAAAAATTTTGTGCTTGATGGCTGTGTTGCTAGCCTGCTCTGTGATGACCCCCAAGTTCAATCTAGGTTGTCTTGGTCCTTGTTGTCCACCTGCTGGCTGCTTGCCTCCACCAGCTTGAGGTCTTTTCACATATGCATCGAGTCTTCCCTGGTCGACCATTCTCTGAATAATACGCTTCAATCCTAGGCAATCCTCCGTGAGATGACCTGTATCTTTATGGTAATCACAATATTTGCTATTGTCTCTCCTGAACTTGTTGCCTGGGTTCATGGGGGCAGGTGGGGCCAGCTCGACCGCATTCATGATTTTAGTTCGACTCACCGTTAGGGGAGTGAAGGCCTTAGGCACCTTCTCTGTCGCCCTGGTCCTGTTCTTTCCATTTTTATTGTTTCCTCCATTTTTGTTGGAGTCTTTCTTGTCATCGGCGACCTCAACCTTGGGACCTTTCCCATTCTGCTTTTCCTTTCTCTCCTCGGCTAGTGCCACGTTATAAACCTTCTCGAACAACTCCTGTCGAGTGGTAACTGTACGCACCGTCAGTTCGTAATCCATGTCTGCCGAGGAAATACCATTCCGGAAGCAATTGATGACCTCCCTGTCAGTGAGATCTTCCTCGATCTTATCCACCATCTCCTTGAACTTGGTGAAGTAGCTCATTGAGCTTTCATTTTTAGCTTGCACCAAGTTATTTAGATCGGTAACTGTCATCTTTCGAGCTCCAGCAGTTGAGAAGCGATCTAGGAACTTTGTCCTGAAACACGTCCAGGTGGAGATGCTACTGTTCGGTCGAAACCTAACAGTTTATTTATATCCGCAAGCGCACGGGCTATTGTAATATAGCGGGTGCAAGTACGAGTCGATCCCACAGAGACAGGGTTTACTTTGGGATGATATTTGTCCTTAAAAATTATAGAAAAGATTGGGGGGAGATAGGAATTTGTAAGATAAAATACTAGGAAGATATATAAACTACTCTAACATATAATGATAGTATTCTCGGGATTGAAAACAAATAAATATGCTTTAGATAAAGGCTTTTATCAAAATAACAAGGATGGTACATTAGGCTTACACTACTTCTCACGGTCAAGCAAGCAGCGTTGTATCCTTCACTAATTATGTCCTAACTGTTTGAGATTTCCGTTTATGGTACTCCCGCCCTGTCACAAACGGGCATTCCGGCTTAACTCTAGCTGACCATAATTAGTAAGAATCCATTAAGATCGAAAGTCAACGTACTTTCCATTCAAAGAACACCCCTAGGCCGTTGAACTACTCTCGTGATCAATGGAACCTAGTTCCCTCATATGGTTCCGTCAATCAAAATTCTCCGCTAGGTACTTCTCTCAATTGACTAGGGTTCCACAAATATAAACGTTTTTATATTTGCAAGCAATTCAAGAATAATATGAAGAAATTGTTTTAAGATGAAAGTGCCAAGTCAAGGATGATACGCTAAGTTGTGCTAACTAGCACATGTAATTAAGACCCACCGGCCTTTCTCTCGAGGGTTCGGCTTAGTGTAATCCCGTTCGTCATGCGGGAAGTCCGACTCACCTCTCGAGGGTACCAAATAAATCAAAAATACCATTTAAGTCTATCATCTCACGTATTTTCCACTAAAGGATCATCCCTAGATCTTTAAATTACTTTCGTAATTCATTGACCTAGTTCAATTCTTAGGGTTTCGCTAATCAATATTTGATCAACTGAGGCTATACAATTAAGAACGTCTCCCTAATTGCAAGAATTTAAGATTAATAAGAAGAGAATTGAAATGACATGTAGGAGAAGCATGGAAATAAATAATTGAGTTTCCAACTCCGAGAAATGGAGGATTACTCAAACCATTGAAATAATAAAAGAAGTAAGTAAAGAAATAGAGATAAGGGAAGAGATACTTATTCATAATAAAAGAGAGACAATGGCTTGAAGAAATCTTCTATTGCATTCACAATCTTCAAGGATGCACAAGAACTTGTCACTAATAATTGATACATCTTCAAGAATTGTGTATAAAGATTGCTAGAGTATTTTTTGATATCTATCTAGATGTTATTTGATCCATCTAAGGATGTATTTTTGATCATTTTCGGATGTATATAGATGCCCAATACTGATTACAAGGGTGTCTTTTATAAGCATTTGAGTGAAGGGTTGGATCCCTTCAAAGAGCTTCAAATGAAAAGGTGCCTTTTCAAAGCAACAGCAGGTGGAGCGGCCACTCCAGAATATAAGACACGGCCACTCCAGCTTGCACGGCCACTCCAGAATATAGCGCACGGCCGCTCTAGTAAACTTTGGCAATTTTGGCTTTGACTGAGGGTTTGCACGGCCGCTCCACTTTATAGCGCATGGCCGCTCCAGTGGCTTTTTGGCCTGGATGATCACTTTGAAGTTGTCCCTTCCATGGCTTTTGATCTCTTAGATATGTCCTAACTTCATTTGCTCCAAAAATGGACCCTAATACCTGTAAAAATGCTCAAATATACCAACAAGCATAAAATCCCAAATATAGAATAAAAGAAGCTAAATTATACTAGATTAAGAATAAATGATAATAAAAACTAAGTAAATGATAAATAAATAATGCTATAAATGACTATAAAATAGTTACTTATCAAATTCTCCCACACTTAAACCTTGCTTGTCCTCAAGCAAGTCTAGGATAAAAAGAAGATGGAGAGGGAAAAAAATTGCAAATGATTAAAACATACAGTTGGATCCCTTAGAAAATAAATAAATGTTGCAAGCCTTATTGCCATGAAGATTTTGTCTTTCTTTTATCTTCTCAAATTTTTTATAACCTTAGATTATTTAGAAAGAGATTTAGGAAAATTTTTAAGAGAGTAATCTTGGAAAACAATAAATCATTATAACATAAATGAGATTCGATGAAGCAAAGCATAATATAGAAAAGATGAACTTTTGGATCACAAGTTTGGCATATAAAGATATTTTTACTTTTCAAGAGTGTTTTTGTGAAAAATATTATTGCTTGAAAGTGTACAAAATAATGATCATTTTATTCACAAGTTAGAAGTATTCAAGGATTTGACATATACTTTTGAATCACAAGGATGGAGATGGATGATGATAGTGGAAAATCTTATCAAGGCTTTAAACAACTTTATCTTTCTTTTGTACGTGTTAATTTTTTGCAAAAGACCTTAAGTAATTTTCGATCCTTTCAAGTAGGAGACATTGTGGCTGCGAACCCCATGTTCCTAATACTTAGATCAAGAATACTTTGGATATTACTTCCATTTGGCAAGGAAGCATCGTCGCAGCGAACGCCGTGCCCCGAGTTACTTAGGAAGTAATAAATTTCTTTTTGCTTTTAAGGCTTGGTGACTAAGTCACTCTTTTTTTAGTAAGATAAAGTGCCTAGCCTTGATTCGATTAGTGGAAATGGAAAGATGGAATTTCATGAGGGGTTGTGATTCAAAAAGATGCAAAACACCTATGAATATTTCTAAAAATGAAAAAATAAAAAATTTAGAATGTACACTTTTGAAGAAACAATTCATAAGTCTTCACAAACTTTTAAAACAACCAAAAGCTCAAGATGATCGGAAAATTTCAAAAATTTTAAGTATGCTTTCCTTTACAAAATCCTATATAATGCTATATTGATTTATGATGCCTTAATTACTTCCTAGAAAGTATCCCCAAGTTCTTTCCTTATGATTCAAAGATTATATAAAAATAAGAGAAGGGAAGGAAATATATTATTTAAGGCAATAAGCAAGCATAAAAATGAGAAATCATAGGGATTTTTTTTCTTTTTTCTTTTATTTTTTTTTTTCAAAAAAAAATTTTTTCAAAGAAAAAATAGTATGTAAATGAAAATAAAATAAAAAACGGATACGAGGAATCCTCCCCCACACTTGAAATTAACATTGTCCTCAATGTTTCAAGGACAATATGAAAAACAAGTCAAAGATGGGGGTAGAGGAAATGAAAGATGAACTTACAAAAGATGGTGCTTTTTAGAGAGGGTTGATACGAAATATGGTCGACTTCATATTCATATGCATTGCAAAGTGCACGGCTTGAATCTCTTGCTCATCTTTTTTTTTCAAATATCTACAAAATAGAGTTAGTACATAATAATAATAATAAATAATAAAAATATAAATATAAATAATAAAGATAAATATCCAAAAGTAAACCGTTGTCCCCGGCAACAGCGTCAAAAGGATCATCCCTAGATCTTTAAATTACTTTCGTAATTCATTGACCTAGTTCAATTCTTAGGGTTTCGCTAATCAATATTTGATCAACTGAGGCTATACAATTAAGAACGTCTCCCTAATTGCAAGAATTTAAGATTAATAAGAAGAGAATTGAAATGACATGTAGGAGAAGCATGGAAATAAATAATTGAGTTTCCAACTCCGAGAAATGGAGGATTACTCAAACCATTGAAATAATAAAAGAAGTAAGTAAAGAAATAGAGATAAGGGAAGAGATACTTATTCATAATAAAAGAGAGACAATGGCTTGAAGAAATCTTCTATTGCATTCACAATCTTCAAGGATGCACAAGAACTTGTCACTAATAATTGATACATCTTCAAGAATTGTGTATAAAGATTGCTAGAGTATTTTTTGATATCTATCTAGATGTTATTTGATCCATCTAAGGATGTATTTTTGATCATTTTCGGATGTATATGGATGCCCAATACTGATTACAAGGGTGTCTTTTATAAGCATTTGAGTGAAGGGTTGGATCCCTTCAAAGAGCTTCAAATGAAAAGGTGCCTTTTCAAAGCAACAGCAGGTGGAGCGGCCACTCCAGAATATAAGACACGGCCACTCCAGAATATAGCGCACGGCCGCTCTAGTAAACTTTGGCAATTTTGGCTTTGACTGAGGGTTTGCACGGCCGCTCCACTTTATAGCACTCGGCCGCTCCAGTGGCTTTTTGGCCTGGATGATCACTTTGAAGTTGTCCCTTCCATGGCTTTTGATCTCTTAGATATGTCCTAACTTCATTTGCTCCAAAAATGGACCCTAATACCTGTAAAAATGCTCAAATATACCAACAAGCATAAAATCCCAAATATAGAATAAAAGAAGCTAAATTATACTAGATTAAGACTAAATGATAATAAAAACTAAGTAAATGATAAATAAATAATGCTATAAATGACTGTAAAATAGTCACTTATCAGCTACCAGCTGCCAAACCATTGAACCAGGTTAGGGCTGCCCCAGTGAGTGTGCTTATGAGAGCTTTACACATATTGTCGTCCTCATTGGCGACAAAGCACATTGTGGCTTCCAGATGTGCTATATGACTCTTTGCATTGGTTGTCCCTGAGTATTTCTCTAGAAGGGGCAATCTAAACCCAGCAGGAGGTCGACTATCTCTCAGTTCCTTGGACAAAGGTTGAAGAGCAAAGTCGATTCGTTCAACCTTTGCAGTGTCCTTTTTCTTCTCCTCCTCCCATTGTTCGAACTTCTTTTTCATCAACAACCATTCCCTAGCGTCGGGTCTGTCATCTCCTGCAGGGGGAACGACATTCGACCTTTGTCCTTCGCTCCTGGGGGGAGTTACCTGCCTACTCCTCCTGTCTCGGTGAGAATGAGCCCTTTCTGATCGAACTGGAGACCTATGCCTGTCATTCCTTTGGGGTGACCTGCGCCTTTCATCCCTGGATGGCGACCTGCGCCTATTATCTCCAAGTGGCGACCTGCGCCTTTCTTCTCTTATGGGCGACCTGCGCCCATTCCTGTCCCTATGAGACTGTGATCTCTGTGTCCTGGCAGGCGAACTACGTCGGCTTTGGTTGGCTTCTAAATGCGTCCTCAAATCTGACTGAGCCTCCTGCTCCCTGTTCCTGGTGAGGCTAGCCCTTAGGTCGTTGCTTGGCACATGAATGAGGGATGGAACCCGCTGCACTATCCTGTTGTCACCATTTTGTCCCACAATTTCATTAGGCCTAGCACTCCTGGCCTGCTCCCTGTTGGAAATTTGAGAAGGAGCCACCCTCTCTGATCTTATATCTGCCTTCTCAGCCTCCTCTATAGCTAGTAACTCGGCCAGAATCTGGGCTCGCTCCAATAGCATTTCCTTTCTACTCAATGGGTTGGATGAGGGACCTGCCCTATTTCCAACATTCACATGAGCAGTTGGACGCTTAGGAGGAGGTGGAGCTCCTTGTCCTTCCATGTGTCTTTTCCCTCTTCTTGTATCTGGCAATCCCCTGCCATCAACAACACTGGTAGAGCGTGTTGCTCTACCATGAGGGCGATTTTGTGGGGGAGGAGGTAGATTCGTGTTTTCAGCATTTGCATTGGTATCTGCGTTGGTGTTGACATTCACTTCATTGAATTCTTCAGAAGCGTCTGAGACATGCCCGTTTGGGGTTACCATTGTTGTAGGTTGAGAAAAGTTTCGAGGTCAAGCTTAAGCACGATTCCCAGCAATGGAACCAAACTGATGCCGCAAGAAAAGTGCTTATCAATCTTCCTCCACATGGCAGGACTGATCACCTGGCTCCTTGACCTGAAATCAGAACCCACGACTAGCCGGATGTGTCTCCGGCTTAGACCCTCGGGCGTGAGAGTAAGTATATGTTTCGGAGAGCAAATATTGTAAATGAACAGTTGAATTCAAATGACAAAATTGCAGTTACCTTTTACTGTTGGTAGTGATGATGTATTTATAGGTGATGACTGTTGTATATTTGGAGGAGCGATGTATGCTCCTAGATTCCAGCGGCAGTTAATTGTAATGGGGACGTGCCTGTAACGGTCCCTGATTTGTAGGGAGGCAGTTATGGAAAGGTTTGACTCACGTGCGTCCACATCTGTTAGGTCGACACTTGGTGATTAGGTCGAGGTCGCCATTTGTGGAATGGTCGACCTGACTGGCGGGTAGAGCATGGTTCGTACCCGAAGTGTAGTATGGATCATTGATTCGGATCAAGCTAGGTCGGGACCTTGGAGGTCGGACAATGGGCTTAGATCGAATGATGCTGTTACTGGGCCTTGGGCCTTATGGTGATTGGGCCGACTTCACTAAGAATGTGGATGCCACGGTTGTCTGTGATTGGGCTTTTACCCGCTTGGCCCAACTCGACATTTTTGGTATGTTCTTAGACATTATTTTTCTTACTTTATTTTTCAAAATGAGTCATTCTCATACTTTTTTCAAATAAATTGCACATGCATGTTCATTTATGTCCATAGCCGCATAGGTTAATTATCAAACTCCCAAAATCATCAACAAAAATCATAAGAAGATTCGAAAAAATTCCTAAAAATTGGGTCAAGCCCTAAATCAACCAAAACTTAATCAAAATTGACAAAATCAAGCAAATCAAGAATGCTTACCCCAATAGATTGAGGTTTCGTCGATTTGTGCTCCCTCTTCCCAGGATAGAGCTCAGTAGGAGGCGTGTTGAAGTCGTACTTTCGCTCGGTTCCAACGAACTCCCTCCTCCTCCTCCTAGCGGCCTCTGAAAAGTTCCTCCACGCTTGCCTAGGCACAATATTCTCCTCCGGATCCATCTTGAGCGATAGAAGCAAGGGAATTGAGGATTTTTGAAAAATTCTCTCTCTACTTTCTCTCTTCTCCTCGGCAGAAATAAGCGGCAATGGTGCCCTTGCCCGTTTCAAATTCTGTTTAAATAATCTGGTGAAATTAGATTTCTAGTCGGACGGCTTCTTTTGCCTCATCTCTCGCTGGGCGGCTTCATCCGCTCTAAGCTGAATTTACACTTTTGCCCCTGGACTTCCCACTTAGGCATACAATTCCCGTTATCTCTTAACCAGAGTAACACTGTTTCCCAAGGACACCCGTTATCTCTAAGGAGAATAAACTTTCCTCTCGAGACGCCTCCATTACTCCCGTTATAACGGAATAACGCTAGGTGACATCCTCCGAATTGTCAAAACCCAAGCTTTAGCTACCTCTATCCCATAGATAGTGAAGCACGCTTCATTTTCTCCAAACTTTAGCTACCTCTATCCCATAGATAGTGTAGTACGCTTCAGTTTCTCCAAACTTTAGCTACCTCTATCTCCTAGATAGTGAAGTACGTTTCAGTTTCTCTAAGATTTAGCTACCTCTATCTCCTAGATAGTGAAGAACATTTCTGTTTCTCTAAACTTTAGCTACCTCTATCCCATAGATAGTGAAGTACGCTTCAGTTTCTCCAAACTTTAGCTACCTCTATCCCATAGATAGTGAAGTATGCTTCGGTTTCTCCAAACTTTAGCTACCTCTATCTCATAGATAGTGAAGTACGCTTCAGTTTTCCAAACTTCAGCTACCTCTATCTCCTCGATAGTGACGTAAGCTTTAGTTTCTTCAGGTGACAACCTCCATTAATTGTCAATCAGGTGACAACCTCCATTAATTGTCAAATTAGGTGACAACCTCCATTAATTGTCAAATTAGGTGACAACCTCCATTAATTGTCAATCAGGTGACTCCTCCATTAATCGTCAAAATCTCAAGGATCCTAGACATTGTTCCTAACTATCTAGTGAGACTTGAACTACGACCAAGGCTTGATTCCTCCGGGATACGTAGGTAGCCTTTCATAAAGGTCCAGCCATCCGACCACATGGTCACCCTTTTCATTCATCACTGCTCAGTGGTGCATGAGCCTTTCATAAAGGTCCAGCCGTCCGACCATATTGGTCACCCTTTTCATTCATCACTCCTCAGTGGTGCATGAGCCTTCATAAAGGTCCAGTCATCCGACCAAATTGGTCACCCTGTTCCTTCGTCACTCTTCAGTGGTGAATTAGCCCCTCATAAAGGTCCAGCTATCCCTTCATCTGGCATATCCCCGGTAGGATCAGCCATTTAACCTCCTAGGTCACTTTCCTTCCATTTTCCTATGCAAGGGACCAGTTTCTCTTCGCCATTTCCCAGTAGATCCCGAACTACGACCTGGCTTGATTCCTCCGGGATACGTAGGTAGCCTACTTTAGGTTTAGCCAATTCGTCACATACTACACCCCTTTCCCCAGCGGATCTTTTTTGAACTACGATCATGGCTTGATTCCTTCGGGGTACGTAGGTAGCCTTCCAAAGATTCAGCCATTTGACCACCTTGGTCACCCAATCCGTCTCGGCAGTTCGCCAGATTGGATCCTTTTTTATCGACAACCCCACTCGCCCTTCAAGTGACGTTTCCGAGGGGCTTCTGTATGTACCCAAATCTGGCTCATGCCTTCCGGTTAAGTTTCCCGACAATTCCCCGAACTTTCCTAAAGTTCAGGGGCAATTTGGGAACTTTTCCAAACCTTCTAAGGGGTGAAGGACTTGTTAGGAATTAAAATTCCACGTAGTCCCTCGTTGGAAAGAGCTTCTAGAATGCCACCTTGCATGGTTCTAGAAATAGGATGAGTCATTAAAGTATAAGACCGCACGGCTTCATTAGCCAGGGGTTAATGCCGCACGGCTTCATTAGAAAGCACAAATCTGCCTATAAATAGAGGCCTCCTCTATTCATTTTAATATACAATTTTTGCACTGTTACTCTGCCAAAATAGAACCACGAATTTCCAGAAGACAGAAAACTCTCAAAATCACCTCCCTCCTCTCCAAAATCCCTCCAAAGTTACTCCTTCCTTAGGAAACCTTCAAGGGAGATAGAGGAACACCACCATTAGTAACCTCTCCTCCTTTCCTCTTTGAAATATACTTGTTATTCTTGTTATATTGCTCCTTGCCGTTTATATTGCTATATACTTGCTTTATATGTGATTTATTGCCATAAAGATCAAGTCTTTGCTATGTAGATCAATATACCCCCCATTCCCCTATCACATAGGATTCATGGAGAATCCATCCCAAGAATGAACAATAAGACCATAAATGGCTTGTTCTAGGGTGGATCTCTCACATGATGATGTGAAAATGTCATCTTTATCATATAAAAATGTCATCTTTTCATTAAAAATGTCATCTTTACTTACTTAAATGTCATCCCCTTCCCATAGACCTTGCTTCCAAGGATTGTCCACCTAAATGGTTCTTAAAGGACATAGGAAAGCCATAAAGGTCCTCCCTTTACATTCCTAGTCTTAGCTTTCATAGTGTTCCTTACACATGTTTGCATAAAAATGTCATTTTTACATTAAAAATGTCATCTTTACATTAAAATGCATTCCCCCATGTCCCTCATGGTTGGATCTCTCTCCAAGGATTACCTAGTGACCTTCTTAAGGCACAAAAAGGCATAGTATGAGTATAAAGATCCAATCTTTATACCCCTCCCCTTAGTCCCTTTGGTACTTGAAGCATCTCTTGGAGCGTAATGGTGTAAAGGTCATATCTTTACATCGTTTCCTCCATATAAAGATGCCATAATCGAATATCCCTTTAGAAATGGATGAACCTAAGCCCCACACGATCATCACTTGAGACGAGCATAAATGTCCCTATCAAGCTCAAATCGTCTCAAGATGTAGGATTAATGGGCAAAGGTCCTTCCTTTCTAACAAGTCTCATTCTTGGACTATAAAAAGAGGCGTCCCTATTCCGATCACATGTGACCAAAAGTCACTTAATGATTATCGTAAGTCCAAGATGAGCACGGGATCAAATTCCCGAACATATCAAAATCCAAGGAATCCCGAGCGATAACCAACTCATGGTTTATACGTCCAGAAGATCAATTGGCACATCCGCCCCTCCTTTTTTACAAAATCACATCCCACACACGAAAGCACAAAAGCAAGCACGAAAATTGGATCTTGGAATACATACTTCGGCAAGGCTCCTTGGGTGAATGCCAAACGTTCTTTCCAAGGAGTAACTTAACCTCCGGACCCTAATCCTTTTTTTCAAAGTTTTGAGGAAATCAAAATGGTGTGGCGACTCCGTTTTTCAATTTAAACCGGATGTCTTCAAACCGATGTGAGGCGGTGACCCCTTACACGAGAAAGCAGTTCAAAAACAAAGAAAAAGCGCCTCAATCTTGGGCACCACATTCACAGCGATGCATGAATTATATGTTCTTAAGTGTTAAGAAGTTTTGTTAGATGTTTAGTTGAAACATTGAATTGTAATTTCTTGAATGTTTAGTTAAAATTTTGTTTTCTGATTGTTTATGAGAAACAAGTCAGTTTACGCAAAATTTGATGGGTATCTGATTGTTTGTGAGAAACAAGTCAATATGCAAAGTATTGATTATGTTGCAAATCAGAGCTGATATTGTAATTGTGCATGTTAAGGAGAGTTATGTCGAAGGAAAGGTGGTACTTAAGTAGTCCTTATGGCTCACCTATTTTCCTGAGAACTTACCTGGGGTACATTATGATTATCTTTGCTGACATGCTTATAATCTGCTTTAAAGAACCTTCATTTAACTTTTAAGTTCTTTATGCCAATCCATGATTAAAACACTTGAGACCACTCGGATAGTTTTGGGTGGGCTTGCCATAGCATGGTACTTTGATTCTATTTTGTTTGCGAGGAAGATGAGGAAATGGTGGTTCCTATATGTTTAAAGTGGATGAACTTAATTGGGTTATCAAAATGGTTTTGGACCCAAGGCATAAGATGAGAACAAAATATGCTTAGAAATATGATGTCTTAAATAAATCTCATAAAAGATCTAAGAGTCATATAAGATATGATTGATGTTTTCTACCTAATTAGTTTTAATCTTGAGCGGTGCGCCATAGCATACTTGAGATTAAATTAAAGTTGGATCTTAGCCCATTAAATGTATATTATGCTTATTTGCATTGGAAGGTGTATAATTTAGTGGGAGTATTTGTGAAATACATGATTTTCTCTTAGATGATAAATGTGTTGATATCAATATGTGTTCATATAGTTTGTATATTTTGTTGTAGAAGTAGCATTACACAATAAATTTTGATTCTTCCTTATGAAGGGCAGAGTTCGAAAGGAACGGTACAGATAATTCTGATTGGATCAGAAGCCTAAAGAATGGTTCTTAGGCAAATGTGTACGTTCTTGATGAATCCATTCCTACTGAACCCACTGCAAATGTTGAAAAGGGCAGATAAGGAGCAACATTAGAAACATGTTGATGATTCTAATAATAATGTTTGCCTTATAATTGCCACCATGTTTAAAGGCTCTTATGATGAACCTTGAACATATGGAAGCTACTTTTGTTCTAGCATAACGCACAAAGGAAATGTTCCAAGTGCAAGCTAGGCAAGAGAGGTTTGATTGTGTTAATGGTTAACACAAGAAAGGGGTTTAAAAGGAAGCACAAAGTAGGTAAAGCAAAGGTTGCTAAACCTAGGGCAAAAGTTGCCAAAGCCGAAGAGGCTAAACCCAAAGTGCCTGAAAAGGATGCATTTCGCTACCATTGTAATGAGATTGTCATTTGAAGCAAAGTTGCAAGGCTTATTTGGAAGGTCTACAAGGTGAAGAAGGGCAATATGATTGCTACTGCTTCAAGTATCTATATGATAGATATTTTTTTTCGACTTCTTGTTCTTGGGTATATGATACCGGATTGGATCCCACATTTTTTTAAATGTTCAAGGAATAAAGAATAGAAAGCTACTCAAAGAAGGTAAATTAAACCTATGCGTGGGAATGAAGCAAGAGTTGCTGCATTAGCCATAGGAAATTATGAAGTCAATTTACCTAGTGAACTAGTACATGTTTCGAACAAATGTTACTAAGTTCCGGATTTGGGTAGGAGTATTATTTTCGTTTCTTATATGGATGATAAAGGGTATAATTTTCTTATTCAGAATAAGAAGTTTTATATTTATTTAATGATATGCCTTATTGTATTGCATATGTCATTGAATGGTCTTCATATCCTTATTGTTAAGAAACAAAATAATATTAAATATATCTATAATATAAATGGGAAATCTAAACCGAATAATATGAACAACGTGTTCATATGGCATTATCGGCTTGGTCAGATAAATAAGAAACATATATCTAAAACACCATTAACATGGACTTTTAGACTCATATGACTCTGAATCATTTGAGGAATGTGGATCTTTTTTATTGGGATTATTGACCAAACCACCCTACACTAAGAGTAGTGGGAGGGCTAGTGACTTATTGGTCATTATATATGAGATGTATGTGGACTATAAAGCAGCATTGCTAGGGGAGGATTTTGGTGTTTCATCACATCCATCGATGACTTATCTAGATATGACTATGTCTATCTGATGAAGTCCAAAGGTGAATCGTTTAAGATGTTTCGAACATTTCAAGGTGAAGTACAAAAAAACTTGGCAAAACTATTAAGTACTTCGATTAGATCGAGGTGATGGATATTTGAGCCAAGAGTTTGACAATCATCTCAAAACCGTGAAATCGTTTCAGAGTTGACTCCACCTGGAACACCACATTGTATAGTGTGTCTGATAGGAGGAATTGAACCTTGTAGGACATGGTTCGTTCAATGATATGTCAATTTGATTTTTCTATTTCCTTTTGAGGATATGCATTAGAAATAATGCGGTTACACTGAATTGAGTCCTTACTAAATTGGTTCCTAAGGCCCCACATGAGATGTGGCATGGAAGAAAACTTAGTTTGTCTTTCATGAAGATTTGGGTTTGCAAAGCTTATAAGAAGAGTCTTGTCTCTGATAAGTTAGCACCAAATCTGATAAAGGTTATTTTCGAAAATTAATCTTTCAACCGCAAAGAGAACAAAATGTTTGTTGCTCCGTACGATTCATTTCTTGAGAAATAGTTTCTCAATAAAGAATCTAGTGGGAGTAAAATTAATCTCGAAGAAGTTCAAGAACCCGAAAATAATATGGAACCAAGAGTAGAGACGGAACCAAGTTCACAAGGAGTTGTGAAACCGGTTCAAGATGCACATGTCCATCATAGATCGGATAGGTTACGATCCGAACTCAAGAAATATTGATTTCTCGTATCGTAAAGTAATAAGGTGGAAGTCATTGAGGATGACGATCCTACTTCCTATCTTGAGGTGATCTCCACTCCTAATTCGGATAAATAGATAGGAACCATGGAATCCGAATTACAATCCATGTTTGATGATCAAGTTTGGAAATTGATTGAGCTACCTGAAGGTGTAAAAACTAAAGGGTGCAAGTAGGTCTTCAAGACCGACATGGATGGGAAGGTGTATACTTTCATGACTAAGGATTGTAGCAAAGGGATTTAGGCAAATTCATAGTATTGACTATATTGAAGCCTTTTTGCCAGTTACAATGCCGAAGTATGTTAGAGTTTCAATTGCCATTATCACATATTGTGACCATGTGATATGACAAATGGATGTCAAACGACTTTCTTTAAATGGAAAGATTATTAAGGATGTGTATGGTACACAACCCAAAGTTTTGTCAATCCAAGAAATTCTAATAAAGTATGCATGTTACAAAGATCCATGAGATGGGTTAAAGCAAGCTTCAAGGAATTAGAATCTTCATTTTGATGAATCAGACAAAGAGTTTGACTTCGTCAAGTACGAAGATGAACCTTGTGTATGCATGAAATTTAGTGGGAGCGTAGTATTATTTCTATTATTTTATTACAATGATATCTTACTCATTGGAAAACCGAAGTTTCGACACTTAAGACTGTCAAGTCTTGGTCAAGGAAAGGTTTCTCAATGAAAGATATGGGTGAAGCCGCTTACATCCTTGGCATCAAGATCTATAGAGATAGATCTAAAAGGATAAATTGGTTTGAGTCAAAATACTCACATTGACAAGGTTCTTAGAAGAGTCTAAGAAAAGTAACTTGTCAATGGGTCATGGTGTTTCTCTTAGCAATACTCATTGTCTTATGACAACTGATGAGCAAAAGGGAATGAATGAAGTTCTATATGCTCCGGTATTTGGATCTGTCATGTATGCCATGATTTGTACTAGACCCGGCGTCTCGTATGCTCTAAGCATGACAAGTCGATACCAATCTGATCCTGTTGAGAACCATTGGATGGCAGTCAAGATGATCCTTAAGTACTTAAGAAGAACTAAGGATACATTCTTGGTACTTGAAAGGTTGGAAGATAATTTGTTGTAAGGGTTACATAGATACTAGCTTACAAACTGACAATGTTAATTTAAAATCGCAATTAGAGTTTGTGTTTATGCTTGTTAAAGGTGCAGTTTTTGATTGGAAGAATTCCAAGCAGAAAATTGTAGCCGATTCTACTACTAAGGCCAAGTTCTAGCAACATATGATGTAGCAAGAAGAGGCAGTTTGGAACAAAAGTTCATTTAGTGTTTTGGAAATGTTCCAAGTATCACTAATCAATGGAAATTTGTTTTGATAAATGTGGTGCCATTTGTGCAAACAATGGAACCAAGGTCACAACAGTGATCCAAACACTCACTTAGACATTTCATTAGAATGAGAAGACGTTAAGATATGCAAAGTATCAACCGATGATAACATTAGGGATTCACTTACAAAAACCCTCGCACAGGCAGAAGCATGATGGTCATGTTAGGTCCATGGGTATTCGATACATAGATGGAGCCTAGTGCAAGTGGGAGACTGTTGGTGTAATGCTCTAGGCTTTATTTATGTTTAACTTAAACCGTTATGTATCATCTTTATCCTTGATTATAGAGAATGTTTATTATTTGATTATTTATATTTTGCATATTTATTATAATAATCTCCATCCCTAATTATTAAGTGAATAATTAGTATAAATGTTAATGAATAATCATATGATGATTATATGCATAGAGATGCACATTAAATTTATGGGTACTTGTTAGTGAACAAGTGACTGGACTTGACCCGTATGAGATTTATGTCATGGTCAAATAACATAATTAGATCTCATATGGTCACTTCATTTCGTCCCTAGACCTGAGACTATCATGACCTTACATATGATGAAAAGTTATGTTTGATTTTAGTCAAACGATATCTTAACACGATATTTATAAAGGCTCTCTTTGGCATGATCAGATTCATGATGGGAAGGATGATAAGTCAAGATGGAATTTTTCCCTCGAAAGAGAGATGTTTTGCTTGGGCCCCTTGATGAGTGATAATGATGAAAGTGTATGGCCATACCCCAATGCGATTGGATTATCATTATACTCAAGATCGAGAAAGCATTGAACAAATACAAGTTGACGTGGACCATGACTTGTGTTCAATATAACATCGTGAGACAAAGGGAAAAATGAAAGTGTACCATTGGAAACGTGAACTCTTACGTTATATTAATTGGGTAGACATAATGTCTTGCTAGAGTCCGCTTATGTTTTATGAGGGTTGATTTGATCGGACTCATTGCCAACATAATATAATCCTATTGGGTCACACACAATTGGAATGAATTAGTTAAACCAAAGAAAGAAATGATTGAGAGTTCCTGATATGGCTTAAGTTGTCACGCGACAAGTTGGACTCTGTCACGCGATAAAGTTTGCTTGTGTCACGCGACAAAGTTGGACTCTATCACGCGACAAAGTTGGCTTCTGTCACGCGACAACTTTAGCCACAGAGGCGGTTTACAGAGTTTCCTAATTCGATTAGGAAAAAATACCTATACTAATGTAGTATAAATATTAAGTCTGTGAACCCTAATTGTAGAGCCGAATTTTCAAAAGAAAATCACAACAAAAGGTTTCTCAATATTTCTTCCATAGGTTTAAGAATCTAGCAATTCTCAAGAACTGTTCTTGGTTCATTCTAAAGTGTGGATACTACTAGAGGGTCTTCGCTCGTACGACGATCAAGGCCTAGAGTTCAAATTGTCCAAAGCAATCTAAAGATTCAAGTCTTGAAGATCGAAGTTTGTGATTCGAAATCACATTGATAATTGTTCGATAGCTCAAGAAAGGAAAGCGTTTAAGGTTGGTAAAGTTCTATCTCATAGGAATTCAATTTAATCGTATAGAACGAATCTTAGGGCTCTTGGGTTTTGTGTTATTTAGATGCTAATTCCGCTGCGTATGGACCCATAAAACCCAACAAGTGGCCCCTTGCTTTGAGTGTTGGATCATTGATGGTTAGGGAGAGAAGCCATATATAATACTCGGTTTGCGGTTTGGTCGTTTTGCAGGCACAGGTGTTGTGAATTTTTACTTCTTTACGCAGAATCCCGACTTAAAGGCATTTAACGGGCAGGTGTAGGAGTTTAGTGGAGCTTGGTTTAAGGTTTGGGCTACCTCCCAAAAAAGGTTTACGTGGGCCCCATGAGATGTCGAACCGTCAGCTGTAGACACCCCATTCTGAACACATCGGGTCATATTTATACCACTCTAAGTCTCGCTTTGAGTCAAGAAGTAGAAATCCACCATTTCGTCATGTTTCGTTAAGTTTTGACTAACTATTGTTAGTTTGGGACTAAACTGCATACGAGATAACGAGGAAAGGACAAGATTGTCCACAGGAGCAATATCTCGCCGCGAGATGGCGTGTCTCGCGCGAGATATCCTCCCTCTGCAGCATGCAGAAGGCAGTTTTCTCGTCGATTTCAACCTCTTTTCGGGATAAGATTTTATCCATCCGGCCAACCAATAGAGTTTGGGATCTAGAACCTTATGAAAGGGTTTTACCTCTCCACCTCTACCTATCCAAACCCTATAAATACTTGGTGACTTCCAAGGATCGGAGGACGACGAATTTTCACAACACACACATATTTTGTTGGTTTCTTTCCCTGAAAGATTCCTACAAAATCACCCTAAAACTCACCTCAAAGTTTGTTTGTCAACCTTGTTGATAAACAAACATCAAGACCCAAGTCAAGGATTGAGGCGAAGCTCTGTCCGTATCGAGAGTCGATTCTAAACATGAGTCGAAACTCTGCCCAAATCACCTCACGCAAGGTAAACCCCTAAATCCCTTTCTAATTGATTGTTAGAGTGGTATAAATCTATTGAATCTAGGATCGGCCTAGAGCCTCTCCAAATCATGGAGACGTTTAACCCCGTTAAATTGATCTTTTATTGTTTAAAATCTTTTTCTTCTTCCTTTTGAAAACCTCTCTTTTCTTTAGCAAGACCGATCTCCGGATTGGGTGGAATGGATGCTCCTTGACCTACCCATTCCATAACCTAAGCCCCGAACTCAAATCTTTTTCAAAATGGTTTTTCTATGTTTTCCAAACGAATAATATAGGTGGCGACTCAAAAAGATAAAGTTCTTCTCACAACGCTACAGTGGCGACTCCGCAAGGGACTTAAAATTAAGAGGCTTAAACTTGCGTCAAAATATAAAAGAGAGGTTTTCAAAAAAAAAATTGTAAATTCAATTTTCTGCTCTCAGACGAGGCATATCTTGCACGGGATAACATATCTCGCGCGAGATATCGCCTCGGCAATCTGGTTATTTTCTGGTTTCTCCCGTTCATCTCATAGTCCAAGACGAGAGCCGAACATGCAAGTGGGATCCCAGAATTCATTATCTGCAGAGTTCTCACATCTTAAGGCCTCCCTTAAGGTGTAGAACTTGAATCGTTATTTCATTTAAATAATCGATTATTATTTATAAACTGCGTGCGATTGGGTTTTATTTAAAGTCCGGTCCATTGGGGATTCGGGAGTTGTAAATTAATTTATCTCTCTTTATCTCTCTTTATGTGGAACTACGACGGCCTGAGTCTTCCTAAATTGGGAGAAACATAGGCAACCACTTGGTGCGGCCACTATCTGTTTTTCTTTTTAGTTTTCAAAAAAAAAAAACTTTCTATTTTACTCTATCACCTAGATTGACTATCACACACGCGCACTCATATTATAACTGTCATTGCACTGCATACCCTCTATAAACCCGGGACCCACACTAAGGACGGATGACGGTAACCACCTAGTCGCCGGTCTCTCCGAAGTTGGACAATCCCACTCCGCGTATTCAATCCACTTAGATTGTCATATCGCGGGGAGCCTAGCCTTCCAGCCCTGCATCGCCACATTTTCATATAGATTGACTTTTTAGGATCACTCCGTGACCGGTCGGTTTTGACTTGCTGATGTTTACTTGTTTTTGACCAAAACAAAGCCATGTAAAATTGACAATGAAGAAGGACTCGGAAAAGTCCCTTCGGAAAAAGTCCCTTCGGAAAAAGTCCCTTCGAAATGACCCTTTCGGATGTCCCTTCAAAAAAAATACATATGCATATAATCCTTCGAAAAATGATCTTACATGGCTTTGTTTTACAAAAATCGGATTGATTACTTAGTCGTTAGGTTCTAATAAAGGCCTCAGAAACCCCTCAAAACGGATTTTTCGTTCCGACCAAAATTTAGGTCTAAATAAATATCGATTTTCCCTGTGATTATCTCGCGCGGGATTACATATCTCGCGCGGGATAATGTTTCTGTTTACTGAAACTGAGCCTGAGCCATTTAAGCCTGCTTCTGACTCGTTGGGGCTAGATTTGATCCTGATATCGTCTTTTTTTTTTTTTTTTTTTTTTTTTTTTTGGCGAAAAGAGGGCGAGACCTCCCTAGATTTTATTAATTAGAAAAATAAATACATAATGTGGGGGACAAGTCCGATACCACAAGAGGGCATACCCTCTAGTACAAGAAAGGGGAATAAGAATAGGACTTAAAAAAGCCCTATAAAAATGTCTAGGGAAAACCATAAAAAACTACAAACGAAAATAGGGGATCAAAGCCTTGTCAAGTCTATAAGGACCATGACAAAGCTTTGGAAGCTCATTAGCTAACTGGAAAACATGATTCTGCCGAGTCTTCACAGCCCAATTTGCAAGCCCATCTCGCCACTTGATTCCCTTCCCTCAGAATATGAGAAACATGCACCACCATACGACCCATAAAGTCTTTGATTTGCTGGATTATATACCAAATTTCCCACGGAATATGATACTCCCCCTTGATAATTTTGACAAGGGCTTCAGAATCAACCTCCAACCATATAAATTGGAATCCATATTCGGAAGCCAAGCAAAGACCATCAAGGGCAGCCATAGCCTCGCCCACATGTTCGAATGGAGCCCATAAAATTTTGAAAAAGCATAGAAAATGTCCCCATTATTGTCTCTAATGATGCCACCACCCGCAGCCTATCCCCGGATTCCCCTTGGATGCACCATCCGTATTCAACTTAAATTGTCTTTGAAGAAGGATGTTTCCAAAGGACCAAACGAGATGGCTTATTCACCTTAGAAGGAAGAACTAGCTGAAAATAGGATACAATGGTCTGGCTTCTAAAGCTCCCATCCAATATCGGACTAAACGCCAAGAACGTGTCCCGGATATCCACCCGAATCTGCTCAATAATAGCTGGAATAAACATATCCCCATCATCATACTTAGCCTTGTTACGATGCTTCCATATCTCCCATAAGATAAAGCAAGGAAGTAGGCGGATTACCCATTTAGAAATACCATCAGGGGGATCCGAGAGAAGCCACCATGCGCAAAGGCTTTGATTAAAGTCGTGAGCATTATGTCTTACACCACAAATCAATGCAAAATGATTCCAAATAAAGGAAGCACACCGGCTTTGAATAAAAAGGTGCTGAAGAGTTTCCATAGACGGGGTGTTACCACAACAAACACAAATAGATGGAATCGAAATACCTCTTTTCCGAACAGCATCATCCGTTGGAAGGCCTCGATGGATAGCTCGCCGCATAAAAACCGATATCTTCATGGGAATGTGAACATGCCAACAAAGAGAAGAAATCCTACTCGCATTTCGAGAAACTTTCCATTCTTTCCATGCGGAACTAGTGGAAAATTTACCCGAAGAAGATGGGAGCCAAACGAGAACATCATCAACATCCCTTAAACGAACCACTTGAGAAGTAATAAGATGCAAAACCTGATCTCCATAGATATCCCGAATAAAATCCGCCCTTGGCAAAGAATTTTCAAAGAGAGAGGCAATCTGCGAATGCTCAAAAGGAAGGGGTGGTTTATCCCCAAGATACCATCTCTCCTGAATAGATATATCACCCCTACCAACCCTCCAACCAATCCTTTCTTCCATAAAGTCCTTAACTTTAACCATCCTACACCAAATGTGAGACGCGAAAGAGGGGCAACCTGCATCCATGGGGTGAATTTCCCAACAATGTCCGACATCGACAACATTCCGGGTAATGAAACTCTGTCCGAAAACAACCACAAACTTCTGGAAGAAGCCAATGATCGCCTAGAAGTGCAAGCTTCCCAAATCCACACTCTCGTGGAAGAAATTCAAGAGCTTAGGGCAGCACTAGCCAACAAAGAAAAGAAGAAGAAAAATGATTCTTCCTCCGGAGAAGAAGAGTCATACACCAAAAAGGACAAGGGTCGCCGCCAAAGCAAAAGCAAGAAAAAGAAGTACGAGTCTAGCTCGTCATCTTCCTCATCTGACAATGAAAGCTACACATCCAAGAAGGAAAGCAAAGGGGAGAGCAAGAATGAACCCCTTACCATGGCCACGTTAGAAAAGAAACTTGCATCCCTTGATGTGAGTAAGGGAGCCTCGCTCCCTATTGATTACGATACCCTTCGTCAGTCCATGTCAAAGCTTCCTAGAAAGTACAAAACACCCGACATTGCAAAATTCAATGGCACCACCTGTCCCAAATCACATTTGGAGACCTACTCTTGGGCCATGCTACCTATGGGTGTTGATGAAAACCTGTTAGCCCAATGCTTTCCCCAAACTCTCGATGGTGCCGCTAGGGATTGGTATATGACCCTTCCACTCTCTACAAGACTCGACTGGCCACTCGCTAGTTGTACTTTCCAAAAGCAATATGAGGACAACTCCACTTATCGCACCACTAGAAGGGATCTTGAGCAATCCAAGCAGCTTCCGAACGAATCCTTCACAGATTTTGTCAAGAGGTGGAGAACCAAACTAACTGAAATCGTTGATAGGCCCAGCCTAGATGAGCAAATTCACATCCTCATACAATGCCTTAGGGAGGAGTATCAAGACAAGCTAGCCGGCAACTATTTTCCTAGCTTCGCCGAACTTCACAAGTCGGGCATACGGTTAGATGACCTCATCAAACAGAAAAGGGAAGCCAAGAAAGAAAGTGGATTCCGTTACAACAAGAGCTCTTCTTCCTCTTCCAATCCCAAGGATACCTCTGTCAATGCCATTGTCTTCAATCATCCCGGAAATAGTAAGTACTCTGCGGTACCTCCACCACAAAAGAAGAAGAAGGATAGACATTATGACAAGCTTGAAGGAATCACTCAAGAAGAACTCTTCGAGATACTTGTCAAGAACGGGAAAATCAAACCAAGAGAAGGGGGACCTCCAAAGAAAGATCTTCCTGCCAACCATGCTCATCATCTCTTCTGCAAGTACCACAACTTCACCGGTCACGACACCAACTCCTGCTTCCATTTGAAAGACGTCATACAAAATTTGTTTGATGATAAAGAAATAGGGTTACCTAATGTTGTCACTAATCCTTTGCCAAACAATGAGGTCAATCTAATAGAGATAGAAAGTAGCTTCAAGGACCCTACTCGTCTAGCCACAATTGTGGACGAGAGCCCTCTTGAATTTAATAAATCTTCTTTCTGTTATATGATGTCTTGGGAGGAAATATTAGAACAAAAGGGAAAAGGGTCTAAGACAGTTAATCTACTCACACGATCCGGTCGTGTGATCACCAACAAAGACCCAAGGGATGAAAATCCTCCTAAACAATCCAAAGCCTCATCGCCAAGCGAACCCGAGGACCCTCTCTTAACTCGCTTAAAGAAGACACAAGCAAACATCTCGCTTGGGATCTCATAGGAGCATCTCACAAGCACCGTGAGATGTTGAAAAAGGCATTGGCTCAAATGACCATTTCCTCGGAAGCAACACCTGAAGAGCTCACTCAAATGATTGGCCAAGTACAATTTGGCAACGTCATCACTTTCACTGACTTGGACCTACCGTCCTATGGGAACAATCATCATGAGGCCCTCTACATAACTGCCAAGGTGAATGGATACCGAATGCCACGCATTTTGGTCGACAATGGTTCTGCAATCAATGTCCTCCCAAAGAAAGACTTATCATCATTAGGCATCACTCACAAAGACCTCAAGCCATCCGGCATACCGTAAGGGGATACGATTGTACCGCTAGAACCGCTTGGGATCGCCTGTGATACTCCGTAGAAATGGGGCAAGTCACAATGAGCATCGAATTTCAAGTCGTCGACATTCTGGCATCCTTCAACTTGCTGCTTGGTCGCCCTTGGCTACACGACATAGGGGGTGTGTCCTCCTCCCTGCACCAATGCATCAAGTTCAGACACAACAATACGATAGTCACCATACACGGAGAGATGGTTACTGCTAGTCCTATCCTCGAAGTACAACATAGCACTTCTGATTTCCTATTCAGTGTCTTTGAGATCGAGAAAGAAAGCACTGTAAATGTCATAGAAACTTGTAACAAAAACGATTACTCCAAGGCACTTCGGTTTTCTGGAAGCCTTCCTGTCTGGAGAATGATGCTAGCAAAAGGATACTTCCCTGGCTTGGGTCTCGGAAAGCACTTACAAGGGATAACCGAACCACCACCGGTTCCCCCACTTCACACAAAGCATGGCCTAGGATACATCATCTCCATCCACGATGAGGATGACGAAGAAGAGTGGGGCTTCACTCAAATCAAGTGGGAAGGAACCACATACAAAGGCTACGATGACCCAAAGGCCAAGAATTACAACCTCGAGCCATATCGAAAGACACTCAATGGCTACTTCGTTCGAGAAGGGGAAAGTATTCCCTACTTTATCTTTTCAGAACCATGGACTGATGATAAAGGAAAGCGCCAACCGGGCTTTGAAATCTTCAGCGACTGCGATGCTTCTCCAGATGAAACAGAACCCGTCACACTAATCCCTAATGATTTATGGGGAACGAAGGCAGAAATGACAAGTGAATGGGACTTTGTGTTGGGAGAAGACATGCTGCGAAAGTTCCAGGACCTGTGCTGGTTAGAAGACAGCCAGATCCATGCAATCTCCAAGGAGGACGCTCCAACGGTTGATTACAAAAGACTAATAAATAAATGTGATGAGCCAATTCTAAACTGGCATGTCACTGGGGGACCAGTTATTGATGAAGACTTCATGATCAAAGAGCTTGGCTGCACTCCCCATCCCCGCAGGAAGATAGGCCCTGTAACTTTCACATTAGAAGCAGGCTCCACCTCCGATGAACTCACTCAAGAGGAAATCGAGGTGGTGGCCGAACATGTATTCCCTTACTTCCTTAATGAAAACTTTGATCTTTCCGAGTACCCTGAGATTGCTAACGTCCTGAATGATGAATTAACTAATAATAATCAATAAAATGAACACGTTAATAATGAATCATATGATGAGATAGATCAAGAAAACGAACAAATCTTAAAAGAATTAGCTAAGCAAGTAGGTCGTTGTGGAAAGAATGGCCCTGTTGACGACGAGGAAATGCAAACGGTTAATCTTGGGATAACAGAAGACCCCAGAGAAACAAAGATCGGCAGCTTCTTCAAGGGGGAAGACAGAGAAACCTTGACACGGCTCCTCAGAAAATATGTCGACGTCTTCGCTTGGTCCTACAAAGATATGCCTGGGTTGAATCAGTCAGTTGTAGAACACAAGATACCGCTGCTACCCAACGCCAAGTCAGTCAAACAGAAACTACGCAGAATCAAGCCGGAATGGTCAATGCAAGTAAAAGAGGAAATCATGAAGCTCTTGAATGTAGGGTTCATCAAAGTGATCGAGTATCCGGAATGGCTTGCAAACACGATACAGGTAGCCAAGTCAAACGGAAAAATACGAGTCTGTGTCGATTTCAGAGACTTGAATAAGGCATCCCCTAAAGATGACTTCCCGCTACCAAACATAGACATGTTGGTCGATGCCACAGCCGCATACGAAGTCCGCTCATTCGTCGACGGTTTCGCAGGATATAACCAAATCCTCATGGCAGAGGAGGATCAACACAAAACAACATTCACTACACCTTGGGGAACGTTCTGCTACACGGTCATGCCGTTTGGTCTCAAGAACGCAGGGGCTACTTATCAAAGGGCAGTTACGACACTATTCCACGACATGATCCACAAAGAAATAGAGGTATACGTGGACGACATGATTATTCACTCAAAGGGGACAGATGGTTAGCACTTCAGAGATCTCAGAAAATTCTTCAATCGAATGAGACAGCACAAGATGAGGCTCAACCCCGCCAAATGCTCATTCGGAGTGGTCAAAGGAAAAGTCTTAGGGTACATGGTCACAGAGCGTGGCATAGAAGCAAACCCCGCCAAGATAAGGGCTATCATTTACATGCCTCCACCCAGAACACAAAAAGAAGTAAAGGGATTCATGGGCAGACTTCAATATATCAGTCGATTCATCAATCAACTGACTACAATGTGCGATCCCATCTTCAAGCTACTTAAGAAAAATGCACCTCAAGAGTGGACCGAAGAATGTCAAGAAGCATTCGAGGAAGTTAAGCACTACTTAACTTCCCCACCCATCCTGGTTCCACCACACAAGAAGAAGCCCTTGAAATTATACCTCACGGTTACAGACAATGCATTAGGGGCTATGCTCGCTCAAGAACAAATTTCGCTCGCACATAGAGAATGCCATCTATTTCGTCGCCCGCAGATTCCAAGGCAAAGAAAATCAACTACTCTCCACTCGACAAATCCCGCACCGCCTTGCTTTGGGTATCACAAAGGCTAAAGCACTATATAGAAGCCTTCCCGTTCGTCTCATTGCAAAAATGGATCCACTAAAATATATCCTAGACAAATCAAATTTGTCTTCGAGACCGGCCAAATGGTACGTCATGCTCGCGGGGTATGATATCACTTACGTCACCTCGTAAATCCGTCGTGAGAGTGTATTCGCAGATCAATTGGCCGAATTTCCTTGTGACGAAGTGAAGGGGGAAGACTCACGATTCCCCGATGAGGACATCATGAGTATAGAAGAAGAAAATAAGTGGCAATTATTTTTCGATGGCGCAGCCCAACAAGAGAGGGTTCGCATCGGAATGTTGTTGGTAGACCCTAACAACATCTATACTCCACTGGCAATACGTCTTGACTTTGACGCCACCAACAACACCGCAGAATACGAAGCTTGCATAGCGGGGCTTGAGGCAGCCCTAGAGCGCAACGTGACTGAACTCGAGGTATTCGGGGATTCCCAATTAATAATCAATCAGACATTGAAGAATTGGAGGGTCCAAGATCCAACCCTTCAAAGATACAGTGCCCACCTCCAAGAGTTGGCGCAACAATTTCAAGATGTCTCATTCCACTACCTCCCCAGAGACAAAAATCGGTTTGCGGATGCATTAGCCACACTTGCTTCTTTGGTCGAAATCCCTAATGGAAAAGCAGTCAAACCCTTCAAAATAACACGGCGTGCAACCCCTGCATACTGCGCCGTTATAGATCTCCATGACTGCAAAGACAAATGGTTATCCGAATGTGCCATTATTGGGAACTTCGAAGAGAAACCTTCGTACTATGACATTTGGCGTTTCATCCTAGATGGAACCATCCCACCTGAGATGGACTAAAAGACTCAGGTCGCCCTTAAGAGGTTGGCCGCTAATTACGTCATCACTGCTGGCCGTCTATTCAAGAAACATTCCCAAGGAAACCTCCTTTGTGCCACCGAGGAAGAGGCCCAAGAAATAATGGACCATGTTCATCAAGGCATATGTGGAACCCACATGAGCGGAAACATGCTCGCCAAAAAGATCATCAGACAAGGGTACTTTTGGCTAACCATGGAAGCCGACTGTACCAAAATGGTCAAGAAATGCCACAAGTGTCAGATACACGCCAACCTTCAGCATGCACCGCCTTCCTTACTGTACCCTATGACTTCTCCTTGGCCGTTCTCTACATGGGGGATAGACGTGATTGGAAAGGTCACACCCGTAGGAGCTAACGGACATTGCTTCGTCCTAGTAGCCATCGACTATTTCACTAAATGGGTCGAGGCCGCCTCCTACAAGGTTCTGAATGCCAGAAAGGTCGCAGAATTCATCAAGCACAACATCATCTGCCGATACGGGGTTCCGCAAGAGATGATATCTGATAATGGGTCACACTTCGAGAAGGAAACCGATCGTCTCCTAACCAAGTACAAAATCACAAGGCATAAGTCATCTCCTTATAGGCCTCAAACAAACGGAGCAGTTGAAGCCGCAAACAAGACAATCAAAACCATCATCAGAAAAATGGCAACACCTGGGAAAGACCTGCCCGACAAGTTACCCTTCGCACTATGGGGATACCGCACTTCGCCCGAACCTACAGGAGAGACTCCCTACGCCCTCACATTCGGAATGGAAGCCGTCTTGCCAATAGAATTGGAAATACCATCACTACGGGTTCTCCTAGAAAACCAAGTGAACGAAGTCGATCGGCTAGAAAGCGGTATACGAGGAGTTAGCCCCGCTAGACGAAAGAAGGCTAAAGGCGTACCTGAAAGCACACCCAATCTTACCAAAGAAGAATGGCAAGAGCTTTCAACAAAAGGTCCGGACAAGGAACATCGTAGTAGGTGATCTCGGGTTCTCCGTGAGCACCATCCTAGACCTTTCAACCCGTTAGGCAAGTGGGGACCAAGATGGATAGGACCCTACATTGTGAAGAAGATATTCTCTGGGGGAGCCCTTCAGCTGGTGGACTTAGACGGAGATCAACTGCCGAAGCCGGTCAACATGGACAAGCTCAAGAAGTACTTCGCGTGACTTGGCCTCCTAAAAAGAAATCGCTCGCTAGGTTGAAAATCCCGAAAAGGAACGCCTAGGCAAAAATCAGAGCTCGCACAAGAAAAGAAGCCCGCTAGATTGAAAACCCGAAGGGGCGTGAGATTACCCTTCGGCAGGAAGCCGTATTTTGTCCTTTTTTCTCTCAAAAAAAATGAACTACGTTAGACCTGAGCCTCTTATTTAATTGCTGTAAAAGAGGAACGTAGGCAGCCTCTTGGTTCGATCTAATCAAATAAATAAATCTACTTTTGTCCTTTTATTAATCGAATGCATTTTTATTAAAGACAAAAGGGAAATCCTAACCACAACGACTAATTCGCTAAGCTAACAACCTTGAAAAAAATACTAATAAAATAAAAACCATTGATCTATCAAAGCAATCTCTTGGTACTCATAAAGATCTAGCCTTTCATTGACTTGGTAGGCCGGCAGACATGATCTCCACCGTCTTCGCGATCCTTCCTGCGCTTTGAGCCCCTCAAAGCAGAACATCCCTCGAGGCGATCAAAGACAGACTCCGAAAGCCTCTTGAAGACATTGGGCCTATCTAAAGCTTACGTCTTTCTAGGCATCCCTTTGCCTCGCCTCTCGTACCAATCCCCATCGAGAAAATCCTGAGTTGGATCGGTTCGCACGTTAGCAGGATCGGACTGAGCCTCGCTCCTTCGCAAAATACTGCTAGCTACAAAAGAATCCCCTAGCAGTGAAAGCCGCAAATCATCAATCTTCTCTGCGCTAGGGTGACCGGTATGAAGAAACCAATCAAAATACTTATCAGATAAGAAGATACTTGCATTAAAGGTCCGAAGGTTCGACCAGCGGTCCCGACTGGTTCCTTCACCCATGCTTGAGCTAGTGCCTGCGCAAACTCTACACCAATGTAAGACACTTCACGAGAAGCTCCTTCGAAAAGATAAGTGTCCTGCGGCTGACCAAACTGACGGATCACCCGCTTGGGAAAATAGAAGGAGGAATCTTGCAAACCCGGAAGAACAACCCTGTCAAAGCCCTTGGTATTGGCAACATACTTGTTCAACCTCCAATAAGGTGGACACCAAAGAACGTCAGCCGTTTCGGTCTTCGCAATCAACTCAGCCCAGTCATCTGCTAAAAGATCCTTGATCAATAACTTTCGCATATGATATGTGAAAGGGGAATATTCTAATGGGGGGCCTACCAGTTTGAGATGCTCCCTAAGCCAAATAGTCAGCAGAAGAGGACTCCCTTCAGTCAAGGCACCGGTCCTATGCAGCTCATCAAGACCATGCAGGGTTTCGCCCAAGATTAGCAGAATAATGTTCCTAGAACGTTTTCTAGCCTGTAGAACAATTTCCACCAGCTGGGAGTCAACCAAGCCATCCCTACATGTAAACAGAACATCTTCGAAAAGAGAAAGGGCCAGAAAGTTCCGCTTGTAGACATGAAAAACGTCATCATCCGAATCACCGCTGAAGCGTTCTGGAAAAGAAGAGCAATCAACCCACTTGCGGTGAACCAACTCATAGCAAGTATCAAGGGGGATCCCTAATAATTCATTCAAAGCCTTGTACTTAGGAACAGCAATCTCACCAGTCAAAGGCATATCCAAGATAATGGCAAATTCCTCCACGGTAGGCACCATCTCATTCAAAGAAAAATTGAAAAGATGAATACAGGGATCCCAAAAACGAGCAGCACCCTGCAAGAGATTCCAATCCGGTTGGAGGTTCTTCAAGGTAAAAAGGATTCTGAATCCGAATTCTGCAATAAACCTATTGCGAGATCGGTTGCGAAACGACCTCACAAATTCTCTTGATGCTTGCTTGAAAGATTCAATCACTTCAGACGACAGAGAAAAATCATCGACAATCATGGACGTTGGGGCAATCTCCTTGGAAGCCATGGATCGCAGGGTTGGAAAGGAAGTCAAGAGTTTCACCCTAACAGAATATCTCTAGAGTTTGAAAGGCTAGAATGGGTTACCTGGCCGGACTACAGGGTGATTTTATAGGGAAAACTGACAAAATCCCGTTCGAAAAAGGGAGAGATCTCTGCCTGGGTAGCGTGTCTCGTGCGAGACACCTTATCTCGCGCGAGATATTGCTACGGCAAAACAGCAACAATTCTGCTCTAACAGCCATCTAGCCCCGACTTGAAGAAGCAAGTCTCGAAAAACCTGCGTGCACAGTTCATAACATGCAGTAAAGCACCAAGATCAAGCTCAAAATTGTGGCCTGACGGCCATTCCATTCCCAAAAACATGGAAAGTCGAGAAAGTTAATTAACTAACTAATTAGACCTAGGATTAGGGATTAAGAAACCATGTTTTTGTGCTACGTACTTGTCTCTAACAGGTACCAAAGAAAAAGAAAAAAAAATTCTGGGCCCACACGGCCAATATGTACAAATCTTCAGAAATCAAATGGAGAGAAAGGGAGGGGATCACGCCATCAAGTCGCCCGAACCGCCGGCACCTCCACCATCACCACCACGGGGGCTACCACCCCTCCTCGACCTCTTGGCTCCGCAAGTAGGGGTCACCGCCGAGGCCACTGTCGAGGCCGCCAAAGAAGCCTTGTGGAACAGCCTCTCGGACAGGTCCGACACCAGGGCCATCAGTCCCGCCATCTTGGTCGCTCCACGATTATAATCGGCCGCGGACATGGTGACTTGACAACCAAAGAAAAGAAATGCTCAGATGAAGTCGGACATATACACTTATATGGACGAATACGAGAGATAATACAAACAGAAGCATACCGAGGAGACATCCGGCGGAAGGCAGTAACCCTCAGGAATATGATCTAGAGTCGGGATGTGGGCCACCATTCGCATGCTCCCCATCATGTATGTATAGCTCAGAGGACCGAAGTCTGGGGCGAAAGGCAGAGAACCAGCAGACTAGAAAGAAGTGCTTGGGGATGATGAACCTGAGGCAGAAGCAGAGGCGGAGCCACGAGCATGCGATCGCCTATCCCCCACCAGGAGGGGACCCATCAATCGAGGCAAGAACTCTGCATAAGAGGTCCCGGGGATAACACAAGCCATTGCCACATCACCCACCAAAATACTAGCATAATCGTCATCTGGAATGGAGTGGGTGGGATACATCGCCCTCGGCGGATCCGCCGGCACCATATATGGTAGTCTACCCCGGTCATGCTGTGGGAAGACCCGCTCACCAAGGTACATCGTATCTCCCTCCAAAGATGCCAGCATCCTCTGCATCCCAGTAGCATCCCAAGCACGATGCACCTCCGGCTCCAACAGGGTCCATGGATAAAGGCCCAGCCTCTCATACTCAAAAGCGTCCAGCATGGCCCGCGCCTCCGCGACTGTCAGGGTCCAATCCTGGTTCTCCTCCTCATCAACGCTCCGATTGGGGTGGCTCCACCTCCTGATGTCCGGGAACAAAAGGGTCCGGCTCTCCAACTCAAACCTGTACATCCCAAGGACAGTATAGACCCATATCTACACAAGAAAACAGAATGGATTCAGTAGGGAATACAGACAAAGTATACAGATAAAGAACAGAAACAGAACCAAGATCATACCTCCCAGGCATAAGAATACCCTGACAGGGAATCCTTGGTGTTCCTGAACGCCTCATCCATGGCGTGGTAGCAGAAGGCCAGCCCCGCTGAGCTCCAATCATATCCGCTCACCTCATCCAAATTCACCAACAAACCCAACAGAGAAAGACGAACCGTAGAAGAATGGTTCGCAAAGATGGTCTCAGAGAGGATATACCAGAGGGCACTGTTTTGGTAGAAAAAAAACAATTGAGTAGAATCTTAACTTTGATTAGTGTGTGGATTGAACAATAAGGAGGGGACTATAGAATTCGACTATATGGAACAAAAGCATAAAAAAAAAGAAATAATGACACCACGATTTGTTAACGAGGAAAACCTTGGAGGTGATAACCTCTTTGGAAAAAACCCCGGGAGTTAGGTCTCCAACCTTAAAAGTTTCACTATAATGATCACGAATACAACTTTGGAAGATAATGGAGAGGATTACAAGAGCCTGTGTGTAGAGTGTGTGTGCGTATGAGCCTTAGTGTATGTTCCGTCTCCATTTCCCCTTAAATATAATTAAGTATGAAAGAGTCAAATATTGTTCCTACAATCTCGGGATATAGGCTTATCCTTTCAACCTCCGTGAGACCAAGTCGCCCTAGCCGTTGAAGGTGTGTTGAACGTGCTAGAGAATATCCCGCATTTTTCTCTTAATCACTAGAAAATAAGAATAAAGATTTTAGTAAATGTTAAATAAGTAAATATTAAATCAATACTTACAGTAGAATGACATCTTGATATGCAGGATCAACCGAAGATGTCACCATGATGAAAAATATCCACAACAATTTGTCCCCAAAAACATTTGACTATGTAGGCAACTGAAGAGGCAAAATGTTTTTCTGTCCCATTAAATGTCCAACCGCCAGCTCTGCTTGATGGGACGGTTTAGGGATACGTGGCGTCAATGGACGGTTGGGGAGTAGTTTTTGGAAAAGTAATAATTTTTTTTGAAAATAGAGTCCTTTTTCTCTTTAATAACCGCTTGGATAAATAAGCTTCTCAAAGCTTCTTTTTCACCCCTGTTAGCTTACGGCGCCGTTCCTCTTCCAGGTAATACTTCTTCGTTTCTCATCTTCTTCCATTGTTTACCTCTTTTCTTTCCTTTGTCAACCATGGGTAGGACCAGGTGGTCCTCAACCAAAACTAAGAGTGTCCCATCCCCACAAGGTCCCATAGAAATTAGTCTCGATGATTTCGTTTGCGAAAACCTGCTTGCGAAACCAGACGAAGAGACTTGCTTGTTCAGTGATTCCCAAATAGAATCCATGAAACAACAATGCTACTTCCCAAAAAGTGCAATTTTTCACCCTTTTTCCGTAAATCTTAGGTCTGACTACGTTTCCCACAAATGGATCTGTTTTCTCGAGTATCCCTTTCTTCTAGGGTTTAGCTACCCTTTCCCATTGTTGGTTTCTGAGTTCTTTCAAAAGACCCAACTTGCTTATGCTCAACTGATGCCAATGGCTTGGCGAGTTTTTGCTTTTGTCATTAAAGTGAACCGAGAAAATGGATTAAACCTAGGGCTCCATGAAATTGCATATTCATACGATCTTCAACCCTTTGGTTCCAAAAGATACCTTTTTAGGAAGAAGTCGTAGAAGTTCCTTAATGAGCACCACATCTTCTAGTGATAGGGATGGAAAAATAGATTTTTCTTTGTTGATAGGGCATCTATTGGAGAAGGGAATGAGGTTTCAAGCGAGTGGAACAAGGGAGGTACTTAAATTCTTACTTTTGTGATTTCCGTTCTTGAGACAAACCGAATTGTAATTGTTCTTGCCTTTATGCGTATATCGACCGGGGAGAACTGCTCCCACCCGCCGAAGACACTTTAACCAAGATTGAAGAATTCTTCAAGCTCCCTCTAGACAAGAGATCCCCCAAGGCATTACCGGAATCATCTTTGGTTGTCCCTGAGGACCAAAAGGCCTCTACCTCTCGTGATTATGTCTACAGTAATCATGTTGACTTTTCACTTTAATTTAATCATCCTAATGTATTATATTTCTTGACAATCTTCATATGTTAATGCAGCTTTCCAAACCAGCTTATCTCGGGATCGGATTTTGACTTGGATGACATTGAAGCCATGTTTACAGTGCTCGCCGTGAAGATAGAGATGAAGCCTCCGCCCGTTCCTAAGAAGACCCCAACTTTGGATGATAGTGCAGGTATTGGTTCTAGAGTAAAGAAGCGAAAGGCTAATCAAGAGGAGGTAGTTGAGGTTGAAGATCCTTTTGATGGAATGCAAGTAGGGGATTTCAAGAGAAAATACATGAGTTTTGCGACAGGGGTAAGAAGTTGTTTAATTAGATATTCACTAACTCAAAAGTTTTTATAACATCTAGTGATGTCGAGTTATTATTTTTCGCATCGTAGGGTATGTGGAGGAGTTGGTAAAAGAAATTGAGACGCTAAAGAAGAAGTCCAAAGCTGACATTGCTTTGGTTAGGAAGGAGAAGATAGCGTTAGAAAACAAGGTGAAGGTGCATGAGAAGACTTTGGAGCAACAAAGCAAGTCATTGGGAGAGCAAGAGCAAACGGTGAAGGACTTACTAAATAGTCTGGCGAAAAGCGAGGAGGATCACATCAAGGAGATTGCTGAGGTGAAAGGTTCATGCAAGTTGGGCCGCTAAAACTGCTTTCTCGTGTAAAATAAAGATGATGAGGGAGTTTCAAGAAGGGAAGGCCGAGAGCCGGGATCTCAACAAGGAATGTGCCCACTTTTCCGTGTTGACAGTGAACCAAAGGGACGAAGGCGAAGTGTCGTCAAGCCCTTATGAAGTGATCGTTAAGGATACACCAAGAGATGGAGAAGTTACCCCAAATGCAACACTCCGGCGTAAGCCACCTAAAAGAAGGTAAAATAACTTTGTTCTTGGTTTTTTGATGACGTTATCGGTGGAATCCCTTAAAACAATTTTAATTTTAGTTTGGTTATGTAATGGGTCCATAAGGACCAAAGACAATCTTTTTTACGTGTTGGGTTGGTCCAACACTTTTGCACTTTAACGTTGGTAGCTTGGATATTTTTATGGTTAGTTTAATCTAGTTAAAGTTTAGTCGTTTTCAAGCATGTCATGGCTTGTTTTCTTTTGGATGAAATTTTTCTTTGTACGGTTATTTGTTATGTTCGTAAGGTGACATGTTAGTATGTCAAAACTGTGGATACTTAAGATGACATGTATATGCCATAACCCGTAGATACTTTAGATGACACGTATATGTCATAACCATAAGAATAATGCGTAAGATCAATCATTTAACTGAGTGGGAATGGGTAAGCTATATGAGTTTACCCATATAGGCCCACCCCACACCTCAATTAAAGAGATAGCTTGCGCTCCAGGCGAAGGTGTGGTAACCTAACATCTTAAGAAAGAGGTAATTAACTCTTTAAACCTTAGAAGGGATTGTGTACCTTTACTTAAGAAGAGATGGCCAGTCTCTAACGGAGGAGAATTCGTTGTTCTTTGCGTGCTTTCGATATGTCCCCATGTAAACATGTTAACACCTCATAAAACAAAAACATGTTAATAACGGTCGCCAACTAATGTTGACGCCTCTCCACAAGGTACGTTAGCGACATCTTGATTTGTAGAGAAGTAAAAAAGTACATAGGAAAAAAGAAAGGTTACAAAAAATTAAAAGATGATCCATACCTGGAAAAGATGAGTTCATGGGGAATTTCGTTTAAATGTAATACCTTTTAAGGTGAATGGCGTTCCAACTTCGCGTATCATTTGGCCATCCAAGGTTGCCAGCGATATGCTCCTTTCCTACCCGCGCATCTATTAGGTAGGGTCCTTCCCATTTTGGGGCGAGCTTGCCCGCATTGGGCTCCTTTCAGATTTTGGAATGCCTTTCGTAGGACTAAGTCTCCTACTTGAAACCTTCTAATCCTTACGTTTTTGTTGTAAGATCCGGCTACCCTTTGTTGATATGCCGCCATGCGAACTTTGGCCATGTCCCCGCCCGTCCACTGTATCTAAGTCATGTATCAAGATGTCTTTATTATGTTCGTATGTCAACAAATTGTATCCGGCCGTAGGTACAAGGACTTCGCCGGAATAACCGATTCTGTTCCAAATACAAGCGAATAGGGGTTTGACCAAGAGCGTTCTTGGATGTCGTCCCGTCACCCCATAGAACCATTGGTAACTCTTCCGCCCATCGCCCTTTCTTCCGGTTCGCCTCTTTTTCAAGTTGCTTATGATTATTTTATTGCTAGATTCTCGCCCGTCCATTGGCTTCGAGGGTGAACGGGTGAAGATGTCACCATCTTGACTCCCCAAGATGTCAAGAAATCTTGGGTTCTCTTACTAATGAATTGAGAGCCGTTGTCACAAATTATCTCTCGATGGTATTCCAAATCGATCGAATATGTTTCTTTTGATAAAAGATATAACCTCTTTGTCACGAACTTGTACGTATGCCTCGCCTTCTACCCATTTAGAAAAGTAGTCCTGTCATAGCCAAGAAAATACTCTTCCACCTGGTGCCCCGGGTAATTTTCCTACAATGTCCATTCCCCAAACCATAAACGGCCATGGAGACAGAATAGGATGTAGCAATTCACCGGTTGGTGTAGGATGTCCCCATGTCGTTGACAGAATCACATTTCTTTGCGTAATCGATGTGTTTTTCTCATTGTGGGCCAAAAATAGCCCATTCTAAGAGCCTTGGTATGTAGACTTCTGCCCCGGTATGATTTCCACATTCTCCTTCGTGCAGCCTCCGAGAACCCGATGGGCTCTATCTCGCTTCTAGACATCTTAAGTAGTGACTGCAGATTTTCTATACAAGAGGTTATCAATAAGTAAATATTTAGATACTCTTACCCTGAATGCTCTAGCATTTTTCTCCTCAATTGGGATCGTATCATCTAAGAGATACTTGATAATAGGAGCTGTCCAAGAAGTTGCTGCTGGAGAGGAAGGTATGTCGACATCTAGAGCGAACATCTCAAGATGATCAATTGCTGGGATGTCAATATGCACAATTGGGATACTGGTTTGTGAAATGCTTTTGAAGGCTGAACCCAAGTTTGCCAGAGCATCTGCTTGAGAATTTTCTTCTCGTGGGATTTGTTCCAAGGAAAATGATTTGAATTTGGCCGAAAGAATTTTTACGATTTCCAAATATGTCGTCATCTTAGCATTTTTCGCTGTGTAGGATCCGTTGTAATGGTTAACAATTAGCAAAGAATCCATAAACACCCGGATATGTTTGACATCTAGGTCCTGGGCTGCTTCTAATCCTGCAATTAGTGCCTCATATTCTGCTTCATTGTTGGTAGCCTTGAAACTGCAACTGATGGATTGTGGTATTATGTCCCCTTGTGGCGATTTTAGTACAACTCCAAGACCGTACCTCTCATGTTAGAAGCACCATCTCGTATAGAGAGTCCAAATTTTCAGATGTCATCATCTTGAAGTTGCCGTACTTCCAGCCTCACCTCTTGTTGCATGGTTGGACTAAAATCGCCCACAAAATCGCCTAGGGCTTGAGATTTTATTGCAGCTCGGGTTCATATTTGATGTCGTATGTGCTTAATTGTACGTACCATTTCGCCATTCGACCCGACATCTCTCGGTTTTCTCATAACATTCTTTATAGGATAGTTAGTGCGTACAATTATAGTATGTGTTTCAAAATAGTGCCTTAATTTAATAGAAGCAAGCTATCAAAGCTAAGATTAATTTTTGTAAATGAGAATACCCGGTCTCGCATCTAGGAGTGTCTTACTTATATAGTAGATGGGTTGCCGATTACCATCTCGCTCGTCACCAAGATCGCGCTTACACGCCTTCTCGATACCGCTAAGTAGATGTAAAGATGTTCCTCCTCCCGAGGTTCGCCAATAACGGAGGTGTCGACAGTAAGTTTTGAGTTCTTGAAAGGCTTCTTCATGTTGGTTCTCCCACCGGAACTTCTTGTTCTTCCTTAGGATATCATAGAAAGGTTTGCATCGATCCGAGGATTTTGAAATGAATCTCGGTGAGTGCAAAGAATCTTTCCCGTCAATCTTTGGACGTCCTGACAGCATTGAGGTGACGACAGTTGATAATAGCACGTATCCGTTTCCGGGGCAGCTTCAATGCCTCTTTTAGTAACCATATAGCCCGTAAACTTCCCCGCCCTCATTGCAAAGTTGCATTTAGTCAAGTTAAGCTTCATATTGAAACAATCCAAGATGTCAAAGGCCCGGGATAAGTTGCTTATGTGATCTTCGGTTTTCTTGGATTTTACTACCATGTCGTCGATGTATACTTCCATTGTGTCCCCAATCCGATCTTTGAACATTTTGTTGACGAGCCTCGATATGTTGCACCCGCATTTTTAGACCAAAAGGCATAGCAATATAACAATAAATACCTCGGGTGTTATGAAGGCGGTGTCCTCTTGGTCGATGGTTCCATCTCGGATTTGTTGAAATCCCGAGGATGCGTCCATGAATGTGAGGAGCTCATGTCCGTAAGTGGCATCAACCAACGAGTCTATGTGTGGCAAAGGGAAAGGATCTTTGGACATGCTTTATTCAGTCTCGTGAAGTCGACGCACTCGCCATTTCCCGTTTCTCTTCTCTACCACAACCACGTTTGCTAACCATCTTGGATAGTCGACCTCTCGTATCATGTTGGCTTTGAGTAGGCGCTCTACCTCTTCCTTGATGATCCGGTTTCGGTTTCGCAAACTTCCTACGCTTCGGTGTACCGGTTTAAAGCTAGGATCTATGTTAAGTTTGTGAGTGATAATATCTTTGCCGATGCCCGTCATGTCATCATGTTTCCAAGCAAAACTCTTTATTCTCGCTTCTTAATAGGTCCACAAGCTTTTCTTCTACTTCGGTGGGATGTCGCGCCTATAAGTACTTTCATGTCCGGTTGGAAGGGTCTAGCAATACTTCTTTCACATCATCCTCCCCGGCTTCCAGACTTCACGTACTTTCTTCGGTAATTGCTATGCTTGTTTTGGAGATGTCGACGCCTTCATTGAAGTTTTATAACATTCCTTGGCCACCGTTGATCATCAGAATCTTAGCGACACCCCAAGGTGTCGGGAACTTCACACATTGATGGTAAGTGGAGGGTACGGCCTTCATTCCATGAATCCACGGTCTTCCAAGAATGACATTGTAAGATGTTGCGCAATCAATTACGCAGTAATCGTTCCATGGTATTGAGACCCTTCGAGTATATTGGAAGCTTTATCTCCCCACCGTTTCTTTGACTTCACCGCCGAAGCCTACCAAAGACCGAGGATTTTTTAATGATCTCCGATTCGGGATGTTCATTTCCTTAAGGGTGCCCAACATGATAAGATTAACAGAGCTACCCCCATCAACTAGGATGCGCCGGATTGTACATTGGCGATCTCGCAAGGAAATAACTAGACCGTCGTGATGGGGTTCCAAAGAAATTATCTCGGCCGCTTTCATCAAAGGTGATTGATCCTCGCAAGGTGTCGGCATCCCGGGCCGTCTTTCTCGGTTTTTCCTCCTTTCGACTCCTTAGCATGTCATTTTGCAGCGTAATAGGATGTTCCACATATTTCGAACCTCCACTAATGAAATTAATCACCTTTGTAGGCGCCGGGGAGAGATCGGTCTCGGCTTCATGAGGAGCTTCCGCATTTTCAGCCTTCTTCTTTCTCGGATCCCAAGAACTCCTTAAGATGTCCTTTCGAGAGCAAGTAACCGATCTCCTTTCTTAATGCGATGCAATCTTCGGTGACATGTCCAAAGTCTTCATGGTAAGCGCACCATTTTGATTTGTCACGCCATCCCGTGGCTTTATCCGTCTTCTTTCGCCATCTCGGCTTTGTCCCCAAGGTTGCCCATTGCACAGAGTATACCCGAAATGTCAACAGAGAAACAATAATCGAAATGTTAGGCACATTATCATTATCTTCATCCTCACCGTCTATTGAATTAATTTTGCTAGTGTCAATTTCTGATAAGGATTGGAACGGTTGTTCCCGCGATGGGACGATTCGCTCTTTCTGTCGGGGTTGTCATATGTCGACATCTTGGATGAGGATTTCGATCTTCGCAGCCTCGTCTTCCTCCAGCCTTATGAATCTCACCGCCCGCTCCCGACTTCTTCCAACCGCTTACAAGGAGTCATCACCAAATCTCGTAATACCGTGAGTCCTTCTTCACCCCCATTTTGAATGCTTCGTGGTCAGCGACATGTCAAGATTGGGAATTTCTAGCACTTCCTTATTGAACCGGTGGACATAGTCCTTTAGAGTTTCATTAGGCCGCCGGGTCACATTGTAGAGATCACTTGTCAACCTTTCAAATTGTCGATCGCATGAGAATTGGTTATAGAACATGTTGATAAGCCGGGCGTAAGAACCAATTGAACCTAGAGGTTGCCTAATCAACCATTTGAGGGCTGGTCCGCATAAGGTTGATCCAAATCCCCGCATAAGCAGTGCCTCCCTAATTGAAGAGGAATATGGATGATGTCCATCTTTTCTTGATAGTGGGCAACGTGTTCTTCTCGATCCGTGGTACCGTCGTACAACTTCATAGATGGTACATCGAATCGCCGATGTCAACATTTGCAATTGTTGGGACAAACCGGGATTGATCCGTAGCGCTTTGAGTCACCGGTTGGATTGGAGGAGTTACGCCGGCACGTTCATTATCGCCTTCGAGATCCTCGCATCTGTTTGGCTAGCGGGTTTCCCGCAAAAGGGTCACCATAGGAATACGATTGAAATTATTATTATTGAAAAGATTATTTAGCAAACCAGAGTTGTCTCGTAGTAGTTGTGACAGCTTGTGTTGTCGATGAATGGGATGAACGGAGTGTATCCCGCAGAAGGTGGCGTCATCGTGGTGTCCCCTGGCAAAGATGTTGACATCATTAAGGATGTCACCGACGAGTTTGAGGCGGACTACCCATCGGAATAAATTCACTCAAGTGTAGGTCCTTCGGTGTTGTCGAAGTTGAGGTTCCTCGCACGTAATGGCGATATGTTGTCAAGCCGAGATGTGATGAACCTGTTGATCTTTCGCATCTTAATCATGGAATCGGCCAACACCTTCGAATTGCCGTCTTGTTGGTCCAAATTTCCGATTCAACTTGGTCAGATACTCCGGATGCTCGGCATCTACATTGGAAGAGGTCGTTCCCTTTTGTGGAGTCTTCGTAGGCCGAGTTTGCCGAGGTCCGGTTTGAGGAGGTGGCGGCAACAAGCCGGGTTCTACCTCCCGATGTTGGAGCAACAAGCAGGACTCTTGCCGGCGGCGGATACATTGGTGGGTGCAGACATAATGAACTTTCTTAGGAAATGATCCAAATAACCGATAAACCACGAGGCCCCTCGGTGGGCGCCAAATTGTTTTGGTAGAAAAAAAACAATTGAGTAGAATCTTAACTTTGATTAGTGTGTGGATTGAACAATAAGGAGGGGACTATGGAATTCGACTATATGGAACAAAAGCGTAAAAAAAAGAAATAATGACACCACGATTTGTTAACGAGGAAAACCATAACCTCTTTGGAAAAAACCCCGGGAGTTAGGTCTCCAACCTTAAAAGTTTCACTATAATGATCACGAATACAACTTTGGAAGATAATGGAGAGGATTACAAGAGCCTGTGTGTAGAGTGTGTGTGCGTATGAGCCTTAGTGTATGTTCCGTCTCCATTTCACCTTAAATATAATTAAGTATGAAAGAGTCAAATATTGTTCCTACAATCTCGGGATATAGGCTTATCCTTTCAACCTCCGTGAGACCAAGTCGCCCTAGCCGTTGAAGGTATGTTGAACGTGCTGGAGAATATCCCGCATTTCTCTCTTAATCACTGGAAAATAAGAATAAAGATTTTAGTAAATATTAAATAAGTAAATATTAAAACAATACTTACAGTGGAATGACATCTTGATATGCAGGATCAACTGAAGATGTCACCATGCTGAAAAATACCCACAACAGGCACCCCTCACCAATCGATCCGTGACTGCATTTGGCTTCTCGGTATAATCCTCAATCTGACGCCGGAGGGGTGTCAACTCAGCAGCAAATCCCTTAACCTTGTTAGGGACGAAACCGATCAGCTGCCTCCACACGGCTGGACCCGCAGGCTTATAACTCGAAGTCTTCGGCAGGGGATGACCAATGAACTCTAACCCCGTGATAGCAAGAAAATCAGTCGGAGTCATAGTCGTTTCCCCGAAGCTGAAATTACCCGGGATCCGGCTCGCGCGCGGAGCCCCGGCATCTCGCATTTGTCGCTTTTCGGGAAGTCGCCCGGATCCGAGAGGCAGCGCGTTCGCGCCCCGGCATCTGGCTTTATTCCGCTTTAGCGTTGGTTGGAGGTGTCCCGCCGTGTTTTGCTTTGTAGAGTCGCCACGCCGTTTTTATTAAGCCCAAAACATTGAAAAAGGGCATCAGTTTAAAGATAATTTTAAACTGTTTTTGTGTTATGAGATTTTGAGTTCGGAGGTCAGATGACTCCTCGGGAAGAGAATATTAGAATATTAGAGCTCACCCGAGTCGCCTCGTAAAACGAGTCTTTCGGATACCCCTAATATCCTTTAAATGTTGTGTGTGTGTGTGTGTGCTTTTAAAAATGCATGTCAGATCGGATGTCTACATTGTATGCTATGTATGGAAATGTATTGAAATAGTAATGGAAGGAAGCCTTACCAATGTTGGTTCGTGTCTGTCTTCCGCTGAGGAATAGTGTTTGAGGTCGGAGTAGCGTTCCGGTACGGATCGGGATTGCTTCTGGAGGGGCCGGTTGTCTGCGGACAGAGTTTCGGCATGAGTTGATGTTGCAAGCTGCGTGCGGGCGTAGGTTCGCGTGCGTGGGGATCGTCGGGATCACTCGGGCGCAGGTTCGGCGTGCGTTGGGGTGGCAGGAGTCACTCGGGCAGAGTTTCGGCGTGGTTTGGGATCGTCGGTTTGACTCGGAAAGAGCCGGACACCGTGGAAAGACTGTGCAAGGCCTCTGAGTACCACGAGGGGCCTCGGGGAGTACCTCGAGAGTGCCTCGAGCAAGCGCGGGAGCGTCGCGGAGCGCTCGGAGAGGCTTCGGAGCACCACGAGGGGGCTCCTAAGGCCTCTAAAGATCCGAAAGGGGCCGGGAATGCCTCGGAAGGACTTAGAGGGGAAGCCGAAGGCCTAGGGAGGAAGAGAGAAGTGGGAGGTGTGTGAAAATGAGGAGGGGGAGCCCTCTATTTATAGGGCCAGATTTGGTGCAAAGAGGTCCGTACGGACCTCCCCGGTAATCCGTACTTTTGGTTTTCCTCGATTTGAGGGAATCTGTGATGATGGAGGAATATTTGCAATTATGATGTTCCTCAAGGCAATAAGGTCCGTACGGACCAAGTTGACATGCAAAGAGGTCCGTACGGACCAACTCGCAGGGGGTAATCATTTTCCCGGATTTGAGGGAATATTGTGGACTTTAAGAAGATTCGCAATTATTAAAGCAAAGAGGTCCGTACGGACCATTATTGCTTTTCCAATTTCCCGAAAATTCCCAAAAGGTCCTTTTGTACCTTTTATCCCTGCAAAGGCTCCTCCCTTGGTTTGGTGGGGGGTTTTGAGAGGGTTTTGAGTGCCGTGGGTCGTCGAGACTGCGTTGATGAGTCTCGCGGTGCTTCCCGTGTGTTTGAAAGGGTGTGATCCAGATTGGGGTACTTACGTAAGCCCTCGACGACGTCACTTATGAAAGAAGTGGGGTCGCCGATAAGATAAGGGTCCTAACTGGATCGCGTGCCGGGAGATAAAGTGATCGGGAGGTCGGTGTGAGGACATGGTGGTGTCCTATTGTGTGACCGTTTAGGCCGCAGCCGGACCCCGTGATAGGATTCCTACGTATCCCCGGCGGGAATCAAGCCCGATCGTAGTTCGGGTGTAGGGTGAGTGTTTTGTGAATGCGGGCGTGGTGGTGCCCCGAAGTGTCGTGTGACCGCCGAGGTCGATGGTAAGGACGTGGTGGTATCCCGGGTGACCGCATGGGTCGATGGCCGGACCCCGTGATAGGATTCCTACGTATCCCCGGCGGGAATCAAGCCTAGTCGTAGTTCGTAGGTCGTGAAATTGTGAGTGCGGGCGTGGTGCCCCGAAGTGTTGTGTGACCGCCGAGGTCGGGGGTGAGGACGTGGTGGTGTCCTAAGATGTGGTGACCGCCGAGGTCAATTGTGAGGACGTGGTGGTGTCCCGGGATGGAAATTTTACGATTTTCCTAATCGGGTGGTTTAAGGCCTTCCGGCCGGAGATAGTGATTTGGGAGATTTATACGGTCTTCCGGACCGAGTGGTTTAAAGCCTTCCGGCCGGGATAGCGTGAGGACTTGAATCGTCTCGAATGTGGTTATGCCACGCGTGAGGACTTTGAATCGTCTTCGCGGCGGCTGGTGCCACGCGGAGGACTTTGAATCGCCTTCGCGGCGGTTGGTTGGTGCCACGCGGAGGACTTTGAATCGTCTTCGGGCGGCGGTTGGTGCCACGCGGGAGGACTTTGAATCGTCTTCGCGGCGGTTGGTGCCACGCGGGAGGACTTTGAATCGTCTTCGCGGCGGTTGGTGCCACGCGGAGGACTTTGAATCGTCTTCGGGCGGTGGTGGAGGCATGGCGCTGCCTTGAGCTTCGAGAGGTTTAGATGTCTCGTGCTTTGTCTCGTTTGGGAGAAGGTTGGACTTACGATGGCCGCCTGTCATTGCCGTTGAAGTGGGCAAGGATGCCGGGCCGGTGATTGCTTCACCATTTGGCATTTGGGAGGCGCTCGTGCCTTGGGATTTGTACTCGGAGGTGTTGGCTCCTTCTTGTGCTTGTTTTGCCGTTGAAGGGGCAAGGAGGCTTACTTTCGATGGCCGGTGTTCATCCGCCGAGATGCGTGGCCTTGTAGAGGCTTTTCCCCGGGAAAGTGTCTTCGGACCCTTGGTGAGGGCGAATTGCGCTGAGCGTTTTGGAGGCGTCTCGTGCCTTGATATTCGCATCGGGAGGTGTTCGGGCTCCTTCTTGAATTGCCGTTGAGCGGGCTAGGTTCGGGCTTACACCGACCGCCGGTGCTTGATATTCGTGCGGGCGAGGTGCTGTGCCCTTCTTGAGTTGAGAAGGGCGAGACCTCTTTGAGGGCCGGTGGTTGAATTGCCGTTGAAGCGGGCGAGGTGTCTTACGTTGCCTTGAATTGCCGTTGAAGCTGGCGAGGCTCGGGCTTACATCGACTCGCGGTGGTTGAATTGCCGTTGAGCGTGGCGAGGACCGGTCTTACGTTTGCCTTGGGATTCAATTGCTGACCGGGCGAGGTGTCGCTTACACCGACCGCCTGCTTGAATTGCCGTTGGAGCGGGCGAGGTTCGGGCTTACACCGACCGCCGCGCTTGAATTGCCGCTTGAGAGTGGGCAAAGACCGGTCTTACGTTGACCGCCGTGGTTGAATTGCCGTTGAAGTGGGCGAGGACCGGTCTTACACTGACGGCCGGGGATTGAATTGCCGTTGAAGTGGGCGAGGTTCGGGCTTACACTGACTGCCGGTGGTTGAATTGCCGTTGAAGTGGGCAAAGACCGGTCTTACGTTGACGGCCGGTGGTTGAATTGCCGTTGAAGTGGGCGAGGTTCGGGCTTACACTGACTGCCGGTGGTTGAATTGCCGTTAAGTGGGCGAAGACCGGTCTTACGTTGACGGCCGGGGATTGAATTGTCGTTGAAGTGGGCGAAGACCGGTCTTACGTTGACGGTCGGGGATTGAATTGCCGTTGAAGTGGGCGAAGACCGGTCTTACGTTGACGGCCGTGCCCACGTTGCCGTTAGGTGGCGAGGTCCCTGCCTTACATTGACGGTCGGTGCTTGCGTTGCCGTTGGAGTGGGCGAGGTTCGGGCTTACACTGACTGCCGGTGCTTGCGTTGCCGTTGGAGTGGGCGAGGTAGGCTTGGCCGAGCTCTACTTTTCTTTGGACCGGTTTAGCTGGGCGCCGCTCATCGGGCCCGTTTTGACTTTGCTTTGGAGGTATGAGTTTATTGCCGTTTTGATTTAGCAACTTGTCGTTTCTCCGTTTTCTTTTGCACCGAGCCTTTTCTGCTTTTGTCACAGTGTGGTTCTATGAGATTTTTCGGTGTTTCCCGTGGGATAGAGATCCTGGGTACATTCTTTGCGTATCCCTGCTATCTTTGTCAGAGGCCGGGCTCGTACGGCGAGGAAGAGGAGGAGCAAGCAGGGGGAAGCTCACCATCGCCACGGGGATGTGCAGGAGCGCCTAGAGAGGGGTAGCCCGAGGAGGTTTGTTTTGTTCCCGTGGGCTCGGTATGAGGGTGATGAGTTTGAGGGGGCTCCTGAGGTGACAAAAGCAATGGAAGATGTCATGGGCCCGACTGCGACGTCATGTACCTGGGAGCGGGTCTTCTCGCAAGATGGCCCGGGTGTGCTTCCCGTGGCTCCGAGGGACCCTCCTTTGGGATGCTTGATTCCCCGGGACATGGATGTGCTTGATTTTGAGAGGTACCTTGGCGGGGTGGGCGCCGAGGAGTTTATTTTGTATGGAGAGGAGTATGGGGCCTTCGTGAGGAGGAAGCTGAGGACGCCGCAGTGCATCGGCGAGGAGAGGGAGGCCGGCCCGCAGCTCCCCCAGAGGTTCCGATGCCGGGCCGGATTTCACGTATGTCCGTGGGGACGGGTCGAGGCGGAGGGTGTCTGCATCTCCGATTCCCGAGCAAGTGCTCCCGCCGCATACAGAGCGGATCCCGATAGATCGCGAGTGAGATGCCGACTCTTTTCCATCTTGGCATCTTTTACGTATTTTTCTCTTTTTGTTGTTGAGTATAACCGTATTATTCTTGAGCGTTTCCTTGGCCGCTTGCTTGTGCGCAGTCCCGGGAGAGCCTATGATATGCCGACTCGTCGTTATGTGGCGATGAGGTCGTTTGCGAAGAAGATGGCGTCGAAGGCTGTCTTGCCGGTCTTCCCGACGCGTGCCGGCGTACCAGCCTATGCCTTCGAGGCATTCTGTAGACGTTCCTCCACCGAGAGCCGAGTCGGAGCCGCAGCAGGAGGGACCTTCGAGGGGGCGGCATAGTATGGATGCCGGGACATCTTCGGGAGCTCCGGGGCAGCAGCCCTTTTATCAGTTCTTCCCTCCTCAGGATGCACAGGGCGAGGGTCCGTCAGAGCCTTCCTTCTTTGATCCTTTCGCCGGATTTGATCCTTCTGAGTACTTTGAGTACCAGCCTCCGGAGGGGGCTCGGTATTCTGACGACGAGGACGTGACGGGCGAGTTCACCGGGATGCCCGACTTCTCTCTGGAGGACCTTGGCGAGGATGATGATGCTGAGGAGTCGGATTAGGGTCCATTTGCTTTCCCTCTTTCCATATCTTCTCTTTTTTTTTTGTTTAGCAACAGACATTTGATGTACCTGTAATAAAACATTTGTATTTGCATGGCAAACGCATTTTATTTTAGGATGTAATGTCATTTTTGTGATTCCCGGGAATTGTCCTAGAAATTGTTGCTAGTATTTTTTTTATTTTGTGCATGCCACGTGAGCTGAGAGTGCGTTTGTGGGTAGTGTATGTTCACCGGGAATGGCTTTGGCCAGTGTTTGGGCAGTTTGGAGCAAGGTCCCGCGAGGACAAGGGTTGTTGTACCGTTCTTTGGGAAAATGGGTCATGGTTGCAAGGAGGTCCGTACGGACATACTTAGCATGCAAAGAGGTCCGTACGGACCAACCTTGCTTTTAGGAAGGAGATAAATGCTTTTCAGTGTCTGGTTCTTCCCCATTTCCCCATTTGCAGCCATTTTCGAGCTTTCTTCCCCATTTTCTCTAGGAACCTCCATTTTTGCCATGGATTCTTCGTATGTCCCTAGAATTTTGCCGAGGCTTTCGCAGGAGAGGCAAGCACACTTCCTTGAGCAGCTGAAAATGTGGATGCGGCGCCGTATGAGGCATCAGAGACGGGCTTTCGAGGTAAGGTTTCGTCTTTGCTCGATTTGGTCTTTTAAGGAGTTGGTTCCTGATTGGGATTTTTTGCGGGCTGCCGCGAAGTTCTGGGATGTTAGGAGGCATGTGTACTGTTTCTCCTACGATGAAATGGTGCCCACTTTTGAGGATTTTCGGGCTTTGATTGGAGGACCGGAGGTGGAGGCCATCTCGCTTCCTTTGATGGGTGGTGCTGCGGTGAGCGTGAAGCTTGCAGGCTTTCTTCGTACTTCGTTGGAAGAAGTGCAGGGCATGATCCTTGATTTGGGTCATATCGACATTTCTGAGTTGCCGGAGCGGTTCATGGTTGATGATGAGAGTGATGTCTCTTGGGATGCATTCGCCTTGTGTACGATAGCGACGCTCTTCATGGTCAGCTCCCTTGGCATTTGTGATGGGGCTTTGCTAGATGTGGTAGGGCACTGCAGAGCTGGAGAGGATATTGTCCCATTGGTGCTGGGGGAGACTCTTCATGGTATCGACCGTCTGGCGACTGGGGATCGGTTCATGAGAGGGGGAAGCCCAGCTTTGCTCACCTTGTGGCTGCGAGAGAGACTTCAGGCCATGCCCGAGGCTCCGACGTCGTTTAGCCCGTGGTCATTTGCTCGCCGACCTCTTGTGTTGGATATGGATCACCCGCCCGGGAGAGATGGATGGCACAGCTTGGTACGCATCGATCCGCCGGTGGGTTCCGCACCGGAGGATTGAGACTAGGAGGATCTTGCAGAAGGGTCCTACGTTGTCGAGTTCCGTTTGTCTTGGTCCTCCTTCTATATTCCGTCGCTTGTTTCCCGGCAGCTTTGGGATGAAGCAGAGCCTTTGTTTGGCCGGGATGACCTTGCTACTCGGAGGTAGTTCCTCTTTGTATGGCATCTTCAGGTGCCTTCTTGTATTTTCGAGGGTATGGAAGTATTCCGCTTTCCCTCCCGTGGTACTCCTTAGGCGTCGGGAGCGTTGTATTGACGACTCAGCACTGGCACCGGTATGAGCGGCCAGTGTTGGGCGTCCCAAGTGGTCTTAGAGAGCAGTGCGTGTAGCGATTCTGGGACCCGGTTGCCGTAGCAGCCTATTGCCTTAGGAGTGCCGAAGCTCGGTCCGACCCTTTGGATGTGACGGGAGACACTTTGTTTGACTACGAGACTAGAGTTGACCGACTGACAGGGAGAGGTCCTCTTTTGCAGACTCGCAGGGAGGAGATCCGAGCCGAAGCACGGGCGAATGAAGCCCTGAGAGCTACGGGATTGTTTGACTCTACGGGGAGGACCCCTGATCTCGGACTGAGAGACGCAGAGTTGGTTCACGTGGAGCGAAAGAAGACTCGCCGGGGACGAGGGAAGAAAGGAAAGAATGGCGAGGGGACAAGCGCAGACGGCGCGGAATGACCTCCTAGGTATCCATTCATTGCATTTGCAAACACATTATTTGTTAAATGTATTAAGTTGTCTTTTAGCATGTTGTGAACTTGAGAGTAGACCGTGCTTGAACTCATCAAGAAATGTTGTAACCGTTAGTGATTTGTGATTTACTTTTAAAGCTTTGTCGAGACGCAAGATCTCTTGTTTGCCTTTGTTTCTTTTGTGCACCTTGTCGGCGTCCATCTTTGGACTTTTCTGTTGCATTTGCGGACTGAAGCAGTCTGGGCCATGACGGCAATCCCTTTTGCTTAGGCTTTGTGCTTGGCTGAGAGGTTGAGTAATCTCCCGACAAGTTGTTTTGACGGTCTTTTTCGCAGCTTCCTTGCCTCTTGTTGGCGTCGGGCTCTTGACCTCTTTTTTGCAGCTTCTGCTTGAGCTTCTTTTATTTTTTTTTGTTTGTTTTTTTTTGTGAGCCCTTGCTCGAGCTCTTTTTTTTTTTTGAAGCGCGTGAGGGCGAAGACAAGCCCCGGCTTGGAAGCGACATACGAGTCACTGCTTGATGATGCTGAGTGACCCTCGGATGTCCTTTGATGTTGTCGCCATCGTTTGACCTGGTCAAGGTGACTGTTGGGGCGTGTTCTTGAAAAGTGTGCAGCTTGATGGAGGTCTTGATTGACATTCAAACTTTTGACTTTTTTGTGTATTTTTAGATCGGACCAATTAAGGTTGCCTACGTTCCCCCGGACTAGAGGGCTCAGTCTCGGCGTAGTTCGACACTACATGGAGTGCCAAGAGATGCACAGCTTGTTCTTCTTTAGGCGAAGTACTGCGAAGTTTGCTTCCGTTGACTGGATTCATGAAGGGATTGCCGTCTAGGTCCATGCCGCCTTCATGGCGCTCCGAGAAGATCTTTGAACCACGAAAGGGCCGATCCGTGTGGGTTCCCATTTTCCCAAAGGGGTTGGTTCGAGTGGGAGGCTTTTCTTTGAGTACAAGGTCGCCCTCCCCGATGTCTCGGGATTTGACTTTCTTGTCGAAAGCTCTAGCCATCCCGCTTTGATAGGCTCGGACGTGTTCCATGGCCTTTAGTCGTCGCTCGTCTTGCGAGCCAATTCATCATGTCGGCTTCGGAGCCATTCGACTTCGTTGATGTCATTTTCCAGCAAGACACTCGGAGTGAGGGAATTTCTAGCTCGATGGGAAGGACTGCTTCCATCCCGTATGTCGTGGCAAATGGGGTTTCTCCCGTGGCCGTTTCCGACCGATGTGCGGTAGCCCCAAAGTGCAAGGTGCGGTTTCTCGGGCCAATCTCGTCCTCGGGTGGTCATTTTTCTGATGATCCGTTCGAGGGTTTTGTTTGCCGCTTCCACGGCGCCGTTTGTTTGTGGCCGGTAGGGAGAAGATTTGTGGCGTGTGATCTTGAATTCAGCCGGTAGTCCGTCGAATTCCCTTCGAAGTGTGAGCCATTGTCCGATATGACCTCATTTGGGATGCCGTATCGGCAGATGATGTTTTCCTTGAGGAAATGCGCGACCTTCTTGGAGGTGAGTACCTTGTAGGACTTGGCTTCGACCCATTTGGTGAAGTAGTCGATGGCTACTAAGATGAACTCGTGACCGTTGCCGCTCGGCGGAGCGATTTTCCCGATGACGTCAATTCCCAAGTGACAAATGGCCAAGGTGTAGTCATGCAAGAGAGATCGTGAGGAGGTAGATGATTGAGGTTGGAGAACCGTTGGCACTTGTCGCAGCCTTTCGGACAAAGTGGATGCAATCCGCCTCCATGGAGATCCGAGAGTAGCCCATCCCGAGAATGATTTGCATTAGGCTCGCGTTCATGTGGGGACCGCAAGCCCCATTGTGGACTTCGTTCATGAACTTGTTTGCTTCTTCTTGGCCGATGCAACGTAGGAGTGGCCCATGGTAGCGTTTCTTGTATAGCATGTCCCCGAGGATGACGAATTGAGAGGCAAGGCGTTTTAGGGCCATGATGCTCTTGGTTTTGACCCCTTCGTGTGTGGGTCTTCCTTGTTCATGAAGGTGGTTTCCGTTCTTGAGGTATTGGAAGATCCGGTTATACCATGGCTCATTGATGGGCTTAGGTTCTGCTTGATCTCACAACAAGAGGCGTGAATTTCCTTTCGCCCGACTTTGAAGGGTTTGATCGCTTTTCCTTCGTGGATTTCCACAAGGGAAGCCAAGGTGGCTAAGGCATCCGCAAACCTGTTTCGGTCTCTTGGCAAGTAGTGGAAGGTGACCTCTTCGAATTGTGTGATGAGGTCCTCTATGCAGGCATGGTATTTTTGCAAGCCCGGGTCTATGGTTTTCCACTTGTTGGAGACTTGGTTGATGATCAAGGCCGAGTCCCCATAAACCTCGAGTTTCTGGACATTCCTCTCGAGTGCGGCTTGTAGTCCAAGCGCAGGCTTCATATTCGGCGGCATTGTTGGTTACCTCGAAATTGAGCTTTATAGCAATTGGGGTGTGCTCGTCCTTGGGATCTACCAAGAGCATACCGATGCCGTTTCCCTTTTTGTTGGCCGCTCCGTCGAAGAACAGTTGCCATCGGTTTTCGCCTTCGATTGCGAAGATTCCCTCATCTGGAAATTGTGGTTCGGGGCCTCGAGCTTCGTCGGTGGGAAAGTCAGCCAGCTGTTCAGCCATTGCCCGTCCCTTGATTGACTTTTGGTTCACGTACTTGATGTCAAATTCCGCTAGGAAGAAAGACCATTTGGCGAGCCTCATTGACAGAGATGGTTTGTCGAAGAGGTACTTGACCGGGTCCATTTTGGAAACCAAGTGTACCGTGTGCGACTGCATGTAGTGCCGTAGTTTCCCGACAACCCATACCAGAGCTGCGCAGGTTTTCTCGAGGGCTGAGTAATTGAGTTCGCTGCCTTGAAACTTTCTACTGACGAAGTAGATGGCGTTTTCGACTCGTGGCTCCTTCTTTTCTTGACAGAGCATGGCTCCAACTGCGGTGTCGGTCACGGTTAGGTATATCAACAGTGGCTTCTCCTCGTGGGGAGGACAGAGAATCGGAGGACTCACAAGGTATGCTTTTATTTTCTCAAAGGCATCTTGGCATTCCGAGTTCCATTCGATGTCGGCGTTCTTCTTCATCAGTTTGAAGATTGGCTCGCACATAGAGGTCAATTGGTTGACGAAGCGGCTGATATACTGTAGGCGGCCCATGAAGCTTTTCACCTCTGTCTGAGTTTGCGGTGGTCTCATTTCGATGATAGCCTTGATCTTTTGAGGATCAACCTCGATGCCTCTCTCGGTGACCATGTATCCTAAAACCTTGCCTCGGCTAACCCCAAATGTGCATTTGGCAGGGTTAAGCCTCATTGAGTGTTTTCGGAGGCGATTGAAGAATTTTCTCAGGTCTGTGAGGTGTTGTCCATCTGATCCCTTTGAGTGAACGATCATGTCATCGACGTACACTTCGATCTCCTTGTGGATCATATCGTGGAAGAGGGCGGTTCTTTGCCCGTTGGTAGGTAGCCCCGGCGTTCTTTAGTCCGAACGGCATTACCGTGTAGCGTAGGTTCCCTAGGGGTAGTGAAGGCTGTCTTTTCTTGGTCTTCTTCGGCCATCTTGATCTGATTGTAGCCGGCAAAACCGTCCACGAAGGACTTGACTTCGAAATTGGTCAGAGTGTCTACCAACATGTCGATGTTGGGTAGTGGAAAATCGTCCTTGGGACTTGCTTTGTTGAGATCTCGGAAGTCCACGCAACAACGTACTTTTCCATTGGCCGTGGTGACCGTGACGATATTGGAGAGCCATGTGGGGTACTCGATCACCCCGATGAAGCCGACGCGAGCATTTTTTCGATCTCCTCTTTGACTTGTAAAGACCATTCTGCTTGATTCGGCGTAGCTTTTGCTTGATGGGCTTAGCCTCGGGATTCAAGGGAATCCGGTGCTCTACAATGTTTGGGTCTAATCCGGCATGTCTCGGTAAGACCAAGCGAACACGTCCACGAACTCTTTGAGCAAAGTGCAATAATGCGTCTTGCTCAGGCCGGTGAAGAAACCTCCGATTTGCGTCTCTTTTCGCTCTTCAAATAGCTTCCCAAATTCACTTTGGTTAAAACCTCCTCGGCACTTGGGCCCGGTTTTTCTCTCGTTTGACAACATGCTTAAAGATGTGCTTAATGTATTGTTCGTTTAATGTGTCTCGCTTCTTTATCAAGTGAATCGTTATTAACCTGTTTGTGTGTTAGTTAATTTATCAGTTGTTAAAGATGCAATGAGAGGATACTCGGAAAGATCGAAGCATTCATTAAGAGCATACGGGAATACATTATTGGCAATGAGTTCGTAATCTTCTGGCGTGAGGCCATCAGATGACTCGATAGACTCAAATTCAAAGCTAATGGACTCAGGATGAGTTTTGACACTAGACTCTAGGACTCGAGGGGTCAGACCAAGTTGTTCAATCATGTCCTTTTTGCTGGCAGTGGGTCCGGAGAAGGTGGCCCAGTTATTGAGTGGCAATGAGCTTAACAGGAGATGGGGCTTGAAGGGCTTTATGTCACCGTTCCCAATCATTGCTATCACAGAGTTATCAGAAACAAAATCGATTAGATCTGGCATCTCGATTTCTTCTTTGAAGAGCAGGTGGAGCAGTGGCTCGTCCCAAGCATCGTCTGCGGAGTCTTTTGCTTTTGTCTTGGGCATTACTAGCTCGAATGCAGACTCGTCCCGCTTGTTGAGGGCAGGAGTGTTGACAGAGAGTTTTTCGAGTTCTTCCGCCAAAGAGGGAGTTTTCCCGAACCAAAATTCGTTGTGAATAGTGGTGGTCATGGATCCCCGTAGAGGCGGTGTGTCGAGAAATGCTCTTCGGACGGGATTTGGCTTGAGGCCTCTGAATCTTGCCAGGTTCTGCTGGAGCTTGTCCATGGTTGCAGGCCAGCTTTGTTTGGCGCTGATCAGCTCTGTTCCCTTTTCTGGATCTTCTTCCAAGTTGCCGGCCTTCTTTGTGAAGTACTTGGTCATGTCGAAGCTGTAAGGACGAAGATCAGAGATTGCGGGTACGCCTCTTTTGTTATCTGCGGAGCGTTTTCGTGCAGCTCGCTTGTCCTCCGCAATGTGTTCGGGAGTAGGGGAGTATCCCAGGCCGTGCAGGGTATTCTGTTCTTTGATATTGATGATCTGTTGGGTGCCCTGATGGCGTTTTCCCAAACCGAGCCCCGGGATGTAGTTCATGTGCTTCATCATTTTCATCGGGGGAGGGATCTTGTCCCAAATCAAGGGCAGGTCTATGTGGCACACTTGGGCCTTTGGGCTTTCGATGGTGAACCCTGTTAGCATCATGCCATCATCGTCGGGTTTGATCTCTAAAACCGGGACGCCGTTTGTGTCGGTCCTTTCGTTGACTACGCTATCACCGTAGATGATGGTAAGATCTGTTCCTTGGACGAACTTTACGCACTGATGGAGAGTGGATGCCACCCCATTGATCTGGTGTAGCCAAGGGCGTCCCAAAATGGCAGTGAATGTGATCGGGATGTCGATGACTTGGAAATCCGTCGGGACCATTTGTTTTCCAAACCACAGGTTCAAGGTGGCTATTCCCAAGACTGGGCGGGATGTTGAGTCGTATGCCTTGATTGCCTGAGTCGAGGGCTTTAGATCAGTTGCTTTGATCCCTAGCAAATCCATCATTTTGGCTGGAAGGACGTTCATGGACGATCCCCCATCTACCAAGACCCGAGGGAGACGGCGCTCGTCCAGTTGAACTGTTATGTAGAGAGGTTCATTGTGGTCAGCCCCAAATTTTGGAAGGTCGAGCTCTGTGAAAGTGATGATATTGCTGTAATTAACGTTGCCAATCATCTGAACTGCTTCATCAGGTGTTACTGTGATGGGAACCATGGTCTGGGCCAGGCTTTCTTCCAACTTGAGCTTGTGCGGGTAAGATGAAGTGAGTAAGGACCAGAGCGAGATGTTAGCCTGAGTGCGCTTGAGCTGTGTTAAGACAGGATCTTCAGCCTTTGGATCCAAGGTTTCAGCTTCTTTGGCGTAGGGCCCCTTTTCGCCTCGTGGCTCGGTATGGCCGGCCTTTTGTCTGTCCGTGGAGGATTCACTGGGATTTGACCGGAACGTGTCGAACGTTCACTTCGGACCTATGGTTTTGCTTGTCTCTCCTAAATTCGTAGTGGGAGGACCGTGATTGGCGTAAGGCCAGACTGCGCATTTCAATTCGTTCACTGTCATGGCTTTTACTGAAGCGTCAATAGTGGCTTTGAGATCTTCCCAAGACAGGGGTTGGATTATCTGGACCTTCGGGCCTTCGGTGGCGGTGCGAAGCTCGTCCCAGCTGATCATGGAGCAGACATTGCCATGGCCTTGTGCAGAGCTAGACTTGCTGGAGTAGATGACATAGTAGTCAAACTTTCCTGAGGGTTCACCAAGGGTTCCGACTGTGGGATCACCGGATTCATACCTCTTTTTCAGTTTTTGTTGAGAAGATAGCTTCTTCTTTCTTCGAGGACGGCCCTCGTTTATTTCATCCTGGAATTCCATTTCCAGACAAGCACTGCAATCGCAGACGTCCCACCAGATGTGTTCGTTGTTCGGCGGTGGTACCGGGACCTCAGGAGGCTGAATGGGCAGGCTTTCCCCCGGAGGGTCTTGTGGCCTTACGTCATAACTGCATGGCTCGTATGAGGGTAACAGGTTGACTTCTGGGAAACAATGAGAGATGTTAGAGGCTGTAGGAGCAGTCATGACTTGGGAAGCCCCAGGTAGTCGGGTGGCTAATGTTCCGAAGTGGTGCATGGCACCTTCGATCCAGGCTTGTTGCTCACCTTGACGTTTCTCAATAGCCATGAGGACCTGCCAAACTTCTTCCAATGTTGGGAAATTTCTTGGGGGTAAGGTCCCGTTTTCATCGTTGTTATCCACTGATTTGGCCATGGGGAGTTGACGGAATGTCCTGGTGACAGAGCTGGGAAGGAGGTAGGACCTTGCTGTTTTGACACTGGGAGACGGGTTCCTGGGTACTCTCGACCACTCTCTGTTAGCTGGAGGGGGTGATGGGCAAGGTTTAGACACAGGAATGGCCTAACGGGATAAAAAGGGGGGAAAGCTCACGTGGCATGCGGTTTCCGTTTCTTTTATTTATGATTTTTTTTTTAATTTACTTAAAACATGTTTTCTCAGAATCCTAGGTAGGTTGGAAAAGATTGCTCTTCTTTTTCGCAACTATGCTAGATCCTGGGTCAGTGGAGACCATCTGTGCGGTTATAAGCCCCTCGTTTTGCACCTGTATTTCGACATCCCAGGGGGGACAGCCCCAGGCGAGGGTCCTATAGTGCAAGCGGTTTCCACCGGCCTAAAAGAAAAATCGAACCTAAGGACCGAGCCTGTCATGTTCGTTTTGATGCGTTAGCCATGTGAATAGTGAACCGAGCCGGCCACTGAGTCAAGATCAGGTCAAGAGTTCGGCTTGACCTCTCTTTACCTTGCTTGCGCAAGGGATCTGTGACGTTAGGCGTTGGCTGGGTCGTATCGTCATGGCTGACGTATCAAAGGCGTGATGACATGGTGTCATGTGAGCATGGATGTATATCCGAGACGGAACATCGTCTGGGTGTAGTTTCGGAAATCAAGATTAGGTCAAGATTTTAGCATGACCTTTCATCGCTTTGCTTGCGCAAGGGATCTTGAGTTCCGAGCCTTGACTCAGAAAATGGCCGGCATGGTATATGTATCCAGTGCCGTATGACACGGACCGGGTAAAACCAACCGAGTCCGGACAGAGTGTGACTCAAGACTCAAACGTGCGGGGTTGACGCTTGGCTAGGATGGGATGTTTGGAATGATCCCGTGCGCATCCGAGAGGCCTAGGAAGACCAAACGGACTGCAACCGAGACCACCCGGGTTGAGGGTTGTAGTGTGCAGTGTAGAGGCAAGAGCATGCGTGTAGCGTGCGGTGTAACCGAGGCAAGAAGTGTGCGTAGTGTGCGGTGTAACCGAGGCGACGGTGCAGTAGTGTGCGGTCTCTAAAATTCTTTTCTGAGTAAAACAGAAGTTTTTGAAGAATTTTAAATGTATGCACAGATGTATATTGATGCATTTTTTTTGTATTTTTATTTTTTTTGTAAAATAAAAAGTAAAGCACGTGCACACACACAACAGTTAAAGAAAGGGGTAAAATGAAATTTTGACCCTCATTATCGTTTTAAAAATCTTTTGTTTTGTTTTTAAAAAGATTTTAAAACAAAAAAAGATCCCCAGCGGAGTCGCCAACTGAAATTACCCGGGATCCGGCTCGCGCGCGGAGCCCCGGCATCTCGCATTTGTCGCTTTTCGGGAAAGTCGCCCGGATCCGAGAGGCAGCGCGTTCGCGCCCCGGCATCTGGCTTTATTCCGCTTTAGCGTTGGTTGGAGGTGTCTCGCCGTGTTTTGCTTTGTAGAGTCGCCACGCCGTTTTTATTAAGCCCAAAACATTGAAAAAGGGCATCAGTTTAAAGATAATTTTAAACTGTTTTTGTGTGATGAGATTTTGAGTTCGGAGGTCAGATGACTCCTCGGGAAGAGAATATTAGAATATTAGAGCTCACCCGAGTCGCCTCGTAAAACGAGTCTTTCGGATACCCCTAATATCCTTTAAATGTTGTGTGTGTGTGTGTGCTTTTAAAAATGCATGCTGTATCGGATGTCTACATTGTATGCTATGTATGGAAATGTATTGAAATAGTAATGGAAGGAAGCCTTACCAATGTTGGTTCGTGTCTGTCTTCCGCTGAGGAATAGTGTTTGAGGTCGGAGTAGCGTTCCGGTACGGATCGGGATTGCTTCGGGAGGGGCCGGTTGTCTGCGGACAGAGTTTCGGCGTGAGTTGATGTTGCAAGCTGCGTGCGGGCAGAGGTTCGGCGTGCGTGGGGATCGTCGGGATCACTCGGGCAGAGGTTCGGCGTGCGTTGGGGTGGCAGGAGTCACTCGGACAGAGTTTCGGCGCGGTTTGGGATCGTCGGTTTGACTCGGAAAGAGCCGGGACACCGTGGAAAGACCAGGCAAGGCCTCGGAGTACCACGAGGGGCCTCAGAGTACCTCGAGAGTGCCTCGGGGCAGCGCAAAAGCGTTGCGGGAGCGCTCGGGGAGGCTTCGGAGCACCACGAGGGGGCTCGGAAGGCCTCGAAAAGATCCGAAAGGGGCCGGGAATGCCTCGGAAGGACTTAGAGGGGAAGCCAGAAGGCCTAGGGAGGAAGAGAGAAGTGGGAGGTGTGTGAAAATGAGGAGGGGGAGCCCTCTATTTATAGTGCCAGATTTGGTGCAAAGAGGTCCGTACGGACCTCCCTGGTAATCCAGACTTTTGGTTTTCCTCGATTTGAGGGAATCTGTGATGATGGAGGAATATTTCCAATTATGATGTTCCCTGTGCAATAAGGTCCGTACGGACCAAGTTGACATGCAAAGAGGTCCGTACGGACCAACTCTGCAGGGGGGTAATCATTTTCCCCGATATTTGAGGGAATATTGTGGACTTTAAGAAGATTAGTAATTATTAAAGCAAAGAGGTCCGTACGGACCATTATTGCTTTTCCAATTTCCTGAAAATTCCCAAAAGGTCCTTTTGTCCCTTTTTATCCCAGAAAGGCTCCTCCCTTGGTTTGGCTGGGGGTTTTGAGGGGGTTTTGAGTGCCAGGGGTCGTCGAGACTGCGTTGATGAGTCTGCGGTGCTTCCCGTGTGTTTGAAAGGGTGTGATCCAGATTGGGGTACTTACAGAAGCGCAAATGAACGATGTGGGTAGTATCCCACCACCTCTCTCGGATCGCCTGAAGAACTTGGGGAGTCCGCCTTATTCCCCGAAGATTATCAATAAAAGTCAATAGCCCCGTTTGGGCCACCCTATCCCGAACGGCATCAAGATCCTTGATCTTGTCCCATACCGCTCTATCCATTTTTGGGCTCCCTCGGCAATTCTTCGTTGGCCTATATGACTGCAAAACAGAGGAAAAACATAAAGGGCAACATTAGAAATCATTCCATGTCAGAAACGCATAAAATCAGAGCATGCAAGAAAGAACCTAGTTCTAAGCATAGACAAAAAGAAAAGCCATTGATGGAATTTGAATTCAAAGGAAAGGGAGTTCAAACTCAATGCAATACAAGAATCAAGAGTTGAGAAAGAAGATCTTACCAAACCCTCCCGAACAGCGGTGAAGATATGCGCGTGCCTATCGAAGGTGAGTTCATCGCGGGGATAATCCTTCCCTAGCAAATAGCTCCCCAAAATCGGATTCCTTTGTTCTTGAGCCATTGATTATGGAGGGAGGAGGGATTGAGAGTTGATTAGGAGGGGAATCACCAAGCAAATCCATGAAAAATTGCAAAGAAAGCGACCTTGGCTAGAGCTAGGGAGGGAATTTTGAAAAGATGTTTTCAAATTAAACAAGAGCTGCTGATTTATATGCCCGACAGAAGAAGTCCCGCGCGGTATACCTTATCTCGCCGCGAGATATACCTTCTGGAATTTTACGAAATTGTCCTCGACAATAAGCATCTACGCAACGTCAAAATTCAAAATTTTGACACATTTACCCTTGGAAATGATAAACTAGCAAGGAAACGTGGAAAAATCGGCACCGCAAGTCACGGAGCGAGCCAAACGTGACACCCGCACAATCGCTTGGTACGGCACCAGTCGCCCGAAAACCGAGTGGTTTAAAGATCAACTCAATCCACATGATTCAGAGCCCAGAAAAGTGAATCATCAAATTAAAAGCCCGGTCCAACGCCCAAACAGGTGGATCATCATCATAAAAAGCTCGGTCCAACGCCCAAATAGGTGGATCGTCAAAAGAAAAGCTTGGTCCAATGCCCAAACAGGTGGATCGTCATCAGAAAAAGCCCGGTCCAACGCCCAAACAGGTGGATCGTCAACAGAAAAAGCCCGGTCCAACGCCCAAACAGGTGGATCGTCAAAAGAAAAGCTCGGTCCAATGCCCAGACAGGTGGATCGTCAAACCAAAAGCCCGATTCAACGCCCAAACAGGTGAATCGTCATCCTCAACAACAAAGCCCAATTCGGAGCCCAGAAAGGCGAATCGTCACAAAACCGACAGGACTCAAAGGACCGGACAGGTGAGCCTTTGTTTTCTAACATATTTCCCGCAGGTTCGGAGCCCAGACAGGCGAATCTTCAAACAGACAGGTATATTCAGAATTGGGTCTTGATTTGATTCCTCAGTATGAATTTATCTTTCAAAAACAAAATCTCCTCGATTTTCAAATAATTTTCAAAATACCTAAAGCAGCCTTTTCGTGTTTTGGAGTCGAACTACGTCATGGTCTGATTCTCCGATAGAGATACGTAGGAAGCCATGCGGCCCGACCATCCCGATGTTCAGAATGATGTCTTTTCTATCGTCGACATGACTTCTTTCATAAGACTTGTCAACGAGGGGCTCTGTAGACACCCCATTCTGAACACATCGGGTCATATTTATACCACTCTAAGTCTCGCTTTGAGTCAAGAAGTAGAAATCCACCATTTCATCATGTTTCGTTAAGTTTTGACTAACTATCGTTAGTTTGGGACTAAACTGCATACGAGATAACGAGGAAAGGACAAGATTGTCCACAGGAGCAATATCTCGCCGCGAGATGGTGTGTCTCGCGCGAGATATCCTCCCTCTACAGCATGCAGAAGGCAGTTTTCTCGTCAATTTCAACCTCTTTCCGGGATAAGATTTTATCCATCCAGCCAACCAATAGAGTTTGGGGTCTAGAACCTTCTGAAAGGGTTTTACCTCTCCACCTCTACCTATCCAAACCCTATAAATACTTGGTGACTTCCAAGGATCAGAGGACGACGAATTTTCACAATACACACATATTTTGTTGGTTTCTTTCCCTGAAAGATTCCTACAAAATCACCCTAAAACTCACCTCAAAGTTTGTTTGTCAACCTTGTTGATAAACAAACATCAAGACCCAAGTCAAGGATTGAGGCGAAGCTCTGTCCGTATCGAGAGTCGATTCTAAACTTGAGTCGAAACTCTGCCCAAATCACCTCACGCAAGGTAAACCCCTAAATCCCTTTCTAATTGATTGTTAGAGTGGTATAAATCTATTGAATCTAGGATCGGCCTAGGGCCTCTCCAAATCATGGAGACGGTCTCGAAGCAATCGATCCTACATTCCGTTTAACCCCGTTAAATGGATCTTTTATTGTTTAAAATCTTTTTCTTCTTCCTTTTGAAAACCTCTCTTTTCTTTAGCAAGACCGATCTCCGGATTGGGTGGAATGGATGCTCCTTGACCTACCCATTCCATAACCTAAGCCCCGAACCCAAATCTCTTTCAAAATGGTTTTTCTATGTTTTCCAAACGAATAATATAGGTGGCGACTCAAAAAGATAAAGTTCTTCTCACAACGCTACATCAGCGCGTGTCAGGTACAAACAAAACGTTTCTCGAATTCCAAAAGGCGCTATAAATGCTAACCGCCATTAATTTAAAATTTAAATCTCCGTCGATTCACTATTTGAGAGAATAGTAAACCCATTTTTCCCTTTTACTCTTTTATCACCTTTAGCCTTTGAAACTGCATCCTAGAGAGAGAAAATTTCACAGCTTCCTTAAGCATCCTCCTTGCTAAATTTCTTCCTGTAAGTGTTTTATTTCCCTCTTTGTTTGTAATTCTTCATGTGTCTATCTTTCACCATGACCTAACGTATGATGCGTCTTTTAGAGTTAGGTAATGGGTTGACCCATGGTTCTTTTGCCGTCAATAAGAGATCCGGTGTGATTTATCATAAGGTGGGTGGAGGCTGGGTGAGACTATCCTTTGATCCATTTAGGTATTTTGCCCTGATATATGACTAGGGAAATTGGTTCCCACCCCGATTGTGGGAGGCTAAGAGGGATGTGTACATGAACAGGGATATCGCGGTTTTAGGGGACCACACCCGTCTGAGAAATTTCATTATGGGGGTATGCTGCAGGTTTCCTTGAGACCGTGACCAGGCGTTGAACGCTCAGGATCTTGTCAAAAGGGCCCTAATTTACCTTTTAGACAGATCAATAACAAACTGGGAGAAAGTTGATTTGATGGATAAGGTCGAGGTAGCTGTGGCCCCTGATCCTACAGCTGTGCCCGAGGTCAACCTTGATGTTCTATGACCGCAGCCCCCTTGGCCGTGGTGGTATGGATAGGTTGGATGTTGGATAGGTTCGGTCTTCCTCCTCAAACTCTTATTTAGACCTTTCTAGGTTAGGAAGCAGCTCTGAAATGGAAATTGAAATAGTGAGGTTGCTGAATGCATAGCAGTGGATACAGCCCAGCGAGCTGTGTAGATCGTGAATGCAATTTCGGAGGGCCATGTGTGGACCACTGCTGTTCGAGAGTAGAGCTAAACTAGTACTTCCACATCTGGCCGCGGTCAGCCTAGGAGGAAGGGTGGAGCCCATAAAGCTGATGAGGATGAGTTGGCTTCGTCCTTCATTATTGATCTCAACTCCTTTTTTATTTGCGGGCTGCAAGAGGTAGGGCACAAAGGAAAATTGCATCACGAGACTATTTCTGATGTCCTGGACAGTAAAAAAGCTTGCATTTTCTTTGGGGCTCAATTTGAAAACGGTCTTAGGCTCCCCCTTGACCCCTTTATAGTTGAATTTCTTGAGTTTATCGATTTCCTGCCCATGCACCTCACCCCAAACACTGTTAGAGCCTTTTTTTCCTTCATAAAGGTTAGTAGGGTTCTAGGTTATGAGCCTACCCTTTTCGGGCTATTTGGGTTTTACTCTAACCAAATTACCAATGGAAACCTCGGTCTGAAGACCAAGTCCAACTCTGCCCAGACCTTTTCTCCCCCAAATAATAAATATGATTAATGGAATCAGAAGCATATCTTTGTGAGCGAGAGTAGGTTTGGCTGGAGCTTCCCTAAGCCGGAAGCTGAGCTGAAGGCTACTTGTGCTTTCTAGATTGCCAAGGAAAATAAAATGAGGAAAGACTCACTTCAAAAGGCTCCTGCTCGAGCTGTTGTTCTACCTGTGGTGGATATGGCCTCTAGGGTTTGCTGGTTGTAGGGCACGGTGTCCTAAAGACGAAAGATCTTCCTCCCTGGTCTTAGTGAACTCATGGCGCGGCAATTCTGAAGCTCGTGCTGCCCCAGTGCTCAGATAGACAAGGGGAGGAAGAGGCCTCAGACCGAGGCAGAGGGAATGGGCAAGGACAAACATCAAAGAGTTCAAGCCCCCAAGGTTATACCTTTTGTCGCTCCCTCAAGTTCGCCAGTAGATCGGGATCCATCTATGGCTCTGCATATACACTGACAAACATTGATGCCTGGGAGGCTGCTTGGGATCTGAACAATAAGCTGGGAGAGGTTCCTCCCGTCCAAGGCATTGAACTATACTCCAGAAAGGGGCCTATTTTGGTCGTAAGGCTTGGTCTTTTAAGCAGGCTCTATTGTCCGGATTATTACCATAATATGAGCTCCAAGCTCAATTCCTCTGCCTTGGCGGGTAATATTGAATTTTTGGCCACTGAGGTAATATTTTCACTTTCCTTCCGTTCTTTCCCCTTGTTTTTTACTTATATTTCCTTGGTTTTTTCCTTACTTCCTCTGCTCCTTTTTTCAGATGGCTAATGACGCCATGAGGCTGAGAGAAATTACTGACGAGTAGGCCGCCTCGATCATGGATAAGAATAAGGCCTTGAGGAAGGCTTTGGAGGAGAAGGATGCTCTAAACTGGACTTAAAACAAAAAAGAAGCGGATCTAAAACAAGTGTATGAGAGGCTAGATGCCAGCTTGAAGTCTCTGGACAAGGCTGAGGGGCAGCGGGATGAATTCCGCGAAAAGAAGGAGCAGCTGGAGAAGGACGTGAAGGAGTACCAAAAGAAGCTGGAAGCCACGCGAGTGCAGGTCCAAAATGTAGAGGCCTAAGTTGACAAGCAATCTGATGAGCTTGTCACTTTGCGGCAGTTACAATTTGAGAAGGACACTGTACTTACAATTGCCAAATAGGAGGCGGTTGAAGAGTTCAAGAATTCCCAAGAATTTATAAGGATCTCATGATCGCGGAGAGCTCTTCAAAGTTCAAGGCTGCAAGCAAGAGACCCAGCTGAGGAACATTGCGGCTACGGGCAAGTTCTCTACTGAACAATTGGCCATCATTGGCTCTTTGATCCCAATGGAATTGGAATGTCTGCCCGGCCATGCCCTGGTTCCTTTGTATGAGGAGGACATTGCTCGATTTTGGCCTCGGGAATTTTTTGATCTTGTTTATTTTTAGACCATTTGAGAACTAGGAATATTTAATTTTGCTTGATTTTGGCCTCGGGAATTTTCTGGTCTTGTTTTTTTTAGACCATTTTTTAGACTTAATAACCCCTTATGTAATCAATATTTTAATTATATGGGAGTTAACCTTGCAAATATGGTCACAATTTATTCTAGCTTTTAGACTTTGAGGCTTTTCCTCGGTCTGAGTTTTGAGCTTTATTGTGTACCATTTTAATCCATGCTCACCTAAGTGATTCACAGGATCTGGACTCTTGAGTCCGCGCTTTTGTAAGAAAGCCAAGGTAAGCCACTTATATATGGGCATGAGGAGTGTGGTTCATAGGCAGTCCATGCATCAACAGAGTGTGACAGTGCTGGCATCCGTTATTTGTGTATTGCTTTAATAGATTGTAACTACTCTCACCATTTTTACATATTCTTGGTACAATTTTTCTAGAAAAAGTACTTTATGAGGTAATCGTTGTTCCAACCATTTTTGAGATCTTTTCCCTCTTTTGTCCACGATTTATAAGTCCCTTCTTTGATGATTTGAGTGATTTAATATGGACCTTCCCATTTCAGAGAGAGATTGTGGAAACCGGGTTGGGTTCCTTGAACCTCTACATTTCGTAATACCCAATTCCCACAAAAAAGCTTCTCCTGGTAACTCTTTTGTCGTGATGCTTATTGGCTTTCTGTTTATAGTTGACCATTTTTTCTCTAGCTCACATCCTTTTTTCTTCGAGATCATCCAGATCGCATCTTCTGGCGGTCTCATTTTTTGTTTCATCGAAGTAGGTGACATTATAGGAGGGGAGAGCTACCTCAACTGGGGCAACAGCCTCTGATCCATACATGAGCGAGAAGGGAGTTTCACCCATTGAGTTTCTTATTGTGGTGTGGACTACCCATAATGCGGTCTGAAGCTCCTCTAGCTACCGTCCTCCTCGCCCTTCTAAATTTTTCTTTATCGCTAAAAGGACGAGTTTATTCGCGGCCTCAGCCTGTCCATTTCCTTGAGGATATGCCACCATGAATTCAACCTTCATTCTTTCACATTCTGCGGTGAACTTTGTTGCGAACTGATTGTCGTTGTCCAAAACTATTACCCTTGGTAAAACAAATCAGCACCATATGTGATCGTGAATGAAGTTTATCACATTTTCCTCAGATATGGTGGCCAAGGCTTTGGCTTCTGTCCACTTTGTGAAGTAATCCATGGCCACCACTACCTACTTTATGCCTCATCTAGTGGTTAGGAAGGGTCCAATTAGATTAATTCCCTACATATCAAACGGACACGTTGGCATTACCGACGTTTGCTCTGTTGATGGAAATCCAGGGATGTCTGCAAACCACTGGCACTTGTTACATTTTCTCACATATTCCTCTGCATCTTTCCTCATTGTTGCTTAATAAAAACCTTGGAATTTTATCTTGTCCAAGGGAGTGCGGTCTCCAGGATGCCCACCACAAACTCCTTCATGAACTTCATTGTATGGTCCATACCCGTTCAACTAATAATTTTACCCTTGTCCCTTCATGGTGTGGATCATTGTATGGTCCATACCCGTTCAACTAATAATTTTCTTGAGCTTTGTGATACAGAAATAGAAAAGACTTTCAGGAAGAGAAGGAAAAATTTATTGGTGGATAAGATGAAGATTGAGGTTCCACCGCCGCTTCCACCCCAGACCCAAAGGCAAAGAGTAACTCCTAATTGGGGGGAGTAACCAAACGCAGTCGTATTTCCAGCTTTTCCTGACGGTGTCACCTTTGAGCTGAAGCCAGGATTATTGAATCAACTGCCTCATTTTCATGGTCCACCGGGCGAGAATCCGAATCAGCACATTTCTCAGCTTGTGCAAATCTGCCAAAGTATGAAGCCGGCAACACTCCCGATCGAGCAGTTTTTATTGAGAGCTTTTTCTTTCACCTTGAAAGATAACGCTAATACTTGGTATTACCACTTGCCTCCCAACCCCATTACCTCATGGTAGTAGATGAAGGAGGTATTTCTTGAAGAGTTCTTTCTACCTGACCAGATAAATGTTATGAAAAGAGATATCAGCAATATGGAACAGAGGGCAGATGAAAATTTATATGAGTACTATACTCGGTTCCACAATCTGTGCAGGAGCTGCCCGTATCATGGGTATAATAATGACCAGCTGGTAGTTTACTTCTACGGGGGATTGATCATGCATGATAAGAGAATGGTAGATTCTTGCTGTGGGGGCATTATTCTAAATAAGACGACTGAGGAGGAACATAAATTGCTAGAGGATTTGGCCAAGAGCACTAGAACACAGGGCAAGAGGTCCAGTATTAGACAGGTCAGTGCAGCAAATTCTAGCAGGATTCTCCAAGTAAGCTTGAGACGGATGTGAAGGAACTGAAAGACATGGTAAAGGCTATGGTGTTGAGAAAACAGCCTAAGCAGTGTGGTATTTGTTATAATTTCTCTCATGTGACTGATGTATGTCCTTCGTTTCAAAGTGGAGAGTTTGAGGAAGTTAAGACAGCAAGATTTGGACAACCTCAAGCGTCTGGGAATTCTGAAGGTTCTAAATGAGCTCCACATGCTTTTACACCTTACAGTTTATCATCTGGATAACCATCACAGCAGTAGGAACAACAGCAGTCTACAGATGACTTGGTTTGTTCACTAGCCCAAAGTATGACCATTATGAATAATGGTTTCCAGCAGTATCAGCAGAAGATGGATGCCAGTATTAGTAACCTAGAGAGACAAATGGGTCATATTGCAGAGATAGTGGTAAGAATTGAGGCTAGTGAGGCAACAAAGACTGAGCAACCTCCGAAGCAGAATGTAAGTGCAGTGTATGTGAGGAGGAAGAAGAAATTGGATGGGCAGATAGTGTCTATAGAGCCTTAATAGAAGGTTGAAAAGAGATCTGAGCCGGAGTTGGTGGTAGAGAAGGATGTACAAAAAGAAGAGGCTCCCGAGAAATATGTTCCACCACCATTGTTGTATATGAGCCGGTCCCACCTTTTCCGGAAGCATTGAAGAGAGACTCTTCAAATGAATTAGAGAAGCATATGTTTGATACTTTCAAAAATATTGAGGTGAATAGTCCCTTATTGGATCTCCTTCATACAGTTCTGAGGTATGCAAAGTTTCTCAAGGAATTGTGCACTTTGAAGAGAAATCATAAGGAAAGGAGTCAGAAAAAAGTGAAAGTGGTTGAGCATGTTAGTGCGGTTTATCAGAAAAATATGCCCAAGAAGTGTAATGATCTTGGCATGTTCGTGGTTCCTGTTTCATTTGGGGGTGGTCATGTTCATAATGCTACGCTCGATTTAGGAGCTTTAATCAATGTGATGCCAAATGCATTGTTTGAAGATCTTAAGATGGATAAATTGGAGGACACTAGGGTGGAAATTTAGTTGACAGACAAATCTAACGCATACCCTAAGGGGTGGCAGAGATGTGGAGGTGAAGGTTGGTGATTTGGTATTTCCGGCGGATTTCTTTATTCTTGACATGGAGAATGATTCTGAGGCTCCCATTTTATTAGGGAGGCCTTTCATGTCTATCTCGGAAACCAAGCTTGATGTGAAGAATGGCTTGTTAACCATGGAGTTTGGTAGAAAAGTGGTGAGATTCAATGTGTTTGGTAATAAGACTTTCCCCAAGAATGTGCGCAAGGTTTGTGCCATGGTTTTGAGTGAGCAGATTATCAAGGATGGGGCCAAGGTAGATGATATAGATGTTGAAGCTCCATAAGTGAAGAATGAGAAGAAGAAAGGTGAACCACCATGGGTGGGGACGAAAGCAAAAGAGAAGAAGAAGGGAAAGATTAAATGGTCTCCAACAGGGAAGCATATCATAGAGCCGAATCATCTTCTAGAGGTAACTTGTGAAGATTACTTTCATCCCCCTTACATTTATGGGGCCCATGTTTTTGGGGCCTCCCGTCCCATTACTTAGGTCCCTTGGTGCCCTTTTCACCATGTTTTATTGTCCCGTATTTATTGTTTAGTGTCATTGAGGACAATGTCTAGTTTAAGCATGGGGGGAAGGATGAATGTTGTATCATTGTATATTCGTTATTTTTATTCTTTCAAAAAAAAAAATAGTTCTAAAAAAAAAGAGGCTAGGTGAAAACCGGAAACAATACCTAGGCAAAAGGTGAGGATGTGAAATGTATACTATCTTTTATATCACCGAAGTTGGAGACATAAGGGAAGTTTGGAGTGTTGGGTAGGATCTTTTTTTTTTTTTTGGCGAAAGGAGGACGGTAACTCCCTAGATTTTATTAATAAAGAAAAGAATGTAAAAATGTGGTGGGGGATATGACAACCTCAACCACCAATAAAGAAACCTAAGGGGGGAGTCCTTACACATGACGTAAGGTCCTCTACAAAAACGGGAAGGGAAGCTAGAGTACATTGAAAAATAAAACAAAAAGGAATCTAGCCATAACCAACTAACCAAGCTGAAAATAAGGAGTCCTTGCCTTATCAAGAGCAAAGAAGCCTTTTCAATGATGAGGAAGATCATGCAAATGTAACAGATTGATATTCATATCAACATAAGCAGCCATGTTGGCCAAACCATCAACAACACCATTACCCTCTCTCAGAATATACGTAACCCGAACCTCCATCAGATCCATCAGGCAAAAAATGTGCAAAACAACATACCAAATAGCCCAAGGAATATGATAATCCTTGTTAAGAATATGCACCAAAACCTTAGAGTCAGGCTCTAACCAAACCCGAGGAAAACCAAGATTATGAGCATTAACGAGACCATCCCTCACAGCAAGAGCCTCAGCCATCATGTTAGACTGGACACCATAGAAGTTAGAAAAACCAAAAATGAAATCTCCCTGGGGATTTCGTAAGATACCCCCACCAGCAACAATACCCGGGTTGCCACGAGAAACCCATCTGTATTAATCTTGATCCAACCATCATCAGGATAATTCCACACAACCAATCTAAACTTCCGAGAAGCCTGGGGGAGAGGGCTCAGCTAAAAAACATCCATTAAATGATTATCACCATACATTTTTGGAAATGCCACAGAGAAAGCATCAGCAATATTCAAAATGTAGGAGAAAACCTTAGATATAATGCTATTAGAACACATCCGAGCGAGTATTGGGTAGGATTATTGTGGAGTAGGAGGTTTGGATAGTGGTGCCTAGGATTTAGAAATCCTCGTTCATTTTTGGAGTTAAAAGGGGTGCTGGTGCTTTTCACGAGGTAAATCTTTGTTTAAGGATCGCAACCTTAACAATGATTTCTTTTTATGAGGGTGTATGTAGTGTGAGCCAAGCTTGGGGGAAACATAGGACATATTTAGTTCCCCTTGGCTTTTATTTGTGTGGACCTTAGTTTTGATACCATTTTATTATGGAAGTTGGTATCAAACTAAGGTCATTATTTTCATTGTTTATATTTTGGTGTTATAAGGAGACGGAGTTTTTATTACATCGATGGTTATTATTTTTCATTGACTTGTGTTGGCGGATTAGAGGAGACTAGGAATCATTTACCCTCCATGCCTCTGTTTTAGACCGGTGTTAGATTGGAGTTTAGGATATTACTCAGGGCCGAGTAATGGTCTAAGCGTGGGGGTATTTGATATGACATAATTATACGATCTAATTCCTATGTTTTCCATCCTTATAATTATTTATTTTCATGTATTTAGTTTAGATTTGATGTAATTTGGAGATAATATGTTAAAGTGAAATATTGTTGAGAGTTATTGTAATCCGAGGGTATTTTAGTTGCTTTATTTTATATCCGAATATTTTCAATTAGATAATTGTTTATTTTCAATCTCGAGAGTATTACATTCAGATATAAAATAAAACAACTAAAATATCCTCGGATTACAATAACTCTTAACAATATCTCACTTTAACATATTATCTCAAAATTACATCAAATCTAAACTAAATACACGAAAATAAATAATTATAAGGACGGAAAACATAGGAATTAGATCGTATAATTATGTCATATCAGCATCTTTCCTCATTGTTGCCTAATAAAAACCTTGGAAATTTTATCTTGTCCAAGGGAGTGTGGTCTCCAGGATGCCCGCCACAAACTCCTTCATGAACTTCTTAGAGCAGGTTTGTAACCATGTGAGTTTTTACGCATCTGAGGAGCAGGATGTCCATATACGTTATGAACACCTTTTTGATGAGTCTTGCTCTTGCTTGATCCTCGGGGAGGGCCTCTTTTTCAATGTAATACTTGATTTCATCTACCCATTCTCTCTCTTGGTCCTCAATGATGTTAATTTTGACCCGATCTATGGCACGTGCCTCTACAAACTCGATCTGGCAGTCCGCATTTAGATCCTCAATTTCTAGCTTGTTGATTCTTGATAGGAGGCCTGCTTCTACATTGCCCTCTCTCATAATTTGGTTTAGCTCGTAGTAAAAATGCTCTCTCCTCTCTCACACACTAAAGGTGCGACTGTGTGTTTTTTAGGGTTTCGGCCGTTTGGCCGGAATTGATTCTGGCCGCTGTCCATGGCTGCTCCGGTAACACTCTTTCCTTCATTGAACTCTAGCACTCGCAATCCTTACTACTCCCCTTTGTCACAACCCGATCTAATACCCATGAATCCTAATTCTCTGTCGCCTTCAAGCTCCCATGCAAACCCTAATTTGCTGCCTTCCCCAAAACCTATTGCGGCTGCTATCAATCCTAATACGGATGCTCAAACTTCAAACCCTAATCCGCCTAAGATCAATGCTTTTTCCACGAATGCTAACCCTTCACAATTGTCCCAAACAAAATCATTTGCTGATCTATTCTCCCAAGCTACGATTGGATCTGGTTCATTCACAATTGTCCCTCTTTCAACACACAAAGGAACTCCTTCTCTTAAGCTTAACAAAGAAGCTATTGAGAAACTTGTGCAGCCATTTAAATGGACTTTGGTTGGTAAATTTTCCCATGGCAGGCCTTCTATGGAGGATTCCCGGATTGCTTTTTCAAAATTTCAATTGCGGGGATCATACAAATTGGGTCATCTTGATGCAAAGCACCTTCTTATTCGGTTGACAACGAAGAAGATTACCGGCTATGGATGAAGGAAGTATGGTACGTTACTAAGTACCCTATGCGAACTTTGGCATGGTCTCCATCCTGGCGACACGAACGGGAGTCTCCGATAGTCCCTGTATGGGTAGGGCTTCCTGGGCTCCCAATTCATCTTTTCAACAGGTCAGTTATTTTTTCTTTGGCCAAAGCTATTGGCACCCCTTTATCTCTTGACAAACCAACAGCGGAATTAACGAGACCAAGTATTGCAAAGGTTTTAATTCAGGTTGATGTTACCAAAAGACTTCCGCATGAGGTCTTCATAGATTGTGGGGATTTCATTCCTAGTTTTTATCAAAAAGTTGAGTACGACAATTTGCCTCAGTATTGTAAGCATTGCTCTAAGCTTGGACATGATGTTGGTTCATGTAAGCGTGCTAACCCTGGCCTTGGTAAGAAAGTTGAGGACAAGAAGCATCAACAGAAGGATACGGAGGTTAAAGATCAAGAAAAGCCCAAAGGTAGTATACAAAAGGTTTACAAGGAGGTGGCTGATTCTTCTAAAAAGGGTAGTCCTGAGAATCCTTTTGTGGTTGAAGATAGTGAACCTAATATTGCTCAGGTGGAGGACCAAGCCGAAAAGGCTATTTTAAAAAATGTGGCTGCTCATCAGTCATCTCATGGAAGTACTTCTAATGGCAAAACGCTTACCCAAGCTTCTGATCAGGAGGTTAATGTTCTTGATGGGGCTCAATTGGATGTGGAAGATTCTAAAGTTTTGAAGCCGAATCTTAAAAAGAGTGTGTCTTTTGTGAAGGTTTCTTCCTCTGTTACAAATGAGGCATCAAAGCCGAAACCTATTTCTTCAATTCTCTCCAAAATTGTTGTTGATGAGGTGGCTAAGGCTGCTCTTAAGGTGCCAAATGCTCCTTCTAGGCTTCCAGTTAGGGGCTCCGTAATTGGTACTGACTGTGGGGTTACTTCAGAGGTTAATGTTGATGCTGTTCCTAGTAATGGCAACGTTGTAGCTGTGGAAAATAATGGTGTTGCTGCTGCCGAAGAATCTTTGGGTGTGGGCTCAGTCAATGCTCCTCCGAATGATGAAGAGGCTATAATGCGCAACATTGCTCGATATAGAGAGTCCCATCCTCCCCAACCTTATGTGGCTGTGGAATCAATCTCTCCTGAGCGTTTTTCGGCTGCAAGGGCCCCTTATTCTTTTGTCACAGATATGGCCGGTTATACTCCATTTATTCCTTCTCACAAAAAGAATAAAAATGATGATGGATTCACAATGGTCGCTCCTAGAAAATGGCGTGGAAGGTCGGCTTCTCCTCCTAATAATTCTGATTGATGGGTTTTGGTTCTCCCCTTTTCCCTTTGATAGTTTAGGGCTTAGTTTCCCCCTCCCTTTTGTTTTGGGGCGGTCCATTTGGACTTGCACCCCTCCCCTTAGCTTTCTTGTTTTTATTGTAGGCTTTAAGCCACACCTTGTAATTTTCTTTCTATTTCCGGTGGTTAGGTTTTATGTCCCCCACCATGCTTTGTTCTTTTATTTTATTTATAAAATCTAGGGAGCTACGTCTCCTTTCGTTGAAAAAAAAAAAAAAGGTTTAGCTCGTAGTATTCAAAGCTTTTGAGAAGGTTTTTTTCTAGACCGCAGTACTTAGCTAAGACTTGGTTTATTGTATCATATTCTTGTTTTATTTTGTTCACTATGAGCTGAGAGTCACTGTTTATTTATAGATTTAGAACACCCATTTCCTTGGCCAGCTCCATGCCCGCGATGATTTCTTCATATTCGACCTGATTGTTTGAGGTTTCAAATATGAATCTTAAGGCCCTTTCAAATCTCTCTCCACACGGTGCGATCAGAAGTATGCCCGCACCACTTATCAACTTGCTCGGGGATCCTTCACCGAACATAATCCATATTTCTTATTGACGATGCTCTTTAATTAGGGTTGTTTTTGGTTCTTAACATTCTTGGGTTTCTACCCTTTTCATTTTCCCCAGCTCGCTGTCCGCAAGTTTAAATGATGCTTCTACTACAGTCTGCTAAAGCTTGCGCTTTGATGGTCTCTCTTGGTTTGTAGGTGATCTGGAACTCTGTGAGCTCTATAGAACAGCTAACATTCTTCCTGAGGACTCTGGTTTGTGCAAGACTTTTTTAAGTGGTGCTTCTGTGAATATAGTGATTGGGTGTGCAGAAAAATAAGCTCGTAATTTTTTAGCAGCTACAAGCAAGGCATAAGCTAACTTCTCTATACTGAGATAGTGACTTTCTATGGGGGACAACTCCTTTGATACAAAATAGACTATTTTTTGGGAGTTACATTCCTCCCTTACAAGAACAATGGCTACTGCCAGGTCTGTAACTACTAAAAACAGAAAAAGTTCTTCCCCGAGCACCGGGGTGCTGAGAAGGGGGGGTGCTCGAGGTATTTTTTGCCTTCTTCAAAAGCCAGATCGCATTCTTCATTCCATGCGAACTCATTGGCCTTCTTCCCCCCTTTGAGAGTTTTGAAGAAAGGGAGGCATTTCTCTGCAGACCGCGAGATGAAGCGGTCAAGTGCTGTGATATGCCCACTTAGTTTTAGCACATCTTTCACACATGCATATGGCTTCATATCTAGCAATGCTTGGATTTTCTCGAGGTTTGCCTCAAATCCATGTTCGTTGACCATGAATCATAGGAACTTGCCTGCTTTTACCCCAAATGCACATTTTAGGGGATTAAGCTTCATGTTGTTGTGGCGCAAGTTGGAGAAAGTTTTTGCCACGTCGAGCTCATGGGAATTCTCCTTCATTTTTATGACCACATCATCAATTTAGGCCTCAATATTTTTTCCTAGTTTGTCCTTAAAAACAATATTCACCATCCGCTTGTATGTGGCTCCAGCATTTTTCAGCCCAAAGGGCATCATTGTGTAGCGGTAGGTCTTGCCCGCGGCTATGAAAGTGACCGAGGCGAAATCTTCTGGAGCCATTTTAATCTGATGGTAACCAGTGTATGAATCGATGAAATTCAAGACCCTATGCCTGGCTATAGATTCCACCAATCTATCAATTCGAGGAAGAGGGAAGCAATCCTTGGGGCAAGTCTTGTTGAGGTTTATGAAGTCAACTCACATCCTCCACTTTCCGTTTGCCTTTTTCACCATCACCACGTTTACCGGCCACTTGGGATATGATATTTCTTTTATTATCCTCGCTTTGAGTAGCTTTTCTACCTCTTCCTTGATTGTGATCTCCTTCTTGGGAGAAAAATATCTTGATTTCTAATAGATGCATTTGAAGGATGAGCTATTGTTAAGCTTATGTACTATAATGTCCTTGCTGATTCCTTGCATATTCTCTACCCTCCATACGAACACATCACACTTTTTTCGGAGATATTCGATCAAGATTCTCCTCTCCTCAGGGTAAATTTCCAGATCGATCGTAACTTTTTGCTTGGGATAATTGACACTGATTATTACTTTCTCGAGCTCATCGTTAGGTCGGAGATCACTTATCTTTCGGTTGTGGAGGGAATCAATTATGATTATTGGTAGGGAAGAACTTGCTTCTAGGAGAGCAGAGATGGAATAAATAGTTTCTCGATCTATGTCTCCCAGGACCCCCTATCAATATACCCTCAATCAACTGGAGCCATTCTCTTTGCCTTCTTGATCTTTATGAGATTAATTTTGGTGGATGGGGAAGGAGAGCATCCCCACGAACTCGAGCTGCAGGAATTTTTCATTGCTCTTGCTCTGCTTTGCTTCCTCCCCCACTTGCGAATAAAAGGCTCTGTTTTTCATCTTTCTCTTCTCCTCCAAGATTTTGAGGAATCTCTAAGGCTGGTTCTTTATGACCGCCACTCTACCAAGTGTGTTGAATTTTATTCTTTGGTGGGGGATATACGCCACAATTCACATTACGACCTGAGTCGTGTCTCCGAGGATGGCATTATACTGGTATTGTAGGTCTATGACCATGAAAGTGACTTTGTATGTTTTTTAAGGGGGTTTTCCCTATTGTCACTTGAAAGTCAATCGTCCCTTTCACATGGATGGTGTAGTTGGTGAACCCTTCCAGCAATCCGACATAAGGAATGAGGTGGGCTTCAAACATTTTCATCTCTACCAAAGTATGATAGTAGAGAATGTCTCTAGCCGCGCTGGTGTCAATGAGCACCTTGTTTATATGTTTCCAGAAGATCCTCATCTTGGTGGGCAAAGGCTAGGTGGAGTGAAAGAGATTGTAAGTGAGCTCGCTTCTCTTAAAACCTATCTCTTGCTATTCTTCTGGAGCCAAGACATTAATCAATAAGACCTTTTCGAGGTTCTTGATTTGATGGGACAACTGGGTGTTGGAGAGAGCCTTCACTCTAATATAGTTAATGTCATAAGTTCCCTGCTCATCATCATCATTTGTTCTCTCACTTCTGTTGGGGCCTTTTTGAGCTCGAGCCCTATTGTTATTATTGTTGTTGTTATTGTTGTTGTTGTTGCCTTTGACCCAGTTTGCCAGCTCGCCATTGTCAATTTTTTTGCTGAATGATCATGTTCAGCTAGAAGCAATCCTCCATATTGTGACCGTGGTTATTGTGATAGTCACATAATTTGCTTCTTGACCTCTCATTCGGCCTTCTTGACATTGGAGGAGGAGGAGGAACTTCCATAGTTTTCAAGATAGCAGCCCGCGGTGTGGTTAGGGGAGTATACACTGTTTCATCCACAATTTTTTTAAATTTTTTAGTATTACACTTTCTGTTTTCCCCCTGGCTATGACCGCGGCTAGATCCTTGGCCGGCTTCCTTAACATGTTCAATTCTCTCCTTTGTCGGTCGACAGGCAGCAAGTTCGGCGAGCTCTTCTGCGAAGGCAACCGCAGTAGCCCTCTCATATATTTCCTCCACATCTTTTGGCCTGTCTGAGGCAAAGTTCATCTTTTGGAAGTTGGAGGTTAGACCGCCCTCAAAACAGAGCTGGATATCACTCTCGGACAGGTCAACAATTTTCTCAGACATCTTCCTAAATCGAGTTATATAGGATTTGGTAGATTCTCCAAGCCCTTGTTTGATCTGACTAGATTGGTCCTCGGTCTCGCGGGCTCACCTGCCCAGCAAAGGAGTTTAAAAAGGCATCTCGGAATTGTTCAAGTTGGGAATGAACTTTGACTTGAGGGCCAACATCCATGATATGGCCTTTCCCATGAGGGAGGCAACTAAGGCTTTGCACATTACAGCCTCATCCTTAGAAAATAGGGTCATCTGCCCTTCAAACATTCCCTTGTTCAATTCGCGTTTGTGGATCCATCATAAGGCTCTATCTAGGAAGGCTTCCCTCTTTGGATGGGTGCGTTTGCGATCTCATCAACAAAAGCATCCATGGTGAGGCAACACTTTGAGCTGACATGTTGGTTGGTTTCCCACATTTGATACATAAATTTTATGAATTTTGGGTTCATTTTATCCGTTTTCATTTTCTTGGAGAGAGATATCATGCCTTTCCCTTGGCCTTAGCCATGGATTGTTCTTTGGATTTCTCGAGGAGAGGAGTGGATTCTGCCTCCATACCCTCTTCCTCCTCCTCCTCCTCCTCCTCATACTCCTCATCTTGATCGAGCTCAATGATGGGTACCCCTAACCTCTTGGTTCCCCTAACCAGACTAGCTATAGATTTTTTCCGGACTCCTGGGTTCAACCTGAGGAAGAAGGTTGGTTATTTTCGAGAGGAGTAAGGTAAACAACATTTTGAAGAGGGGTTCCAGTCATTTTGAAAAATAAGAAATTGAGAATATATTTTTGTGAATGAGTGTTTGAGATGTTGTTTGTTTCAAAAAGACACAAGATTACACGAGAAAACAAGAGCATTTCTCAGAAATGGAACCACTGATGATGCCACAACTTTTGGGGTCACATAAAGGATGAACTCTGGCTTTATATGAATGTTGTACCTAGATCACAACACATACAGTAAGCTCCATTAGAGACCAAGTCGGGGTTGATTCCAGATCAGGCCCTCAGGTATGAGAGTAAGACCTTTGAGGGTTTTATAACTGAGATGTAAAACTTCGAATGTCTTGGTGTGTTTGTGGGTTTAGATAAATGTACTTACCTTGCCTTAGAAGATAAACAAGAGTATTCATATGGAAGGGAGAGAGCAGTGAATGGATCTCATCAATTGGAAATATTAGTGTTGCCTTATGACACGTGTCCGCACCTGGTTGGACCGTACCATAAAGCACATAATACTGTATAGGGATGTCTTTGATTGGAGAAGGAAATAGATGGCAGGCAACAGTTGGTGCGGTGCCTCAATGCGTATGATAGGCGCCTGAGCCTCCATTTAATGTGATAGTGACAGGCATGCCAGCTAGTATCAGAGCTTGTACGGAAGTGTATCCCGTAAGCCTGATATTAACTGGGAGTCTGATATGAGACCACAGTTAATGCGATCTGAGGGGACTCGATCAACGGGATGCCATATCACATTGTCCTTGGTCCATAATGAGCTATGGTTCGGTCAAGTATGAAACCGCGGTCAACGCAAACTATTAAGACTCGATCTTAGGGGTGCCACATCATTCGTTCTCTTTGGACCAGACCGAGCTTGGGCCTGGTTTGAAGGATTTAGGCTAATCAGAGAAAATGTGAAAGCGCCAAGATGACGTGATTGCATACCCATCTTGGTTTGAGTTTGATCTGCACTTCCAATAGATTCCTTCATCAATACCTTCCTTAGTGAATCCTTTGCAACTTTAATTGACCGTCACCCTAATGCCTTTAGAATTCTAACTTATTTTGTTTGCTATATGTAGAGGAGCTCACCATGAACATATCATGTCTCTTATGAGGTGATATTTTGACATTGTGAAAGTTAGCAAACTGGACGATAGGGCTACCTTCAGAAATAAAGAAAAAAAGTTGATAACTTATGGTCCAATAAAATTCACAACCTTTATGATGACCCAATTGAAATAACTTCAATTCGCAGATGACATCACCCTATTGTTCTTTCACCTATGGTTACTGCCTTCATTTCAAATCATGATGAACTTCGTATTAGAATGAAAGAGAGAGAGACGGAGTCAATCATACAAGGTATAGAGGAATAATATGAAAGACTCAATTTATTATGATACAAGAGATACATATTTATAGGGTTACAATGAGAGGAGGTAATCTTCTAGAATCTTCTAGATCTATACAAATATTATCTTCCTAAACTAATTGATATGAATCTCTAATTGATGTACACAATATCTCTATATTTGGTAAACAATAACTCATTGATATATACAATATATTCTTGAATATTAGGATATTCCTTATATGCTCCCGCAAGATGGAAGATCCTCGGAGAAGTCCAATCTTGAAGAGTGATGAGATAAATCGGGTTTGATGGAGAGGGTGGAGATGGATGTGTTCCCGAACGTGTTTGTGGTTTCAAATTTGATGTGGTTGTTGGTGTTATCGCATCAGGGTGGCATCAGTTGGTTGGTTGGCTGAGTTAGTTGGTGTGAGTGCCAGTGTGATGACACCATGAGTTTTTTTTTTTTTAAGAAGAAGAAGAAGATGAAAAATAAGAAAGAACAATAGGGTTTTGGCTATTGGGTATGCCGAGGGTGGTGATGTTTTGGGTGGAGTAGGTTGTGACGTTGTCAATTTTGGTAAGGGTTTGAGGGTGGTGATGTTTTTGTAGTTAGTTCCTCGCAGCCAAGGTGGTGATATGGTGGTGGTGTTGGATGCCACCATGTTTTGGGAGGGTGGTGGCGTGCATGAGTATGTCAGAGACAGTGAGGTTGTGAAGAGGGGTTTTGACAATTTTAGGGTTTGTGCTGATGGTAGTATTTGAGGGTGGGCAGCTGTAGAGTTGTGCCGCAAGTAGGGTGGGGCATCAACTAGGGTTTTGAACACGACAAGAAGGGCTAGTCGTGTGATCACAATAGAGATAGTAACAATTGGGATTTTACTAAGGTAGACATGTTCAGGGTTTCAACCATTATGGTTTGCTGAGGGTGGTGTGATTTAGAAGGGTGGAAAGAGAAGTTGGAGAAGAATGAGTTTCGGCTATGGGTTTTGCCAACGATGTTTTGGGAGGGGATAGAGGTGGAAGTGGGTGGTTTTTGTGGTAGTTTTAGGGTTTTGGATTTTTATGGTTTTTGCCGAGTATTTTAGAAGGAGGAGACAAAAGTGGGTGATGGAGTTAGGGTGATTTCGGCATAAAGGTTTGCCAAGGGTGGTGATTGATTTTTGGAGATGGCGGAGGAGAGTGGTGGTTTTTGAGTAAGGCGACTTAGGGTTTGTCGCAGGTTGGTGGTGAAGGGGAGAGGGTTTCGGCTATGAGGGTTTGCCGAGGGTGATATTTAGAGATGGAGGAGGGTGAGGTTTTGATGGTTGGTGGCAGAAGCAATGGTGGTGATGGGGTGGGGCAGCTTAGGGTTTTGCCGCTTGGGTTTGGCGAAGAAAGACCATTACGGCTCTAATGCCATATTAGAATGAAGGAGAGATAGACGAAGTCAATCATATAAGGTAGAGAGGAATAATAAGAAAGACTCAATTTATTATGATACAAGAGGTACATATTTATGGGGTTACAATGAGAGGAGGTAATCTCCTAGAATCTTTTTAATCTATACAAATATTATCTTCCTAAACTAATTGATATGAATCTCTAGTTGATATACAAAATATCTCTAAGTTTGGTAAACAATAACTAATTGATATATACAATATATTCTTGAATATTAGGATATTCCTTATACTTCGGTCTCAAGTTGATTTATCTTGGATCTTAGCTAGAAATGGTGATAAAGCCTTATATTCCTGAAGATAACTCTTGCAAGACGAGAGCATACTTGAGAGAGTTGGGATATTACCAAGTTTAACAAATGGAGTGTGTTCCATTATCTCTATTGAGTATCCTATTTCGTTTCGCGGATGGGAGTTCCACGATGGGGGTGTTTTTTCATCTGATTGTGCCACATGTGTTGGAGGTCAGTATGTTTGTCGAGCTATGCAGGTCCTTTCATATTGTCAACTCCTAATTTCTCATTCTTTTAATAATACTTTATTATGGAACTTTATTCTTTACAAATTTCGATTCAATGGTGTTTTGGTGAAAAAACAGTGGATCAAAATAAAGATCAAATTTGCAAGTTAAGAAAGGAAAAATGGAGTAAAATCGATGTGAATGTGAAACAAGATCGACACGACAATATAACGAGGAAAGCCCTTGAGACAAAAATCTCGCCGGCACAAAACCTCGGGAGGTATTAATGAGCACCTACCTTCTCGAATAATAGTATTGATTATGGGATTACAAGAGATGGTGGAGTTATGGCGGAGTACAAGAGTATACGTGAACAATGTGTGTGCGTGTTCCAGCCCATAGTCCTTTAAATAAAGAAAAAATGACTACTAAGATAACAAATGTAACAAACTATCCTTAATTCTCCGGATGTCTATCTTCAATCCTTGACTTGGTCTCTTAGCCATTGAGGAGAGTCCATGAAAGGCATATTCCCACGTTCTTATTTTTTACCCAGTATAATAGATACAATTATTATTAACAAATAATAAACAATTAAAGTAATTTTTACCTTAACTGCAGGGACAAAGATGTTGACATGCTGAAAATTTCTCAAGACGTCGTCATCCTGAAACTTTACCCACAACAATTGTCCCCAAACTTGTCTTTTTATGGAAAATCGAAGGACAAGTTTCTACACGCTTCTACTTCTGACAGTTAATTACTTTGACAAGACGTTTGAGAGTGATAGATTCCTAGGCAATGAATGTGCACCTTTTACAAGGATAGTGGGAAGTTTAGGGTTTTAACTTAGCCCTTTCTTATTTCTTATCTCATTCTTCTTACGCCTTCTTCATCTTCTTTCCTGTTCCACGGCGGTGAAAAAATCCAAGGTAATTTCTCTCTCCTTTTTCTCTTTTCCATCATTCAATATGGGTAAAACCAAGTCAAAAAGAGATATTGAGCCAAAAAATCCCTTGAGCCCTGGCAAGGAGAGGGAATTTTCTTGTGAGGGTTTAATAGTCAAACCCGACGAAGAAGTCTACGTCTTTAACAATGTCCAAATCGAGTCTTTAAAAGGTCATAAATGCTTTCCCGAATCTGCTTCTTTTCGTTCTTTTGATAATCTTGTTAAGGATGATTTTGTCTCTCCAAACTGGATCTGCTTTTATGAATATCCCTTTGCTCTTGATTTTTCTTTCCCCTTTCCACTGTTGGTGACTGAGTTCTTTCAAAAAACTAAACTGAGTTTCGTACAAATAATGCCCATGATTTGGCAGATTTTTGCTTGTGTTTTGAGGGTGAATAGAGAGTTTGGGTTAGATAGGGTTGAGTGAAATAGCTTCGGCTTATGAACTCCAATCTTTTGGTTTTACACGATATCTCCTAAAAATGAGGTATGGGAAAAAGCCTTTGTTTGCCAAGGTGGCCATAAATGATAGAGGCTGGCGAGCAAGGTACTTTTTTGTAGAAAAAAGTTCCTTGGAGGAGGGTGACAGCTTATCAACCAGGTGGAACAGAGAAGGTATTCTTTCTTCAATTTTTAGTTTACGTTCTTCCATCTTAACTGAATTCATAATTTCTTCTCTCTGTTGTTGCAGCTATTAAGTGGGCGGAGCTTTTTCCCCCTTCTACTGATACGGAGGAGAAGGTGAAGAACTTGTTGGAGTTCTCGAAAGAGGAAAGGTCTTTCAAACCTTTGGAAGTAGGAACAGTCTCAAATGAAATTAAGGTGTTGCCATCTGCTGAAATGTCAACTGGTAATTTTTTAATTTTTCTAAGATTTGCTTGAAGTTTGACTGATCCCATGCTCACAATTTTTGATTTTTCGTTGATAGTGTCGAAGTCAACTGCTGCATTTTCCCTTAAAGACCTGCAAAACTTTGTTGGCCAATCCCAAAGTGGCAAACAGCCAATGATGCCTAAGAAGGAGGTTGAAGCACCGTCAGTTGGTGCTAGATTAAAAAAGTGGAAGAGTGATCCTAAGGAGGTTATCAATGTTGGCGCTTACGAGGAGATGGGTCTGGCTGACATCAAGAAGGAAATTATTACCATGACTTCGGTGGTAAGTTTGGTTCTTTGAAAAAATAGAGTCTTTTGGGAATTCTAACTAATATCTATTTACCAATGGTTCAACTGTTTTTATAGGGTTTTGGAGCGGCTAAGACTAAGAAGAACAGTTTGGAGGAAAAGAATAGGAAGTTGATACTAGAAATGCTGCAGTACAGAGAGGAGAGAGAAGGTTTGAGGAAGGAAAATGAAGAATTGAAGAAAGAGAATGAAGGACTGACCAAGAAGGTGAAGGAGTTGACGAATGAAGTTGAAAGTCTAATGAAAGGGATGTCATCCATCCAAGACACTTAACTGCAAGAACTTGAAGATCTGAGGAATACTTTGATGGCCGGTGCTGCCAAAAGCATGGTGGAAATAAAAATTCAAATGATGGAAGAATTCCAGGATGGAAAGAATGCTGAATGGGACATTGAGCAGCAATGTTCAATCTTGAAGAATCTTAGTGGAGAAACAATTGAAGCTGGAGAGGTGTCCTCCGGTTTGAAGAAATACGAAGTGCAGGAGGAAGGTACAACATCTGCGGCAGTAGCCACCACATAGAGGTTTCAAGAATGTTACTTTTGATAAACTTTGGTTTTATGATGGGCTGCGTCCCGGGAAAGTTGTAAAAACAATCTACAGTATTTGGGTCTATAACGGTCCATAAGGGCCATGAACAACTTGCTTTTTCAAGTGTTGGATTGGTTCAACACTTTAGGTTTTTTCTGTGGTTTTTACTAGGGTAGGTAAGACTCTTTTATGCTTGGGTATTTTGAATACTTTTTCCAGAAAGGGTTGACTTTGAAATGGTAATGGATGGTTGACATGTTTGATATATTTGGAGATGTTGTCACCTTGCGATGGATGTAAAAATCCTTGCATTTGCTTTGTTTGACGTGTTTATGTCAAAAAACCTTTTGTTCTTAGGTGACATGCATATGTCACAACTAAATTGTCAAAAATCTTTAGGTCAAACACATTGGATGAGTGGAAATGGGTAATTCGTATATATTAAACATACGGGCCCATCACACACCTCAATCAAGGTTGACATCGTGCGCTCCAGGTGAGGTGTATAAACCTTATTGAAATGAAAGAACGTAATTTCTTTAAACCTTTGAATAGATTTAAGTACCTTTAACTGAGGTGAGATGACCAGTCTCAAGCGGTCATCTTCATATGATACTTGCAATAACGATGTCTTGCAAAATAATAACAAGGTAAGAGCATTTGACATCTTTACTGATGTAACTTTCATTTTGATAGAACAAGTAGAAGTAATAAGCTCTGTGGAAACATTTATTTAATTAAAGGAAAGAAAGCGAGGAAATAATTATTTAAAAACAGAAGTTATTCATACCTGACTTATCAGCTTAGGATGTTACCTTCCTGAAATGATGTTGAGATCTCGGGGGATAATAATTTATTTTGAATTCTTCATGTTTTCTTGCAAAATAGAAACATATTAGGGTTGGTGTTAGCTTAGCTAACACCCCTCTGATGCCTAAGTCAGTAAATGTTCGAATAATATACATAATTGAAAAACACTTTTATTGAAATAAAACTTTAAAATTCGTACCTTAGCTTTATTTGAATTGAAATGATGTTACTAAAACTTACATAAAGTATGACTTGAGGTGGATGGCATTCCAGCTCCGGGGGACCCTTGCTCCATCTAAGGTTGCTTACCAATATGACCCTTTTCCTGCCTCAGCATCTATCAAATACGGACCTTCCCATTTAGGGGCCAACTTCTCATCATTGAGCTCTCTTGTATTATGAAATACTTTATGTAGGACCAAATCACTACCTTGGAATTTTCTCAATCTGACATTCTTGTTGTAGGACTCTGCAATTTTCTGCTGATATGCTGCCATTCTGACCTTGGCTAAATCTCTTAATTCGCCAATAGTATCCAAATCATAAGTCAGGTTGGTGTCATTCTTCTCAGGTGTCAACAACTCATATCTGACAGTAGGGACGACAATTTCTTCCAGGATGACAGCTTCTGCACCAAAGACTAAGGAATATGGAGTCTGACCTATTGCATTCTTTGGCCTCGTCGTATCTGCCCAAAAGGCTAATGGAAGCTCTTCTGCCCATCTTCCCTTCTTTTGATCTAGTCTCTTCTTTATGTTTTTGATGATGATTTTATTACTTGATTTTGCCTGTCCATTAGCTTGAGGATGTACTGGTGATGATGTAACCATCTTGACTCCCCATCTGGTAAGAAAGTCTTGCGTATTCTTGCTGATAAACTGGGAACCATTATCACATATTATCTCGGACGGGATGCCAAATCTGCTGAAAATGTTCTTTTTGATGAAGGAGATAACTTCTTTGTCACGAACTTGAACATAAGCTTCAGCCTCGATCCACTTCAAGAAGTAATCCATCATTGCAAGTAAGAAGACTCTCCCTCCAGGTGCTTTAGGCAATTTGCCTACTATGTCCATTCCTCACGTCATGAACGGCCAAGGGAAGAGAATAGGATGAAGTAACACTGCGAGCTGATGCAGGATGTCGCTGTGCCTCTGGCAGGAATAACACTTCTTGTCAAAGTTGGCGGCATCTTGATGCATTATTGGCCAGTAATAACCCATCCTCAGAGCTTTTGTGTGCAGACTTCTGCCCTCATAATGATTACCACACAATCCTTCATGTAACTCCTTAAGAACTTCCTTAGCTTTGTCAGCGTCTAACATCTTAGATATGGTCCTGCAAAAGACTTCATAAACAGCACGTTATCTATTAACACATATCAAGAAATTCTTACCTTGAATGCTCTAGCATTCTTTTCTTCGTCGGGGATGGTACCATCTTGAAGATATTTAATTATTGGAGAAGTCCAAGATGTCTCTATCTGGCTTTCCGGGATGTCGTCATCTATGCTAAAGAGTTCTAATCTTTCCACAGTCGGGATGTTGACATGAATGATTGGTATGTTGGTCTGAGATAAGCTTTTGAAAGCTGATCCGAGATTGGCTAAGGCATCTGCTTGAGAGTTCTCCTCTCGGGGTATTTGTTCTAAGGAAAAGATTTGAAATTTGCTTGCCAAAATTTTTACAATGCCCAAATAAGCTGTCATCTTGGCATTTTTTGCTGCATAGGAACCATTGAAATGATTAACTAATAACAATGAATTACTATATACCTGGATTGCTTTGATGTTTAGATCTAGAGCCAAGGTTAGGCCCTCGATTTAGGCCTCATATTCTGCTTCATTATTTGTAGCTTTAAAATCACAATTGATGGCATGGGGTATGATGTCCCCTTGTGGCGACTTTAGGATAACTCGTAGCCCCGTGCCCCTCACGTTTGAGGCACCATCTATATACAGAGTCCACTTGCACAGGATGTCCCCATCTTGGAGCTATTGGACCTCTAGTTCTACTTCGGGCTGCATGCTTAGGCTAAAGTTTGCCACAAAATCTGCAAGTGCTTGTGATTTTATCGCTATTCTAGGTTCATACCTGATGTCATAAGTGCTAAGTTGAATGGACCATTTTGCCATCCTTGCTAACATTTCTGTCTTTCTCATGACATTCTTGATTGGATAGTTAGTACGAATACAAATAATATGAGTTTCAAAATAATGCCTTAACTTAATTGAAGCAGTAATTAAAGCTAAAATTAATTTCTCAAAGTGTGAATACCTGGTTTTCGCATCAAGGAGGGTTTTAGTTACATAATAAATAGGCTGTTAGATGCCATCTTGTTCTCGAACCAAGACGACACTAAATGCAGCTTTAGATATGGCTAAGTAAGCGTATAAAGGTTCTCTTTCTTGAGGATTTATAAGTAGAGGAGGTGTTGACAGGTACAACTTCAAATCTTGGAAAGCTTGCTCGTGCTGCTCTGTCCACTCAAATCTGCAATTTTTCTTTAGGATGTCGTAGAATGGCTTGCATCTGTCTGAGGATTTTGAGATGAACCGGTTCAAGGCTACCACTTTTCCTGTCAATCTTTGAACATCTTTAACAGACTTAGGCGAGGTCCAGTTGATGATAGCTCTTATTTTCTCCGGACTTGCTTCTATGCCTCTTTACGTCACCATCTAGCCCAAGAACTTGCTGAACTTCATGCCAAAGTTGCACTTCGCTGGGTATAATTTCATGTTGAATGCGTCCAAGATGTCAAAGGCCTTAGTAAGATCTCGTACATGATTTTCAGCATTCTTTGACTTTATCACCATATCATCGATGTACACTTCCATGTTGTCCCCAATTTGCTCTTTGAACATCATGTTGACCAGCCTCTGGTACGTTGCACCTGCATTTCTTAGTCTAAAAAGCATTACGATATAACAATAGATACCTGTAGGAGTGATGAAGGCGGTGTCTTCTTGGTCGGATGGCTCCATCTGGATCTACTGAAATCCTGAAGATGCGTCCATGAATGTTAAGATCTCATGCCCAGAAGTGGCATCAACCAGGGTGTCAATGTGCGGCAAAGGGAAGGGATCCTTGGGACAAGCTTTGTTCAAGTCCGTAAAATCAATATAAACTCTCCATTTTCCATTCTTCTTCTCGACCACCACTACATTTGCCAACCATCTTGGGTATTCAACCTCTCTGATCATCTTGGCCTTGAGTAGCCGGTCTACTTCTTCTTGAATTATTAGATTCCTTTCTTGTGCAAATTTCTGCCTTTTCTGGTGAACCGGTTTGAAGGATGGGTCAATGTTGAGCTTATGGGTGATGTCATCTTTGCTTACACCTGTCATGTCTTCATGCTTCCAGGCAAAGCTCTTAACTCTGCTTTTCAAAAGGTTGACGAGGTCTTCTGCGATCTATGCTGGAACGTCTTGACCGATTAGCACCTTGAGATCTGGGTTAGAGGGGTCTAAGGATATTTCTTTTACGTCATGCTCCTTTGCCCCCAGAACCTCACGGGCTTTTTTCTTTAATTGCTATGCCTGCTTTGGAGATGTCGATGCCTTCATAGATGTCATGTAGCATTCCTTAGCTGATTACTGATCGCTGTAAACCTTGACAACTCCCTAGGGTGTCGGCATCTTCACGCACTGATGATAGGTGGACGACACTAATTTCATTCCATGGATCCAGGGTCTGCCCAAGATTACATTGTAGCACATAGCACTATCAGTCACGCAAAATCATTCCATGGAGTTGATGCCTTCAGCATAAACTGGAAGCGTGATCTCTTTCACTGTATTTTTGGTCTCCCCATGAAACTAACAAGAACTGAGGTCCTCATAACGATACTTTCTTCTGGAATGTTCATTTCTTTCAGGGCGTCCAGCATAATGAGGTTCTTTGAACTGCCTCCATCTACTAGAATATGTCTGACTCTGCAATTAGCGATCTGGAGTGCAATTACCAAGGCATCATGGTGGGGATCCATAACATTGTCTCTGTCAATTTCTTCGAAGGAGATGACATCTTGGGATGTGAGCTGCGACGTCTTTGAAAATCTTTCGGGCTTCTCATCTTTTGCTTGCTTGGCAAATCTCTTAGCTGCAGAATAAGAAGTACCACAGATATCAGAACCACCACTAATAACATTAACTACCTTAGTTACTGGTGGAGGAGATGGTGGTCTTGCTGGAACAGGCTCTTTGCTCTTCGTCTTGTTCTTTCGGTGGCCAAGAAGTTCTTTGAGATGTCATTTTGACAGCAGGTAGCTTATCTCCTTCCCCAAGGCGATGCAATCTTCTGTAAGATGTCCAAAATCCTCGTGGTAAGCACCCTACCTGGATTTTTCTTTCCATCCAGATGGCTTGTCATTTTTCCGAGGCCACCTTGCCTTATCTCCAAGGTTGTTCATTGCACAAAGGATACCTGAAACATCAACAGAGAAACAATAGTCAGAAATCTTTGGGGATTCAATTTCGTCATCATCTTCATCTTCCACAGCATTGATCTTGCTGTGGTCATTTTGGTAATAGGGTCTGGATTTGTTCTGCCTCTGGTGAGATGTCTCTATCTTCCTGTCAGGGTTGTCATACGTCGACATCTTGTCGGAAAGCTTGCTCTGCTACAGCTTATCTTCTTCTAGCCTGATGAATCTTAATGTTCGGTTCTGGATGTCCTCCATCCTCTTATATAGGTTCATCACCAAGTCTTCATAATATGGAGAGTCTTTCTTCAAGCCCATTTTGAAGGCTTCAGCAGCTGTCGCCATGTCATGGTTGGGGATTTCTAGGACCATTTTGTTGAACCTGTTAACATAGTCCTTCAATGCCTCGGCAGGCTGCTGGATGATGCGGTAGAGATCACTAGTGAGCTTCTCGAACTGTCAGCTGCAAGAGAACTGATTGTTAAACATGTTGGCAAGCTGAGCGAATGATCCAATGGAGCCTGGCGGTTGACGAATTAGCCACTTCAGAGCAGGTCCAACTAACATTGTACCGAACCCTCTGCACAGGCATGCCTCTCAGAACTGGAGTGGGATGCGAATAATATTCATCTTCTCCTGATAATGGGTGACATGCTCCTCAGGGTCTTAGCTTCTGTCATATAGCTTCATGGCTGACACGCTAAATCCTTTGGGGATGTCGACATGCGCAATTGCTGGTATAAAGTGAGACTAAATGTAACATGTTGGCGAGACTTGCTGTATAGGTGGGGTGACGCCTGGCACGTTCATGAGCATGTCCCTTAAATCCTGAAGCTGACTCGCAATGTAAGTACCTGCAAAAGGGTTAGTGGTACGAGCAGTATTATCCAAAGTAAAATTGGTATTGAGATTAACAAAGGGATTAGCGTGATCTACAGAGGATGTCGTGATGGTATTCCTACTGATGTTGCTATTCAACGTAAAGGTATTTTTTTGGCCTCGGGATGTGACTGTTGTTTGACTAGATCCCTTGAAGATGCGGATCATTTATTCGTTCATAGCAGAATTGCAAGTAAAGTGTGGTCTATATTTGCTAATATGTTGGGGGTCCCAATCATTTCTTATAGCATTCAGTCTATCCTTTCTAGCTGGTGGTTTGGTAAATCTAGGGGTTTTAGCCTGGGATTAAAGTGGCTTTGTCGGATTATGCCTTGTTTCATTGTTTGGGAGATTTGGAAAAGTCGAAATAAAGCTAGATTCGAGAATATTGCTATGAATGCCAAGTCTATCATTGGGGCTGTTAATGATCATGTTTCTCTCGTAGTCAAGACTTACCAGATTAATTTCAAGTTTTATCATGGAGATATTGATATCCTCAGGTACTTTTCCATAAGTCACAGCTCTTCTTCTTTTCAGCCGTTGAGATTTGTTTTTTGGAAATCTCCGTCCCTTGAGTTATTTAAGCTTAATACGGATGGGGCTGCGAAAGGCAATCCTGGTCTGATTTCGGGTGGGGGTATTTTTCGAAATTCTCATGGAAATATGCTTTTTGCCTTTTCAAATTTTTATGGAGTTGGTACAAATATGGTGGCGGAAGCGAAAGCTGTTTTGGATGGTTTAAACTTTGATGTTTCTTTTGGTATGTCTTCCCTTTGGCTTAAAGTTGATTCGGAGATTCTTTTGAAGATTTTGATATTGGATTATCATATTCCTTGGTCAATTTGGTATGAAGTTCAGCAAATAAAAAGGATTATGATGCAGATTCGTGTTCGTGTTACTCACATTCTTCGTGAAGGAAATCGTGTGGCCGATGGTTTAGCTAATGTTGCTTCTTCTTCTAGATCCAATTCAGTTTTCTACTCTCCAAAGGACCTCCCTCATGATTGCCATGGCTCTTATAGACTGGATAGAGCTTCCACTCCTTATGTTAGGCTCTAATTGCTTGCATGGCTAGGTTTTTATGCTTCCTATGTATACTGCTGATTCTGTTGCTGATGTCTCTGCAAATGGCTGGTTCTGGCATGCGACATTCATGGCCATTATGGGCACGAGTCGTAACCGAGGGGACGACTCGTCCCTTTTGTTCTTCCCTCTGTTACTATCATCCCTTTGTAGGGGACGAGTTTGGCTTCTGGGGTCGAATCATCCACTTCTGCTTGGGCTGTTGGGGCTTGGCATTTTGGGTTGCCTCTGGTTTTCCCCTTTCCCCCTTTGCAATGGGCAGCTCGTTAGAAGCTGGACCCCTCCCCGTAGTTATTTTTTCTTCTACTTCGGCTTTAAGCCCTATGTATTTTCTTTTTTGGTGGTTGAGGTTGTCATGTCCCCCACCTTCGTTTGTAATTTTTTGTTAATTAATAAAATCTAGGGAGTACCGTCTCCTTTCGCCAAAAAAAAAGGTGCATCGTTCCATGTCTCATACATTTGAAAAAGGTTTTGACTTAATTGATACTTTCAAATGAGATTTGACCCAAGGCATATATGAGATTTAAAACATGTTTTTTTTTTGACATATGATGTCTAAGGAAATCTCATAAAAGATCTAAGAGTCATATAGTGATATGATTTATGTTTCTACCTAAAAAGCTTGATTTCGGGCATTGACTCAGTTAAACCAAAATCAAGTGAAATATGGATCTTAGACTACTATGATTATATGATACTCCCTCCGTCTCACACCAATTGATACTTATTTCCTTTTTGGTCCGTCCCACACCAATTGATACTTATCCAAAATGGAAAGGAATCTTCACTATTTACCCCACTCATTCTCTCTCCTATTTTACTTTTTCACTCACAATATTCTCTCTCCTAACTATTCCTCCCACTCATTCTCTCTCCTATTTTACTTTTACACTCACAACATTCTCTCTCCACTTTTTCTCTCTCTTACCTTTCCTTAATCCGCGTGCCCATTTTTTGGTATCAAATGGTGTGGGACGGAGGGAGTACATTTTTGTATTTGAAGGTGTATAATTTAGTGGGAGTATTTATGAAATACATTTTTTGCTCTTAGATGATAAATGTGTTGATACTTATGTGCTTCATTGTTTGCATATTTTATTGTAGTAATGGCAAATCACAATAATCAACCCCTATCACTGCGATTCGTCCTTGAGAAGGACAAGCTTGACGAGAAAGGTACAAACTATTCTGATTGGATTAGAAGGCTAAAAATTATTCTAAGGCAAGAGAAGAAATTGTACGTTCTTGATAAACCCGTTCCACCTCCACCAACTGCCAATGCTTCAAGGGAAGATAAGGATGCTCACAAGAAACATGTTGATGATTCTAATGATGTGACATGCCTTATTCTTGCCACCATATCTAGGGCCCTTCAGAAGGACCTTGAGCACATGGAAGCTGCTTTTGATCTAGCTGAGAGCTTAAAGGAAATGTTCCAAGTGCAAGCAAGACAAGAGAGGTATGATGTGGTTAAAGCCCTAAATGCATGTAAGATGCAAGAGGGGCAGTCGTTTGGTGCTCATGTCCTTAAGATGAAGGGTCACATTGAGCGTCTCGAAAGGCTTAGTAATCCGATGAGTTTGGAACTCGCCACGAATACGATTTTGAATTCATTGACTGAAAGTTATGGTCATTTTATAATGCACTTTCACATGAGTGTCATGGATAAGAATCTCTCACAATTGCATGCGATGCTTAAAACCGCAAATAAGAATATCAAGAAGCCCGGAATAACAAATGTGTTAATGGTTAACAAGGGAAAAGGGTTCAAGAAAGATGGCAAAGGTAAAGCAAGTGTTGCTAAACCTAAGGTAAAATTTGCCATTACCAGAGAGGCTCCCAAAGTGTCTCAAAAGGATGTGGTTTGCTACCATTGCCAAGAGGTTGGTCATTGGAAGCGCAACTGCAAGGCTTACAAGGAAATCCTAAAGGTGAAGAAGGGCAATACGATTGCTTCTGATTCAGGTATCTATATGATAGATATTTTCCTTTCTATTTCTAGTTCATGGGTATAAGATACCATATGTGGATCTCACATTTGTTTAAATGTGCAGGGACTAAGGAATAGGAAGCTACTCAAACAAGGTGAAGTTGACCTACGTGTTGGGAATGGAGCAAGAGTTGCTGCATTAGCCGTAGGAACATATGATGTAACTTTACCTATTGGGTCACACACAAAGAACGAATTGATCATTGGCTGAAAAATTGGAAAGTTTGGGGAATGGCACGACTCGTGCCCCTGAGGACGAGTCGTGACATTAAGGCAGTACAACTGCGTTTTGAGGCAACCAAGGAATTTCGTTGACTTTTAACTTTTGGGGTCAAGAACGAGTCGTGCCCTTGGGCACGAGTCGTGCCCTTGATTAGCACAAGTTCAAATTAGGTCACGAATTGTGTCACGACATAAAATTTGGCTTGGGGCATTCGTGATGGCCTGGAATCACTCGTGGCATGAGTCGTGCCCAGGAGCACGAGTCGTGCCCTGAGCGAATTTTGACCAGTCCGCGAATTCCTTTAGCGTTTTGGTTTTGGTCTTGGACAAGGAATTTACCCTAATTGTTAGGGATTTATATGTGATATAAATATAAACCTTGTGCAGCCAAAAACTCTCTCTCACATCATTGTTCTAGGTTTATGAAATTCTAGAGATTGATTATTGATTAAGAATCAAAAGTCCCAAAATCAATTCCATTGTTTTTGCCATTGATTATTGAAAAACGTTTCAATAATCGGAAGGATCATCTAGCAATCGACCAAGAAGACTTATTGGTTCGTTCGCGTGTGGATCACCATTAGAGGGAGGTTGCTTTATCTTTTAAGGCTTGAAGATCTCCATTGATTGATTCATCACCAAGGTTGAACAAGGAAGATAGAAGATTCAACATCAAAATTCTAAGAATTATTTTGAGATCTGTTTTGAACAAACGAAATCGCATTAAAGGTATGTAATTCTATTTCATGTTTTTCATCTCTTCATGCTAGACGGATCTGAGGGCTAGGGTTTTGTTGTTGTAAAATTATTTTCCGCTGCGTTTGTAACCCCAAAACCTAAAATGTTCACCAACTTGGCTACGTCCACGGGAAGAGGGAGAGAATATTATAATCTTCTAGAAATCCACATATTACAATCTCTAATCTAGTGCACGAATTCTTAGACAAGAATTAGAAAATAGATGAGCAAGAGAATTACAAATATAGTTGGGGGTAGGCTCTATTTATATGCGTACTCCAAACCCTACAAGGTTTTACAACCCTGATCCAAGTTGCCCCTGAAACAGGCCAAAAAGGGCATAGGGCGCGATCGCCCCATCTCCGTATTTGGCACTCGCGCGATCGCCCCACTCCTGGACGCGGTCGCTCTCTCCATGCAGAAACTTGGCACGGTCGCGCGCCTAGCTCTGCGCGGTCTCTCCATTGATGGTGAGTCGCCACCTATATTATTCATTTGGAAAACATAGAAAAACCATTTTGAAAGAGATTTGGGTTTGGGGCTTAGGTTATAGAATGGGTAGGTCAAGGAGCATCCATTCCACCCAATCCGGAGATTGGTCTTGCTAAAGAAAAGAGAGGTTTTCGAAAGGAAGAAGAAAAAGATTTTAAACAATAAAAGATCCATTTAACGGGGTTAAACGGAATGTAGGATCGATTGCTTCGAGACCGTCTCCATGATTTGGAGAGGCTCTAGGCCGATCCTAGATTCAATAGATTTATACCACTCTAACAATCAATTAGAAAGAGATTTAGGGGTTTACCTTGCGTGAGGTGATTTGGGCAGAGTTTCGACTCAAGTTTAGAATCGACTCTCGATACGGACAGAGCTTCGCTTCAATCCTTGACTTGGGTCTTGATGTTTGTTTATCAACAAGGTTGACAAACAAACTTTGAGGTGAGTTTTAGGGTGATTTTGTAGGAACCTTTCAGGGAAAGAAACCAACAAAATATGTGTGTGTTGTGAAAATTCGTCGTCCTCCCTTGATCCTTGGAAGTCACCAAGTATTTATAGGGTTTGGATAGGTAGAGGTGGAGAGGTAAAACCCTTTCAGAAGGTTCTAGACCCCAAACTCTATTGGTTGGCCGGATGGATAAAATCTTATCCCGGAAAGAGGTTGAAATCGACGAGAAAAATGCCTTATGCATGCTGTAGAGGGAGAATATCTCGCGCGAGACACGCCATCTCGCGGCGAGATATTGCTCCTATGGACAATCTTGTCCTTTCCTCGTTATCTCGTATGCAGTTTAGTCCCAAACTAACGATAGTTAGTCAAAACTTAACGAAACATGACGAAATGGTGGATTTCTACTTCTTGACTCAAAGCGAGACTTAGAGTGGTATAAATATGACCCGATGTGTTCAGAATGGGGTATCTACAGAGCCCCTCGTCGACAAGTCTTATGAAAGAAGTCATGTCGACGATAGAAAAGACATCATTCTGAACATCGGGATGGTCGGGCCGCACGGCTTCCTACGTATCTCTATCGGAGAATCAGACCATGACGTAGTTCGACTCCAAAACACGCAAAGGCTGCTTTAGGTATTTTGAAAATTATTTGAAAATCGAGGAGATTTTGTTTTTTTTGAAAGATAAATTCATACTGAGGAATCAAATCAAGACCCAATTCTGAATATACCTGTCTGTTTGAAGATTTGCCTATCTGGGCTCCGAACCTGCGGGAAATATGTTAGAAAACAAAGGCTCACCTGTCCGGTCCTTTGAGTCTTGTCGGTTTTGTGACGATTCGCCTTTCTGGGCTTCGAATCGGGCTTTGTTGTTGAGGATGACGATTCACCTGTTTGGGCGTTAAATTGGGCTTTTGGTTTGACGATCCACCTATCTGGGCATCGGATCGGGCTTTTTCTGTTGACGATCCACCTGTTTGGGCGTTGGACCGAGCTTTTCTTTTGACGATCCACCTGTTTGGGCGTTGGACCGAGCTTTTTATGATGATGATCCACCTGTTTGGGCGTTGGACCGGGCTTTTAATTTGATGATTCACCTTTTTGGGCTCTGAATCATGTGGATTGAGTTGATCTTTGGACCACTCGGTTTTCGGGCGACTGGTGCCGTACCGGGCGATCGTGCGGGCGTCACGTTTGGCTCGCTCCGTGACTTGCGGTGCCAATTTTTCCACGTTTCCTTGCTAGTTTATCATTTCCAAGGGTAAATGTGTCAAAATTTTGAATTTTGACGTTGCGTAGACGCTTATTGTTGTAAGTGCTCCAATTTGAGTTGGTAGCTTTTTCGTTAGAAAGTTAACGAAAGTTTTAACATTTCTAACATTTCTAACAATTCCTAACATTTCTAACAAAGTGAGGGTAGATTAGGGATTGCCATTTAAAGATAAACAAGGAAAAGAATCTCAAAAAGCAAAAGAAATTGGAAAAATCCGAATTGGGCAAGTTGAAAAACACAACCAGTTTGAATTTTCAAAAGATTATTCCTTCTGTCCAAAAGGCCTGCAGCAGCGAAGTGAACAGTGCACGCGACAGTCGGATCCGCGCGGACATCTTTGTCCCTCACAGGGGCTTATAAATTGAACCCTCCTCTCTCAGTTAAAACAACACAATTTGATCACAGCAACGAAACTCTGGCGAAATATAGAGAGAAAACAGAGGGAATCCTTAGATTGCCACCATTTTCTCTCCAATCTTTCCCAAATCTCACTCACTCACAAACACTTCAAATCACTCTCATACATACTCTCATACATACACCAATCCAAGCTCAAATCACCCTATAGGAGGAGGATTAGAGAGAAAACATAGAGGACTTCATTGTTATCTACTTGTTTTCTCTTTAACCAACTCAAATCATCAACCCTAAACACCCTCAAACACTCTCATATTCAAGCCTTAAACACTCTCACATTCAAGCCTTCAAACACAAAACACAAGGAAGATAGGTATAACCTCCCTCTCCTTACCCTAAAATTCATCCATGCATGCATTTTCAAGCTACAAAATGTAGTTTATTCATCTTCTTGCTTTAGATCCAAGAAGATCACCATGGAAGTTCATCTCCATGGATGATCTTCTACAAGGATCTACATTATTTTCAAAGTGTTCTTACTTTCTTGCAAAGAAAACACATTTTCAAAACCCTAAAAATCATTTTCATACATCAAATCTCATTTTCAAAGGATAAAATTCCCCTTCCCAAGCAAATGAAGTGCTTAGTCCTAATGTACCCCAAGGATGGTTTGATATAGTTGATTCACCACTAAAATGTTAAGTGATCACTAATCAAAACCTAGGGAAATGGGGACAAGCATGGATGCAAAACCCCCTTTAAAATCATATTTTCTTTCTTGAGAAGTTGCTGTCCAGTAGCAATTTCCTCAGACCTCAGTCCATGGTCTAATTTTTTGGACATAGATAAACTTGGAATTTGGTGTTGACTACAAAATACTTTTTGTAGAAAACATCCAGTTCTTTCCATACATATTTTTACTTTATTTTTTGTGAGAGTAAAACTCCTTTTTTCAAATTTTCTTTTAAAGGTCAGTTCATCAGTCTCTGGAAATCCAGATTTCAGATCTGAGATTTCCAGAAGGTTTTGACCCCTCAAATCATCTCCAAAATGAAAAGTTCTTTTACAAAAACCTTTTTTAAGGTGTTTTGAACATTTTTCATCCCCGGACTTTTCCCAGATTATGGAGTTTTCAAGCCCTAAAGTCCATTTCAAAGTCAAGGGTCAACTGCTTTTTTCATTCTGGCAGAAATGGTTTTCAACTTCCAAAAATCTTTTGAGTTCTAAATCTCAACCCAAAAATCACCCAAAAAATCATGGGATCAGTTTAAAGCCTTAAAAAGAGTTCTCAATTTTTACTTTCCTCAGTTTCAACTTATTTTGGCCAAAACACACACACACACACACACACAACAAAGGATTTTGAATGTTTGGAAGACTCGTTTTGCGAGGCGCGCCGGGTGCACACTAACGTCCATCCCGACACGTAACGTGACCTCCGAACCCAAATTTCTGATCTCGGGCTTTTTTCAAAGTTTTGGCCCTTAAAACAAAAATGGCGTGGCGACTCCGTTTTGATTTTCAAAAAAAATCGGGTACATCACAATTGTCGAGGACAATTTCGTAAAATTCCAGAAGGTATATCTCGTGGCGAGATAAGGTATACCGCGCGGGACTTCTTCTGTCGGGCATATAAATCAGCAGCTCTCGTTTAATTTGAAAACATCTTTTTCAAAATTCCCTCCCTAGCTCTAGCCAAGGTCGCTTTCTTTGCAATTTTTTCGTGGATTTGCTTGGTGATTCCCCTCCTAATCAATTCTCAATCCCTCCTCCCTCCATAATCAATGGCTCAAGAACAAAGGTATCCGATTTTGGGGAGCTATTTGCTTGGGAAGGATTATCCCCGCGATGATCTCACCTTCGATAGGCACGCGCATATCTCCACCGCTGTTCGGGAGGGTTTGGTAAGAGCTTTTTTCTCAACTCTTGATTCTTGTATTGCATTGAGTTTGAATTCCCTTTCCCTTGAATTCAAATTCCATCAATGGCTTTTCTTTTTGTCTATGCTTAGAACTAGGTTCTTTCTTGCATGCTCTGATTTTATGTGTTTCTTTTGGATGATTGTTGTTGCATTGTGTGCGTATGGGCCTCCTACACATCATGGATTGTAGGAGAGGTTGATTCGGATCATGAATGGCATCCTTGGGCAAGCTTTTCTTGTACGCACGCCAAGTGTTCGATGAAATGTCCCAATGAAAATTTTCTTCTATTCCATTGATTTTCTGACATGGAATGATTTCTAATGTTGCCCTTTTTATTTTTCCTCTGTTTTGCAGTCATATAGGTCGACGAAGAATTGCCGAGGGAGCCCAAAAATGGCTAGAGCGGTATGGGACAAGATCAAGGATCTTGATGGCGTTCGGGATAGGGTGGCCCAAACGGGGCTATTGAGTTTTATTGATAATCTTCGGGGAATAAGGCGGACTCCCCATGTTCTTCAGGCGATCCGAGAGAGGTGGTGGGATACTACCCACACCGTTCATTTACGCTTCGGGGAAGCGACTATGACTCCGACTGATTTTCTTGCTATCACGGGGTTAGAGTTCATTGGTGATCCCCTGCCGAAGACTTCGGGTTATAAGCCTGCGGGTCCAGCCGTGTAGAGGCAGCTGATCGGTTTTGTCCCTAACAAGGTTAAGGGATTTGCTGCTGAGTTGACACCCCTTCGGCATCAGATTGAGGATTATGCCGAGAAGCCAAATGCAGTCACGGATCGATTGGTGAGGGGTGCCCTCTGGTATATCCTCTCTGAGACCATCTTTGCGAACCATTCTTCTACGGCTCGTCTTTCTCTGTTGGGTTTGTAGGTGAATTTGGATGAGGTGAGCAGATATGATTGGGGCTCAGCGGGGCTGGCCTTCTGCTACCACGCCATGGACGAGGCGTGTAGGAACACCAAGGATTCCCTGTCAGGGTATTCTTATGCATGGGAGGTATGATCTTGGTTCAGTTTTTGTTCTTTGTATGTATGCTCTGTCTGTATTCCCTACTAAATCCGCTCTGTTTTCTTGTGCAGATTAGGGGCTACACTGTCCTTGGATTGTACAGATTTGAGTTAGAGAGCCAGACCCCTTTGTTCCCGGACATCAGGAGGTGGAGCCACCCCAATCGGAACGTTGATGAGGAGGAGGACCAGGATTGGACCCTGACAGTCGCGGAGGCGCGGGCCATGCTGGATGCTTTTGAGTACGAGAGGTTGGGCCTTTATCCCTGGACCTTGTTGGAGCGGGAGGTGCATCGTGCTTGGGATGCCACCGGGATGCAGAGGATGCTGGCATCTTTGGAGGGAGATACCATGTATCTTGGTGAGCGGGTCTTCCCACAGCATGGCCGAGGTAGACTACCATATATGGTGCCGGCGGATCCGCCGAGGGAGATGTATCCCACCCACTCCATTCCAGATGACGATTATGCTAGTCTTCTGGTGGGTGATGTGGTGACGGCTTGTGTTATCCCCGGGGCCTCTTACGTGGAGTTCCTGCTTCGGTTGATGGGTCCTCTCCTGGTGGGGGATAGGCGATCGCATGCTCGTGGCTCCGCCTCTGCCTCTGCCTTAGGTCATAGCACTTCTTATCGGCCCCTCGCCTTTTTCCCGATGCCCATTGAGCTATACTTACATGACGGGAGTGATGGGGGTGATGGAGGGTGGCCGGCGATGTTTCGGACGACGCGTGATATGTCCGACTCTCCACTTCCTTTCTCACCATGTGATTATCGTATTGATTGTGTCTGATGACAATTTACTATATTCTGTGGCAGCCCCTGGAACTTGATGGCGTGATATTGATTTCATGATTTGTACATATTGGTACGTTATTAGAAACAAGTAGGTAGCACAAAACAATGGTTTTCTTAACCCCTAATCCTAGGTCTAATTAGTTAGTTAATTAACTTTCTCGACTTTCCATGTTTTTGGGAATGGAATGGCCGTCAGGCCACAATTTTGAGCTTGATCTTGGTGCTTTACTGCATGTTATGAACTGTGCACGCAGGTTTTTCGAGACTTGCTTCGTCAAGTCGGGGCTAGATGGCTGTTGGAGCAGAATTGTTGCTGTTTTGCCGTAGCAATATCTCGCGCGAGATAAGGTGTCTCGCACGAGACACGCTACCCAGGTAGAGATCTCTTCCTTTTTCGATCGGGATTTTGTCAGTTTTCCCTATAAAAACACCATGTAGTCCGGCCAGGTAACCCATTCTAGCCTTTCAAACTCTAGAGATATTCTGTTAGGGTGAAACTCTTGACTTCCTTTCCAACCCTGCGATCCATGGCTTCCAAGGAGATTGCCCCAACGTCCATGATTGTCGATGATTTTTCTCTGTCGTCTGAAGTGATTGAATCTTTCAAGCAAGCATCAAGAGATTTTGTGAGGTCGTTTCGCAACCGATCTCGCAATAGGTTTATTGCAGAATTCGGATTCAGAATCCTTTTTACCTTGAAGAACCTCCAACAGGATTGGAATCTCTTGCGAGGAGTCTTGCTCGTTTTGGGATCCCTCTATTCATCTTTTCAATTTTTCTTTGAATGAGATGGTGCCTACCGTGGAGAAATTTGCCATTATCTTGGATATGCCTTTGACTGGTGAGATTGCTGTTCCTAAGTACAACAGGAATCATTCGGAGGCTTTGAATCAATTATTAGGGATCCCCCTTGATACTTGCTATGAGTTGGTTCACCGCAAGTGGGTTGATTGCTCTTCTTTTCCAGAATGCTTCAGCGGTGATTCGGATGATGATGTTTTTCATGTCTACAAGCGGAACTTTCTGGCCCTTTCTCTTTTCGGAGATGTTCTGTTTACATGTAGGGATGGCTTGGTTGACTCCCAACTGGTGGAAATTGTTCTGCATGCTAGAAAACGTTCTAGGAACATTATTCCGCTAATCTTGGGCGAAACCCTGCATGGTCTTGATGAGCTGCATAGGACCGGTGCCATGACTCAAGGGAGTCCTCTTCTGTTGACTATTTGGCTTAGGGAGCATCTCAAGCTGGTAGGCCCCCTATTAGAATATTCCCCTTTCACATATCATACGCGAAAGTTATTGAAGAATCTTTCAGCGGATGAATGGGCTGAGTTGATTGCGAAGACCGAAACGGCTGACGTTCTTTGGTGTCCGCCTTATTGGAGGTTGAACAAGTATGTTGCCAATACCAAGGGCTTTGACAGGGTTGTTCTTAGGGTTTGCGAGATTCCTCCTTCTATTTTCCCAGCGGGTGCTCCGTCGGTTTGGTCGATCGCAGGACACTTATCTTTTTGAAGGGGCTTCTCGTGAAGTGTCTTACATTGGTGTAGAGTTTGCGCATGCGCTAGCTCAAGCATGGGGTGAAGGAATCGATCGGGACCATTTGGTCGAACCTTTGGACTTTTAATGCAAGCATTTTCTTATCTGACAAGTATTTGGATTGGTTTCTTCATACCGGTCACCCTAGCGTAGAGAAGATTGATGATTTGCAGCTTTCACTGCTAGGGGATTCTTTTGTAGCTAGCAGTATTTTGCGAAGGAGCGAGGCTCAATCCGATCCTGCTAACGTGCGAACCGATCCAACTCAGGATTTTCTTGATGGGGATTGGTACGAGAGGCGAGGCAAAGGGATGCCTGGAAAGACGCAAGCTTTAGATAGGCCCAATGTCTTCAAGAGGCTTTCGGAGTCTGTCTTTGATTGCCTCGAGGGATGTTACGCTTTGAGGGGCTCAAAGCGCAGGAAGGATCGCGAAGACGGTGGAGATCATGTCCGCCGACCTACCAAGTCAATGAAAGGCTAGATCTTTATGAGTACCAAGAGATTGGTTTGATAGATCAATGGTTTTTATTTTTTTAGTATTTTTTTTTCAAGGTTGTTAGCTTAGCGAATTAGTCGTTGTGGTTAGGATTTCCCTTTTGTCATTAATAAAAATGCATTCGATTAATAAAAGGACAAAAGTAGATTTATTTATTTGATTAGATCGAACCCGGAGGCTGCCTACGTTCCTCTTTTACATCAATTAAATAAGAGGCTCAGGTCTAACGTAGTTCATTTTTTTTAGAGAAAAAAAGGACAAAATACGGCTTCCTGCCGAAGGGTAATCTCGCGCGAGATAAGGCCCCCACTCTCTCTTTTTTTTCTTTTATTTTTTTTTTTTATGCACACCCTTTCTTTTGCCTAGACCGCCCCTTCGGGTTTTCAATCTAGCGGGCTTCTTTTCTTGTGCGAGCTCTGATTTTTGCCTAGGCCGTCCTTTTCGGGATTTTCAACCTAGCGAGCGATTTCTTTTTAGGAGGCCAAGTCACGCGAAGTACTTCTTGAGCTTGTCCATGTTGACCGGCTTTGGTAGTTGATCTCCGTCTAAGTCCACCAGCTGAAGGGCTCCCCCAGAGAATATCTTCTTAACAATGTAGGGTCCTATCCATCTTGGTCCCCACTTGCCTAACGGGTTGAAAGGTCAAGGACGGTGGTCACGGAGAACCAGATCACCTACTCTGATGTTCCTTGTCTTGACCTTTTTGTTGAAAGCTCTTGCCATTCTTCTTTGGTAAGCTTGGGTGTGCTCGGCTGCCTTTAGCCTTCTTTCGTCTAGCAGGGCTAACTCCTCGTATCTGCTTTCTAGCCAGTCGACTTCGTTCACTTGGTTTTCTAGGAGAACCCGTAGTGATGGTATTTCCAATTCTATTGGCAAGACAGCTTCCATTCCGAATGTGAGGGCGTAGGGAGTCTCTCCTGTAGCTGTTCGGACTGAAGTGCGGTATCCCCATAGTGCGAAGGGTAACTTGTCAGGCCAGTCTTTCCCAGGTGGCTTGCCATTTTCTGATGATGGTTTCGATTGTCTTGTTTGCGGCTTCAACTGCTCCGTTTGTTTGAGGCCTATAAGGAGATGACTTATGCCTTGTGATTTTGTACTCGGTTAGGAGACGATCGGTTTCCTTCTCGAAGTGTGACCCATTATCAGATATCATCTCTTGCGGAACCCCGTATCGGCAGATGATGTTGTGCTTGATGAATTCTGCGACCTTTCTGGCATTCAGAACCTTATAGGAGGCGGCCTCAACCCATTTAGTGAAATAGTCGATGGCTACTAGGACGAAGCAATGTCCGTTAGCTCCTACGGGTGTGACCTTTCCAATCACGTCTATCACCCATGTAGAGAACGGCCAAGGAGAAGTCATAGGGTACAACAAGGAAGGCGGTGCATGCTGAAGGTTGGCGTGTATCTGACACTTGTGGCATTTCTTGACCATTCTGGTACAGTCGGCTTCCATGGTTAGCCAAAAGTACCCTTGTCTGATGATCTTTTTGGCGAGCATGTTTTCGCTCATGTGGGTTCCGCATATGCCTTGATGAACATGGTCCATTATTTCTCGGGCCCTTCCTCGGTGGCACAAAGAAGGTTTCATTGTGAATGTTTCTTGAATAGACGGCCAACAGTGACGACGTAATTAGCAGCCAACCTCTTAAGGGCGATTTGAGTCTTTGGGTCTGTCTCAGATGGGATGGTTCCATCTAGGATGAAATGCCAAATGTCATAGTACCACGGTTTCTCTTTGGAGTTCCCAACAATGGCACATTTGGATAACCATTTGTCTTTGCAGTCATGGAGATCTATAACGGCGCAGTATGCTGGGGTTGCACGCCATGTTATTTTGAAGGGTTTGACTGCTTTTCCTTTAGGGATTTCAACCAAAGAAGCAAGTGTGGCTAATGCATCCGCAAACCAATTTTTGTCTCTGGGGAGGTAGTGGAATGAGACATCTTGAAATTGTTGCGCCAACTCTTGGAGGTGGGCACTATATCTTTGAAGGGTTGGATCTTAGACCTTCCACTTCTTCAATGTCTGATTGATTATTAATTGGGAATCCCCGAATACCTCGAGTTCAGTCACGTTGTGCTCTAGGGCTGCCTCAAGACCCGCTATGCAAGCTTCGCTACCTCAAGCCCCGCTATGCAAGCTTCGTATTCTGCGGTGTTGTCGGTGGCATTAAAGTCAAGACGTATTGCCAGTGGAGTGTAGATGTCGTTAGGGTCTACCAACAACATTCTGATGCCGAACCCTCTCTTGTTGGCTGCGCCATCAAAAAATAATTGCCACTTATTTTCTTCTTCTATACTCATGATGTCCTCATCAGGGAATCGCGGGTCTTCCCCCTTCACTTCGTAACAAGGAAATTCGGCCAATTGATCTGCGAATACACTCCCACGGCGAATTTCGAGTGACGTAAGTGATATCATACCCGCGAGCATGAAGTACCATTTGGCCGGTCTCGAAGACAAATTTGATTTGTTTAGGATATATTTGGTGGATCCATTTTTGCAATGAGACGAACGGGGAAGGCTTCCATATAGTGCTTTAGCCTTTGTGATACCCAAACAAGGGCGGCGCGAGGATTTGTCGAGTGGAGAGTAGTTGATTTTCTTTGCCTTGGAATCTGCGGGCGACGAAATAGATGGCATTCTACGTGTGCGAGGCGAGTTTGTTCTTGAGCGAGCGTAGCCCTAATGCATTGTATGCAGCGTGAGGTACAATTTCAAGGGCTGCTCCTTGTGTGGTGGAACCAGGATGGGTGGGGAAGTTAAGTAGTGCTTAACTTCCTCGAATGCTTCTTGACATTCTTCGGTCCACTCTTGAGGTGCATTTTTCTTAAGTAGCTTGAAGATGGGATCGCACATTGTAGTCAGTTGATTGATGAATTGGCGATATATTGAAGTCTGCCCATGAATCCCTTTACTTCTTTACGTGTTGCAGGTGGAGGCATGTCAATGATAGCCCTTATCTTGGCGGGGTGCGCTTCTATGCCACGCTACGTGACCATGTACCCTAAGACTTTTCCTTTGACCACTCCGAATGAGCATTTGGCAGGGTTGAGCCTCATCCTGTGCTGTCTCAGTCGATTGAAGAATTTTCTAAGATCTCTGAAGTGCTGACCATCTGTCCCCTTTGAGTGAATAATCATGTCGTCCACGTATACCTCTATTTCTTTGTGGATCATGTCGTGGAATAGTGTCGTAACTGCCCTTTGGTAGGTAGCCCCAGCGTTCTTGAGACCAAACGGCATGACCGTGTAGCAGAATGTTCCCCAAGGTGTGGTGAATGCTGTTTTGTGTTGATCCTCCTCTCCCATGAGGATTTGGTTATATCCTGCGAAACCGTCGACGAATGAGCGAACCTCGTATGCAGCTGTGGCATCGACCAACATGTCTATGTTTGGTAGTGGGAAGTCATCTTTAGGGGATGCCTTGTTCAAGTCTCTGATATCGACACAGACTCGTATTTTCCCATTCGACTTGGCTACCTGTACCGTGTTTGCAAGCCATTTCGGATACTCGATCACTTTGATGAACCCTACATTCAAGAGCTTCATGATTTCCTCTTTTACTTGCATTGACCATTCCGGCTTGATTCTGCATAGTTTCTGTTTGACTAGCTTGGCATTGGGTAGCAGCGGTATCTTGTGTTCTACAACTGACTGATTCAACCCAGGCATATCTTTGTAGGACCAAGCGAAGACGTCGACATATTCTCTGAGGAGCCGTGTCAATGTTTCTCTGTCTTCCCCCTTGAAGAAGTTGTCAATCTTTGTTTCTCTGGGGTCTTCTGTTGTCCCAAGATTAACCGTTTGCATTTCCTCGTCGTCAACAGGGCCATTCTTTCCACAACTACCTACTTGCTTAGCTAATTCTTTTAAGATTTGTTCGTTTTCTTGATCTATCTCATTGTATGATTCATTATTAACGTGTTCGTTATATTGATTATTATTAGTTAATTCATCATTCACGACGTTAGCAATCTCAGGGTACTCGGAAAGATCAAAGTTTTCATTAAGGAAGTAAGGAAATACATGTTCGGCCACCACCTCGATTTCCTCTTGTGTGAGTTCATCGGAGGTGGAGCCTGCTTCTAATGTGAAAGTTACAGGGCCTATCTTCCTGCGGGGATGGGGAGTGCAGCCAAGCTCTTTGATCATGAAGTCTTCATCAACAACTGGTCCCCCCGTGACGTGCCAGTTTAGAATTGGCTCATCACATTTCTGTGTTAGTCTTGTGTAATCAACCGTTGGAGCGTCCTCCTTGGAGATTGCATGGATCTGGCTATCTTCAAACCGACACAGGTCCTGGAAGTGTCGCAGCATGTCTTCTCCCAACACAAAGTCCCATTCACTTGTCATTTCTGCCTTCGTGCCCCACAAATCATTAGGGATTAGTGTGACGGGTTCTGTTTCATCTGGAGAAGCATCGCAGTCGCTGAAGATTTCAAAGCCCGATTGGCGCTTTCCTTTATCATCAGTCCATGGTTCTGAAAAGATAAAGTAGGGAATACTTTCCCCTTCTCGAACGAAGTAGCCATTGAGTGTCTTTCGATATGGCTCGAGGTTGTAATTCTTGGCCTTTGGGTCATCGTAGCCTTTGTATGTGGTTCCTTCCCACTTGATTTGAGTGAAGCCCCACTCTTCTTCGTCATCCCAATCGTGGATGGAAGTGATGTATCCTAGGCCATGCTTTGTGTGAAGTGGGGGAACCGGTGGTGGTTCTGTTATCCCTTGTAAGTGCTTTCCGAGCCCCAAGCCAGGGAAGTATCCTTTTGCTAGCATCATTCTCCAGACAGGAAGGCTTCCAGAAAACCGAAGTGCCTTGGAGTAATCGTTTTCGTTGCAAGTTTCTATGACATTCACAGTGCTTTCTTTCTCGATCTCAAAGCCACTGAATAGGAAATCAGAAGTTCTATGTTGTACTTTGAGGATAGGACTAGCAGTAACCATCTCTCCGTGTATGGTGACTATCATATTGTTATGTCTGAACTTGATGCATTGGTGCAGGGAGGAGGGCACACCCCCTATGTCGTGTAGCCAAGGGCGACCAAGCAGCAAGTTGAAGGATGCCGGAATGTCGATGACTTGAAATTCGATGCTCATTGTGACTTGCCCCATTTCTACAGGTATCACAACTGATCCCAAAGTAGTTCTAGCGGTACAATCGTATCCCCTTACAGTATGCCCGGATGGCTTGAGGTCTTTGTGAGTGATGCCTAATGATGATAAGGCTTTCTTTGGGAGGACATTAATTGCAGAACCATTGTCGACCAAAATGCGTGGCATTCGGTATCCATTCACCTTGGCAGTTATGTAGAGGGCCTCATGATGATTGTTCCCATAGGATGGTAGGTCCAAGTCAGTGAAAGTGATGACGTTGCCAAATTGTACTTGGCCAATCATTTGAGTGAGCTCTTCGGGTGTTGCTTCCGAGGAAATGGTCATTTGAGCCAATGCCCTTTTCAACATCTCACGGTGCTTGTGAGATGCTCCTATGAGATCCCAAACTGAGATGTTTACTTGTGTCTTCTTTAACTGAGTTAAGAGAGGGTCCTCGGGTTCGCTTGGCGATGAGGCTTTGGATTGTTTAGGAGGATTTTCATCCCTTGGGTCTTTGTTGGTGATCACACGACCGGATCGTGTGAGTAGATTAACTGTCTTAGACCCTTTTCCCTTTTGTTCTAAGATTTCCTCCCAAGACATCATATAACAGAAAGAAGATTTATTAAATTCAAGAGGGCTCTCGTCCACAATTGTGGCTAGACGAGTAGGGTCCTCGAAGCTACTTTCTATCTCTATTAGATTGACCTCATTGTTTGGCAAAGGATTAGTGACAACATTAGGTAACCCTATTTCTTTATCATCAAACAAATCTTGTATGACGTCTTTCAAGTGGAAGCAGGAGTTGGTGTCGTGACCGGTGAAGTTGTGGTACTTGCAGAAGAGATGATGAGCATGGTTGGCAGGAAGATCTTTCTTTGGAGGTCCCCCTTCTCTTGGTTTGATTTTCCCGTTCTTGACAAGTATCTCGAAGAGTTCTTCTTGAGTGATTCCTTCAAGCTTGTCATAATGTCTATCCTTCTTCTTCTTTTGTGGTGGAGGTACTGCAGAGTACTTGCCATTTTCGGGATGATTGAAGACAATGGCATTGACAGAGGTATCCTTGGGATTGGAAGAGGAAGAAGAGCTCTTGTTGTAACGGAATCCACTTTCTTTCTTGGCTTCCCTTTTCTATTTGATGAGGTCATCTAACCGTATGCCCGACTTGTGAAGTTCGGCGAAGCTAGGAAAATAGTTGCCGGCTAGCTTGTCTTGATATTCCTCCCTAAGGCATTGTATGAGGATGTGAATTTGCTCGTCTAGGCTGGGCCTATCAACGATTTCAGTTAGTTTGGTTCTCCACCTCTTGACAAAATCTGTGAAGGATTCGTTCGGAAGATGCTTGGTTTGCTCAAGATCCCTTCTAGTGGTGCGATAAGTGGAGTTGTCCTCATATTGCTTTTGGAAAGTACAACTAGCGAGTGGCCAGTCGAGTCTTGTAGAGAGTGGAAGGGTCATATACCAATCCCTAGCGGCACCATCGAGAGTTTGGGGAAAGCATTGGGCTAACAGGTTGTCATCAACACCCATAGGTAGCATGGCCCAAGAGTAGGTCTCCAAATGTGATTTGGGACAGGTGGTGCCATTGAACTTTGCAATGTCGGGTGTTTTGTACTTTCTAGGAAGCTTTGACATGGACTGACGAAGGGTATCGTAATCAATAGAGAGCGAGGATCCCTTACTCACATCAAGGGATGCAAGTTTCTTTTCTAACATGGCCATGGTAAGGGGTTCGTTCTTGCTTTCCCCTTTGCTTTTCTTCTTGGATGTGTAGCTTTCATTGTCAGATGAGGAAGATGACGAGCTAGACTCGTACTTCTTTTTCTTGCTTTTGCTTTGGCGGCGACCCTTGGCCTTTTTGGTGTATGACTCTTCTTCTCCGGAGGAAGAATCATTTTTCTTCTTCTTTTCTTTGTTGGCTAGTGCTTCCCTAAGCTCTTGAATTTCTTCCACGAGAGTGTGGATTTAGGAAGCTTGCACTTCTAGGCGATCATTGGCTTCTTCCAGAATTTTATGGTTGTTTTCGGACAGAGTTTCATTACCCGGAATGTTGTCGATGTCGGACATTGTGTTGGGAGTCTTGAAGTTGAGTAGCTTCGGAAAACTGACAGAAGAGATGCAGAGACGATATCAGGATCAAATCTAGCCCCAACGAGTCTGAAGCAGGCTTAAATGGCTCAGGCTCAGTTTCAGCAAACAGAGGCATTATCCCGCGCGAGATATGTAGTCCCGCGCGAGATAATCACACGGAAAGTCGATTTTTATTTAGACCTAAATTTTGGTCGGAACGGAAAATCCGTTTTGAGGGGTTTCTAAGGTCTTTATCAGAACCTAACGACTAAGTAATCAATCCGATTTTTGTAAAACAAAGCCATGTAAGATCGTTTTTCGAAGGATTATATGTATATGTATTTTTTTTTAGGGGACATCCGAAAGGGTCATTCCGAAGGGACTTTTTTCGAAGGGACTTTTCCGAGTCCTTCTTTATTGTCAATTTTACATGGCTTTGTTTTGGTCAAAAACAAGTAAAGATCACCAAGTCAAAACCGACCGGTCACGGAGTGATCCTAAAAAGTCAATCTACATGAAAATGTGGCGATGCAGGGCTGGAAGGCTAGGCTCCCCGCGATATGACAATCTAAGTGGATTGAATACGCGGAGTGGGATTGTCCAACTTCGGAGAGACCGGCGACTAGGTGGTTACCGTCATCCGTCCTTAGTGTGGGTCCCGAGTTTATGGAGGGTATGTAGTGCAATGACAGTTATATCATGAGTGCGCGTGTGTGATAGTCAATCTAGGTGATAGATAAAATAGAGATTTTTTTTTTGAAAAAACAAAAGAAAAACAGATAGTGGCCGCACCAAGTGGTTGCCTACGTTTCTCCTAAATAAGGAAGACTCAGGCCGTCGTAGTTCCACATAAAGAGAGATAAAGAGAGATAAATAAATTAATTTACAACTCCTGAATCCCCAATGGACCGGACTTTAATTAAATAAAACCCAATCGCACGCAGTTTATAAATAATAATCGATTATTTAAATGAAATAAAGATTCGAGTTCTACACCTTAAGGGAGGCCTTAAGATGTGGGAACTCTATGAGATAATAGAATGCAGGATCCCCCTTGCATGTTCGGCTCTCGTCTTGGACTATGAGATGAACGGGAGAAACCAGAAAACAACCAGATTGCTGAGGCGATATCTCGCGCGAGATATGATGTCCCGTGCGAGATATGCCTCGTCTGAGAGCAGAAAATTGAATTTACAATTTTTTTTGAAAACCTCTCTTTTAATTTTGACGCAAGTTTAAGCCTCTTAATTTTAAGTCCCCAGCGGAGTCGCCACTGTAGCATTGTGAGAAGAATTTTATCTTTTTGAGTCGCCACCTATATCATTCGTTTGGAAAACATAGAAAAACCATTTTGAAAGAGATTTGGGTTCGGGGCTTAGGTTATGGAATGGGTAGGTCAAGGAGCATCCATTCCACCCAATCCGGAGATTGGTCTTGCTAAAGAAAAGAGAGGTTTTCGAAAGGAAGAAGAAAAAGATTTTAAACAATAAAAGATCCATTTAACGGGGTTAAACGGAATGTAGGATCGATTGCTTCGAGACCGTCTCCATGATTTGGAGAGGCTCTAGGCCGATCCTAGATTCAATAGATTTATACCACTCTAAAAATTAATTAGAAAGGGATATAGGGGTTTACCTTGCGTGAGGTGATTTGGGCAGAGTTTCGACTCAAGTTTAGAATCGACTCTCGATACGGACAGAGCTTCGCTTCAATCCTTGACTTGGGTCTTGATGTTTGTTTATCAACAAGGTTGACAAACAAACTTTGAGGTGAGTTTTAGGGTGATTTTGTAGGAACCTTTCAGGGAAAGAAACCAATAAAATATGTGTGTGTTGTGAAAATTCATCATCCTCCCTTGATCCTTGGAAGTCACCAAGTATTTATAGGGTTTGGATAGGTAGAGGTGGAGAGGTAAAACCCTTTCAGAAGGTTCTAGACCCCAAACTCTATTGGTTGGCCGGATGGATAAAATCTTATCCCGGAAAGAGGTTGAAATCGACGAGAAAACTGCCTTCTGCATGCTGCAGAGGGAGGATATCTCACGCGAGACACGCCATCTCGCGGCGAGATATTGCTCCTGTGGACAATCTTGTCCTTTCCTCGTTATCTCGTATGCAGTTTAGTCCCAAACTAACGATAGTTAGTCAAAACTTAACGAAACATGACGAAATGGTGGATTTCTACTTCTTGACTCAAAGTGAGACTTAGAGTGGTATAAATATGACCCGATGTGTTCAGAATGGGGTGTCTACACTAACCTCCATATTATAACTAGAACTCCCCCTCTGCTTAGATGTTATCTAATAGCTGCGACCATTCATCTTGACCCGCTTCTCACACTTCAAAAAATGATACCTCACATCTATGTGTTTGGTCCTCTCATGATGAACTTGACCCTTGGCCAAACAAATTGCACTCAAGCTATCACAAAATATTGTAGTGTGATCCTGATGTAACACAAGGTAGCTTATTCCTGTATCCATATTCCCTCCTTAGCAGCTTCTGTCAATGTCATGTACTCTGCCTCCATAGTAGACAATGTCACTGTAGATTATAGAGTATTCTTCCAACTGACAACTCACCTACCAGGAGTGAACATATACCTAGTCATAGATCTCCTCATTTCAACATCCTAGAGTACTTCAAATCACAATAACCCTCAACTGCACATTATGTACCACCTTCATAAATGAGCCCAACAACTGAGTACCCCTAAGTTACCTGAAAATCATCTTTACTGCTTGCCAATGTTCCTTATCAGGATTCCCCATGAACCTACTAACAACAATAACAGCATGAGCAAGATCCGGCCTAGTGCAAAACATAGCATACATCAAACTATCAACCATACTAGCATAAGGTAATTGAGCCATATAATATTTCTCCTCATCCGACTTAGGTGGAAAAGCAACCGACAGACGTGCATTCGCTGCACTCGGAGAATCTAAAGGATTTGATGTAGACATGCCAAACCTCTCTAAAACATTCTTGATGTAACCTTTCTGGGATAAGAACATTTTTTGTTGGCTCCTATCCCTATAAATATCAATACCCAGAATTTTCTTTGCCGCACCCAAATCCTTCATCTCGAACTCTGCAGACAGTAGATCATATAACTTCTGAATATCCGACTTCTTGACAGCCGCTATCAATATACCGTTAACATAAGGAATCAAATAGATGATCGAACCATCCACCAACACATTGTGATACACACAACAGTCATACAGGCTCTTCGTGTAACCAATATTTGTCATATAGCTATCAAACTGCTTGTACCACTGCCTAGGCGATTGCTTGAGCCCATATAAAGACTTTTTCAAATTACACACATAGTTCCAACTCTCCATGTCGAAAAGCAGTTTTCACATCTAGTTGCTCGAACTCCAAATCCTGATGTGCCACCATTGCTAATAGCACTCTGATAGAAGTATGTCTAAGCACTGGTGAGATATTCTCATTGTAGTCAATGCCCTCCCGCTGTGTGAAACCCCTTGCAACTACACGAACTTTATACTTGACCCCCTCTGATGGTGACATACATTCATGCTTCTTGAAGACCCACTTGCAAGTCACAATCTTTCTTCCCTCTGGCCTCTTAGTTAACTCCCATATCGAATTCTTGTGAAGTGACTCCATCTCATCCCCCATAGCTGCATGCCACTGGGCAGACTCTGAACATGTAACCTGTTTTGGACAAATTTCAACAATAAAATTTATCTTATCGAGGATGCTTGGGCACAAATGGAATATAATTCACAAAGTAAAATGAACATGAGGATGTAATGAGGAAAACCTTTGAACAAACGCTCGCAGGGAAAAACCTCGGGAGGCTTTAGGAAAAGCCTATCTAAACCAAAAAAGTATTATTGATTTTGGTAGTTTCTGAGTACAAGATGCAGTACAAGAGTAAGAGAGAGTGTGTAACGTGAATATATGTGCGTTATTAGGATAATATATATGCATGATTGTAACCAAAAATAACAACTTGAATGCCATGCTGATATTTCGCCTAGAATCTCGCCATTCGTTGATGAGGATCAACCGTTACCCCTTTGGTTGATAAATGGAGTTGTTATGTCGTCCTTTGACCAAGTCCAAACTGTCATATGAGTGAGTTATTTATTCATAATTTCGGTCCTGAAAAATAGGAAATATACAACAAACAATTTCAAGGCGTTAGTCCAAGATGTAAGTCAAGACGTTACCTCAAGGTGGATGACCAAGATTTAGAACATGCTGAATGAAAATTTTAGGGTGAAACAATTGCCCCCAAAATATTAAGGCTTTTCCATGCTAAAATATAGAAAGTTTTACTATTTTGCCAAATGTCACCTCGATCTTGGAAGGGAGTTGATGAGGTAGTTGGCCCGCACAGTTTACGAGGAATTAAGGCTATTATGGGCTTTGTAGGCGCCTGTAGCAGTCCCTTCATATTAATTTGATTTTTGAAAGAAGAAACTTGATTTCTTTTCAAAAATAGTTTCCACCCCACCGGTGCTAGGTCTTCATCCGTTTCCCGATGAGTTTTCTTTTTCTTGCTTCTTCGTTTCTATCCGGTCGCTGTTATGGGTAAAGGCAAAAGGGTCATTCACGTTGAGGCTTCCCCTCCCAAGGGTTTTAAATGCCTAGGATTTATTAGAAAAAAGGATGATGAACGGTGCAACCTCAGAGCGTCCCATGTTGATGCTCTGAAGAGGAACAACGCGTTTCCCCCTAACGCGGAGTTTCTTGTGCCCAGCGAATCTTGTAGTGCTGAGCGTATTTCCGTCGATTGGGTAGGTTTTTATGAGTATCCCTTTACCATAGGCTTGAAATTCCCCTTTTCTCCCTTAATTACCCGTTTTTTTTAGGCCACACAACTGTCGTACTGTCAATTGATGCCTATCGGTTGGCGTACATTGCACACCCTAGATAGAATTTCGGTTGAACATGGGATTGTTGCTGGGTTGGAATATTTAGCCTTTGTTTATGACATTAGGGCATTTGGGAATGGTAGATATAATTTTAGGATTAGGCCGGGTAGAGATCCCTTTGTTTTGGGTCTAGATGAAGCAGATAGAGGGTGGAAACCAAGTATTTTTATGTGAAGAAGGCTAGTCTGGAGGGAGGCAAGAAGATGGTATCCGCTTGGAACCGTCAAGGTAGAGGTTGCATAGCATTTTATTTACATCTTTCCATCTTGCTCTAATGTCATTTTAACAGGTCGCTTGCTTCCTTTTTGTGTAGTTAAAACATTGGAGGAGTTATTCCCACTACCAGAGGAGACTGCTGCTAATGTGGACCGATTTTGAGTCTATTTCCTGATTCTTTGCTCAAATACATGCCTTCACCTGTTGAATTTGTTGGGGAAGATTCTAGAGAGGAGGAGAGAGTTTCTGCAAGTGTCAGTCCAGTCAAGATGTCATCTGGTAAAGTCTCATAGTAAATAAGATTCTTGACTCGTTGTTTTATCCATGTGACCCTTCTCCTTTTCATGATCCACTGACCCATTCAAAAGTAGGTTTTGATGTGAATGATATAATGTAAAGTTTGAGGGCTAAGGTGGGTGTGAAGTTAGAAGGAGTAACCCCCTCTCCCAAAGAAGACAGCTCGGTCAAGGCAGGGAGGAAAAGAAAGCTGGATGATACGGTGATTATGTTGGAGAATGTGAGGACTAACATGGAAAGCTCTTGTGAGAAGGTAAAAATCCTTTCTGATTTGCCTAAAATTTTCTAGGTGTCAACTATTTTGACATGGGAATATGTCTTTTCTATCGGTGATGAAGTTTACGGATTTTTTGTTGAAAGAAGTAGAAGTGAAAGAAGATCAGATCAAGATCTAGGCCCAAAAGCCAAGGGCGGAAGGTGGAAGAGTTGATCAAGCAAGTGCAAGAGCTGAGCAGGCGAAGAAAGAGTTAGTAAGTCTTACCACCAGGATGCTGAAAGTAGAGGAGGAGCACATCAAAGAGCTGCAGGAAGCGAAGGAGAAGTTCATGGCTGACTCCACCAAGGCAATAATGGAGAGCAGGATCAACATGATCAAAGAATTTGAAGCTGGAAAACATAGTGTGTGGAGGATTGAGGATGAAGTGGCTATGCTGATGCGTACGTATGTGAAGTTGTGGATGTTGGTGAGGTAAATTCTCATGATGTCAAGGAGATGGAGCAGGGAATAGCAAGAGGGATGGATAAAGAAGAAGTCGAGACGTCCGTCAAGGAGGACGAAGGTAAGGAAACTGGTGTTGTACCTGCAACATGAAAAACAATTTATTTTTTACGTTTTTTAAACAATGGTTATGTTTTATTTGGCCATGCCTTTATGGGCATGTGAATTTGGGTTTTGGAGTAGGGGGTTGCCCCTAAGACATCTTTATATTTGCGTTTTTGTAAGTGGCTCATAAGAGTCCAAACATTTGGCTTTGATGATGTTGGGTTGGTCCAACATCTTAATCTTTTGGTTAACTTTTATCGCAATGATATCTTGGATGTTTTTATACCTTCGAGTATTTTTATGCTGGGTACGAAAGACAACACGTACGAGTGTTGTAACCAATAAGTATAGATAACATGCAACGATGTTATAACCAACTTGTAAAGATAACTTGCAACGATGTTATAACCAAGTTGTAAAGATAACATGCAATTATGTTATAACCAATTTTGTGGGTGACATGTAGAAATGTCACCTTTCGGTGTCCTTAGGTAACATGTTAATGTTACAATCCTTAGTTCACAGCTTGAACTTTAAAATAGCAGACGCAATCCCCCTACAAGGTGAGTTGAATTTGCTTTTTTAAATCAAGTGTGAAAAATGTGCGCTCAGGCGATTACAATCATGGTTCCATAAATACATTGTAAAATGCTCTTAAGTATGAAGGGATCGTGTACCTTATATTATCGAGAGACGTTTGTCTCCTCAAGGTGTCTGTCAATTGACTTTCTAATGTCATTCATCCAATGCTCAGGGGTATCCATCTTGCAACACAAGAACACGTTAGGATTGAGTGTTAGCTTAGCTAACACCCCTCCGATGCTTAAGTCAGTAGGGATTTTGATTAAATAAAAGGAATAATAAATTCTAAGTAAATTGGAATTATTTTTAAGAGGAGGTTCGTACCTTAGCTTTAAAATTGCAATAAATCTTAACTTACATGTAGTAATGCTCAGGATGCATCCCATGGTACCTTATAGGACAAAAATGGTGCCATCTTGAGAGGCCTGGAAGGGTGATAGCTTGCCCCAAATCCAACCAGTCGATCAACATATAGGTTTTGGCATCTTTATCTTTACGGATTATAGAGCACCCTGGACCTTCTTCTTCACAAGTCCCGCTTAATGGGTAGAACATGCTTTCATGTCTATTTTATAGCATTCCTTGGTAGCTTGCTGGTCTCCCTTCACCTTGAATACTCCCCAAGGCATTGGCATCTTGACGCATTGATGATACGTAGATGGAACGACTTTCATGTTATGGATTAAAGGCCTACCCAAGATGACGTTATAAGAAGATGGGCAGTCGATCACGTAAACCCTTTCCATAGAGTTCATTCCTTCTACGTAGATGGGTAACTTGATTTCTCCAATTGTCTATTTTGTTTCTCCACTGAAACCTACTAAAACGGAGGAGTTCCTTATGACTTCTGATAGGAGAATCATCATTTCTTCTAAGGTGCACTTCATGATGAGATTGACCGAACTACCGTTGTCGATTAAGATGCGCTTCACCTTGCAATTGGCAATCTGTAAAGTGACAACTAGACCGTCATGATGCAGATCCAAGACGTCCTCTTTATCATCATCATCAAAGATGATTAGTTCTCCTAGGGAGCAATCTGGATGCCTAGTGGGCAATTCCATCTTATCCTCTTTTGAATCCTTAGCACGACGTTTCGCTGCTGAGTACGTGGTGCCACAAATGTCTGAACCACCTGTGATAAAATTAATCACCTTAGTTGCAGGAGGAGGTAAAGATGGAGCGTCAGCTACGGCTTCCTTCATTTCAGTCCATCCTTTTCTTTTCCCAAGTAAATCTTTGTGGAGGCCTTTTGAAAGTAAGTAACTAATTTCCTTTCACAAGGCGATGCAATTATCAGTGGTGTGGCTAAAATCTTCATTGTAAGCACACCATTTTGACTTGTCCTTCCAAGATGATGACCTATCAGTTGCTTTTGGCTACCTCCCCTTGCCACCTAAGTTGTCCATTGCATGTAGGAGTAGTGAAACGTCAACAGAAAAACAATAGTCACTAATCTTAGGATAAGTTGTATCATCTTCATCATCATCTTCTTCTACAACATTAATTTTAGAAAAGTCAGTTTTAGATCGATGATGGGACGAGTCCGCCTTCCTATTTGGATTTTCATATGTAGATGTCTTCTTTGATGCCTTACCATGAATCATCTCGTCTTCTTCCAGCCTGATGAAACGAACGGACCTCGTCCTGACTTCCTCTAAGCTTCTAGACGGGAACATGACAAGATCTTGGTAGAATGGTGATTCTCTCTTCAAGCCAATCCTGAAAGCTTCTGTTGCAGTCAACACGTCAATGTGAGGAATTCTTACAGCCTCCTTGTTGAACCTAAACACCTAATCTTTTAAGGTTTCGTTAGGCTGTTGCACAACCCTGTAAAGGTCACTTGTTAATTTTTCAAACACACGATTGCAAGAGAATTGATTTAGAAACATGTTAATTAATTGAGAGTAAGATGAGATGTAATTCATAGGCTGATTAGTCAGCCACATCAAGGCGGGGGAATGCTGATGATGTCCATCTTCATGGGAGGTACTTGGAATCTCTTAGGAATCTCCACCCCAGCTATAGCAGGAACAAAATGTGAATCATGATGGCTGGTTGGAGATGCTTGATTGAAGGGCAAGGTGACTCCTGGTACCTTCATAAGGATATCCTTGATCTGTTGCACCTCCCTTACAAGGTTGGTATCTGAACCAGGGTTAGTGGTAACAAATGGATGGAAAGGAGTATTTGTAGCGTTGATATTTTTATTGAATAACAGAGTCGCCAATTATTATTTATTTAGGAAAACAATAAGAAAAACCTTTTTGATTTTAAAGATATTTGAGGGTTCGGGGGTTAAGTTATGGAATGGGAAGGCCGAGGAGCACCCATTCCACCCAATCCGAAGATCAGTCTTGCCAATTGAGTACTATCAATCTTTTTATTTTTATAAGAACGAGAAAACCCTAATTAATTTCTTGATTAGAAATGTCGGATTGTATGCTTCGAGATCATCTCCATGGATTGAAGGGACTCTAGGCTAATCCTTTTGATGGTATTACACTACTCTAAAAGCCAAGAGAGAGATTGAGAAGAAGAATAGGAATTTACCTTGTGTTTAGAAGATGTTTGGTTTCATACGTGGTTCTAAGGTGTCTTCTCAATCGAGAAATGACTTGGATAGAGCTTCGCCTTGATTTTATGCTTGAGCCTTGATGTTCGTCAATCAACGTGGTTGAAGGACAAATTTAGGAGTTGTTTGTGAGTGATTTGAAGGAATCTTTTGGGGAGAGAAACCAGGAAATGGTGTGTGTTGTGTGTTTTCGATCGTGGATTGGGGACCTCTGAAATATTGAAAGCTATCAGGTATTTATAGGTTTAAGAGGTGGATGGATGACTTGGTCACCAAGATTAGGAGAATCAAGGAAGGTTCCAGAACTCAACTGTGATTGGATGTCCGGATTGATAAGGTTTTATCCAGAAAAGAGTTTGAAACGGAGAAGGAGAAGGAGAGTGATTCTGCATATCCTTCAGAGGGCTTGTCTCGCACGAGACACGTATGTCCCGTGCGGGACAACTGTCGGTTGACTATTTTGTCCTCTTCAGTTTATTCCGTTAGTTAGTGAGGTCCAAAACTAACGAGGTTAGTTAGAAACTTAACGAAACGTGACGAAACTGATATGCTTTCATCAGAACATAGAAGAGAGATGAAGAGTAGTGTAATCATAAGTTATTAGTTCAGAATGGGGTTTCTACAGAGCCCCTCGGCGACAAGACTTATGCAAGAAGTCATGTCGTCGATAGAAAAGACACCATTCTGAACATTGGGATGGTCGTGCCGCACGGCTGCCTACATATCTCTAAGAGAGAATCAGACCAAACGTAGTTCGACTCCAAAATACTAAAAAGACTATTTTAGGTATTTTGAAAATCATTTTGAAAATCGAAGAGGTATTTTTTTTTGAAAAGGTAAAATCATACTGAGGAATCAAAGATTTGACCCAATTCTGAAGATACCTGTTTGTTGATGAAGTTGTTGAAGCGCTGCCCGAGGTTACCGACTTTGCTTAGGTTGCCGTTGTTGCGGAGGTTGCCGAGGTCACGAACTTTGTTGTCGTTGCTGCCGTCACAAATTTTGTTGATGTTGAGGTCACAGACTTTGTTGTGGTTGCCGAGGTCACGGACTTTGAAGTTTGCTGTCGTCACAGACTTTGCTAATGTTGTCGAGGTCACGGACTTTGAAGTTTGCTGCCGTCACAGACTTTGTTGTGGTTGTCGAGGTCACGGACTTGAAGTTTGCTGCCGTCAGAGACTTTACTGATGTTGCCGAGGTCACGAACTTGAAGTTTCTGCCGTCACAGACTTTGCTGGTGTTGTCGAGGTCACGAACTTGAAGGTTACTGCCGTCACAGACTTTGTTGATGTTGCCTAGGTCACGAACTTGAAGTTGTCGGTTGAGGTGGAGGTTCTGTCGGCTCCTGTAATGCAAGGATATATGCATGCTGATCTCGAATGGACCTGAAGGATTCTAACCTTTCTGCACCTGTTAGCACATAAAGATTTCCAAATAGATTTTTTCAGATTTTATTTGTTTAACTGGACTTACGTGGTGGTGTTCACGTCTGTTCGTGCAAATGGCCAGTTGGTCATTTTGGTGGTGAGTTCATGTATATGGTATATGGACATGTAGGGACATTTGTATGGATTTATATTTGAGATGGGTGAACTGTATGAGTGAACTTGTGTTTGACAAGTTGGGACCAAATCAGGTTTTGCAGAATCTGTTGCTAGTCAGCAAGGTTGAATTTCAATGAGTAACCTTGTGTGAACACATCTAGGCCCATTGCGAATCTTCATTCTTAATTCTCCCTTGAATCATGTCTCTAGGAGGCAAACGACTACAAATCTATCGACTGTCGTAATGGTTCTATGTCCAAGGCCCTTTGCTGTCTCAAGCCCCAAGTTGCTTGCAAGTGGTAGATGACTTTGTGAACAGGCTTGTGAGTCTGCTCTCTTTATTTGAAGATGATCGAAGAAGACTCTCCTTGTTGATTTGATTTGAAGAGGGCCGAATGATGTTCGATGAAGAAGGTTGAAGAATAGTCTCCCTTTCTCCTTGATTTTTTTTTCTTAGTGACACACCCTGGTTTTTGCCTAGACCGCCCTTTCGGGTTTTCAATCTAGTGGGCATCTCTTTTGCGTCCTTTTTCTTTTTCTTATTTTTTTTTGAAATTAGTATGTAACTCGAAGAGAACTCAGAGGAGATAATCTTATTGAGGAGAGAGAGATGAGATCTCAAGTTAGTTGAGGAGAGACGGACTCTATTTTTTGGAAGGTGATCCAAGTATTGACTCTTTGGAGAAGTGCATTCTCGAATGATGAGAGTGAGAAGCAAAGAGGAAAGCTTCTAATGTAGATTTGATTGTTTTGAAGAGTTGAAGTAGAGATTGACTGGGGAGGAAAGGTTAGGAAGCCCCGCTTTGATGCTTGGATTTCAAGAGTGTGTATGAGAGTTGCTAACAGGAAGCCCCTAGACTCAACAAGAAACGTTACTTGGCTCAAGGATCTAGAAAAGTTGTTCTACCTTTTAATGAACCGTGCATCATCTAGAAGTTTCTAAATAAGTTTGAGGAGAAAGCCAATCATTAGTATGACTTAAGGGTAAACATTTTTCTTGATACTGAAAGTCTTCTTCACTTGATGTAAGAGGATGTTGAATATTCTTCATTTCTTTTGTTGGTATCACTTGACTCTTCTTCTTTGTGGGAGAGTCCTTCATGCATTTGAATTTCCACCCTTGTTGTGGGGGTGATGAAAGCTTGAGAGTTTTCTTTCTTTCTTTTTTTTTTTCTTTTTGTACTCTCAAAGCTTTGAATTGAGTAGCCCCACTCTTCTTGGGATGAAGGTTGATAGCAGCACCTTTGGCTTTCTTCTTTTGTTGACTTTTGACTTTCAGTAGAGGTAATGTTTAGCCCTTAAGCTTCCTAAGGATAACTTTATTCTTAAACTCGCTTAGAAGTCTCTATTTTTGCGATGATTTAGGGAATGGAGGGTCCATTATTTTGTATGAATTAAATGATATTCATGAGGTAGAACAACTTTAGGGAAAGTGTTTAGGAAAAAAGACTTTGATTAATTGAGAAATTTAAGAACAGACTCAATAGTTTAGATGACACAAACTAGAGGAGGTGAGAAGTACTAGAAAGACAGAACGACTCTTCGAGTTCATACTTGGAAATTTAAAACCTAATCTACTTCTATCAAAGGAGAAAGGGAGAAAATAGTTGTAGCCCCAAAGTTTTTCAAAGTTTTAAGTGGAGCTTCATCTGCTTCATGTATTATGAGGGAGAGGATTGGTGATGACGTTGGGAGTTCTAGCTCTCCATTGTCAAAGAGGTCTTGGATGATGTCCTTCAAGTGGTGGCAAGCGTTGGTGTCGTGGCCGGTGAAGTTGTGATACTTGCAGAATAAGTGATGAGCGTGATTAGGACCCATATCCTTAGGAGGACCACCTTCTCTTGGTTTGATCTTTTCATTCTTGACGAGCACATTGAAGAGTTCTTCTTGAGTGATTCCTTCAATTTTGTCATAGTGTCTCTTTTTCTTTTCAGGAGGAAGAACAACAGAATACTTGCCGGTGTTAGGGCGGTTGAATGCAATAGCGTTGACTGAAGCATCCTTACTTGTGGTGGTTTTGTTGAAGCGGAAATTACTTTCCTTCTTTTTACTTTTGAGGAAGTCATCAATTCTAACTCCAGACTCATGGAGTTCATTGAAACTAGGAAAGTAATTACCGGCGAGCTTCTCTTGAAATTCATCACGGAGGCATTGAAGGAAGATGTGGGTTTGTTCTTTGAGAGTAGGTCTTTCGACAATTTCAGTAAGTTTTAGTCTCCACTTCTAGCAAATTCAGCAAAAGACTCGTTTGCATGTTGCTTGGTTTGTTCAAGATCCCTCCTAGTAGGACGGTAAGTGGAGTTGTCTTCGAACTGCCTTTGGAAGACTAAACATGCAGACGACCAATCAAGCCTTGTAGTTACAGGAAGAGACATGTACCAATCCCTTGCAGCACCTTTCAAAGTTTGAGTAAAGCATTGGGCCAAGATTGTGTTATCAATCTTGACTTTTTGGTTTTCTTATTCTTTTTGGTATAGGATTCCCCTTCATCGGAGGAGAATTCCTCTTTCTACTTTTGTTTTCTTCCTTTCTTGACTTTCAAATCGTGGAGCTCTTGCATTAGGGCGGCCATTTGGGCATTTTGTTCCTCAATTTTCTTACTTTGTTCATCCATCTTAAGCAGGGCTTGGATGAGTTGGGCCTTAGCTTCATTGATTTCGGCCTCGGTGACAGAAGGAGAAGCAGACATTGTGTCGAGCTTTGGCGAAAAACCTAGATATGTAGCAACCGTGTTAAACCATGATCGAGTCCCAACAAGTCGGCTGAAAAGGGTGAATGAAGGCTTGAAGGTTTTGGCCAAAACACGAAAAGACCGAACACTTGTCTCGCACGGGGACAAGTAGTCTCGCGCGAGATAACGCCACGGAAGTCACATTTTGTCTGATTTTAATCCTAATTTTTGTCGGACGAAAATTCCGTTTTGGGGGTTTCTAACATTCGAAAAACCAAACCTAAGGACCTAGGGGTCAAAGTCATCTCAAGTAACATCATGTTTTGTGCAATAATTTTGGTAAGAAATTTTTCTCTTTAGGGGCAAATCCGAAGGGACATTTATAAGGACATTTCTGAAGGGACAATTCCGAAGTGACAATTTTTTTATTTCTTTTCCATGGCTTATTGCACAAAAAATGATATTGACAAGAGATTAAAAAAACTCCAAGATCAAACCGACCGGTCACGGAGTGTCTTAAAAAGTCAATCTACATGATATGTGGCGATGCAGGGCTGGAAGGCTAGGCTCCCCTCAATATGACAATCTAGGTGGATTGAAAACGCGGAGTGGGATGATCCAACTTCGGAGAGACCGGCGACTAGGTGGTTACCGTCATCCGTCCTTAGTGTGGGTCCCGGGTTAATCAGGGTATGTAGTGCAATGACAGTTATATTATGAGTGCACATGTGTGAGAGTCAATTCAAGGTGATAGAGTAAAATATAGAGTTTTTTTTAAAACTAAAAGAAAAACAGATAGTGACCGCACTAAGTGGTTACCTACATTTCTCCCAAATTAGGAAGACTCAGGCCGTCATAGTTTCACTTAAAGAGAGAGAGAGAGAGAGAGAGAGAGAGAGAGAGAGAGAGAGAGAGAGAGAGAGAGAGAGTGAGAATTAAATTAATTAATTACAAAGCCCGAGTCAACCGATGATCGATAAAAAAATAAAATAATTCAATCTCATGCAAGTATATAGTTCAAGTAATAAATTAATTATTCTACCCTGCAAAATAAAATTAGTACAAGCAAAATAGAAATAATAATTTATTTTGACATTTTCGGATTTTTAAAACTTTTCTGTAAGTTTTTTTTTTTTTTAGGTTTTTTTTTTATGCAGTAATTTTTTTTGAAGAGAAGTAAACTGTAAGGAATTTTTTTTTTAATAGGGTTAAACCTTTAGAAAAAGTCAACCAAGCAAACAAAAGTCCCATGATGTCAGGCGGCTGACTTTTTTCTAATTTGTAACAATGTCTCGTGCGGGACTACCTTGTTCCGCGCTGGACAAGCATTCAGACAGTTATATTTTTTTTGATGAAAACAGTACAGAAAAATCCGAAAAAATCCAGAAAAATCAAATTTTTGCAGAAAAATAAAAAGATTGATAATACTCAATTGTGCGCAAATCTAACCCTCTTAAATAATTGTCCCCAGCAGAGTCGCCAAAACTGTAGCGTTGATATTTTTATTGATTAACAGAGTCGCCACTTATTATTTATTTAGGAAAACAATAAGAAAAGCCTTTTTGATTTTAAAGAGATTTGAGGGTTCGGGGGTTAAGTTATGGAATTGAAAGGTCGAGGAGCACCCATTCCACCCAATCCGAAGATCGATCTTGCCAATTGAGTATTATCAATCTTTTTATTTTTCTAAGAACGAGAAAACCCTAATCAATTTCTTGATTATGAATGTCGGATTGTATGCTTCGAGATCACCTCCATGGATTGAAGGGACTCTAGGCTAATTCTTTTGATGGGATTACACTACTCTAAAAGCCAATAGAGAGATTGAGAAGAAGAATAGGACTTTACCTTGTGTTTAGAAGATGTTTGGTTTAGAAGGTAGTTCTAAGGTGTCTTCTCGATCGAGAAATGAATTGGACAGAGCTTCGCCTTGATTTTAGACTTGAGCCTTGATGTTCGTCAATCAACGTGGTTGAAGGACGAATTTAGGAGTTGTTTGTGAGTGATTTGAAGGAATCTTTCGGGGAGAGAAACCAGCAAATGGTGTTTGTTTTGTGTTTTTGATCGTGGATCGGGGACCTCTGAAATATTGAAAGCTATCAGGTATTTATAGGGGTTTAAGAGGTGGATGGATGACTTGGTAACCAAGATTAGGAGACTCAAGGAAGGTTCCAGAACTCAACTGTGATTGGATGTCCGGATTGATAAGGTTTTATCCAGAAAAGAGTTTGAAACGGAGGAGAGTTATTCTGCATATCCTGTAGAGGGCTTGTCTCGCGCGAGACACGTATGTCACGTGCGGGACAACTAGTTGGTTGACTATTTTGTCCTCTTCAGTTTATTTCGTTAGTCAGTTAGGTCCAAAACTAACAAGGTTAGTTAGAAACTTAACGAAACATGACGAAACTGATATACTTTCATCAAAACATAAAAGAGAGACGAAGAGTAGTGTAATCATGAATTATTTGTTCAGAATGGGGTATCTACAGTATTAAACATATTAAAACTTCCTGTTTGCCCCATTGGAGGTGGGGTCACAAAGGTAAAACATGATGACAGTGGCATCGGGTTGGACTCAACACTGGTGCTTTTAGTCTAAACAGTACTGAACATGGACACATTGCCTTGACCACCTCTTACACTCATCCCAGCATCTGAGAAAAGAGTCCTAGGCTGCAAAGGCGAGGTCTTCGGCATGCTGACTATTGGAATGATGCGCCCTGAGGCCGATAAATCATGGCGTAGTCTATTGATGTGATTGAAGATCATCTGATTGGTATGCTGCTATTCATCAATCTGGTCCTTCAACTATTGCATCATGGACGTCATGGCAGTTATTACTTCTAGTGAAATTCTAGGCAAGGTTATGGGTGAAGATGCACCCAGATTGAGCCCTTTGTTTTGAGATATGACAGCACCAGATCCAATAGGTGAATGCATGCTGGACGTCATAGGCAAGCTTGACATATTGGTTCCTACCCCAGTCGTAATGATGGGGGTAGACATTGCCGAAGTAGGATTGCTGATCTTGATTGGAATCTAAAAAACCAAAGTTCCCACAGACGGCGCCAAATTGTTTTGGACAAATTTCAACAATTAAATTTATCTTATCGAGGATGTTTGGGCACAAATGGAATATAATTCACAAAGTAAGATGAACACGAGGATGCAACGAGAAAAACCTTTGAACAAACGCTCACAGGAAAAAACCTAGGGAAGCATTAGGAAAAGACTACCTAAACCAAAAAAGTATTATTGATTTTGGTAGTTTCTGAGTACAAGGTGAAGTACAAGAGTAAGAGAGAGTGTGTAACGTGTATACATATGCGTGTGAATGTGTGCCCAAATTTTGTGGATTCACGCGAGTTTGAAGACATTCGGTTTAATTTGAAAAACGGAGTCGCCACCCCATTTTGATTTCCTCAAAACTTTGAAAAAAAGGTTTTTATGGGTTCGGAGGTTAAGTTACCCCTTGGGAAGAACGGATCGTCGTTCACCCAAGGTGCCTTGCCGTAGCAAGTCTCCCTAGATTCCATTTATCGTGCTTGCTTGCGTGCTTTCTTGTGTGCATGTGTTTGAAAAGAGGGGGAGGGAATGTCCCAAGTTGTCTTCCGGATATACAAACCATTTGTTGTTTGTCGCTCGGGATTTCTTAGATTTTATGTATTCGGGATTTTGATCCCGTCCTCATCTTGGACTTGTGATCATCGCTTTTTAACCTCGGGACTTGCGTGATCGAGAGAAGGACTCTCTTTTATAGTCCAAAATGGGGTTCTTTAGGAAAGGAGTGACCTTAGCCCATCAATCCTACACCTTAAGACTATTGAACTTATATGGATGCTTCATGCTCATCTTAAGTGATAATCGGAGATATAGGTTCAAGGTTTATCCCTTTCTAAAGAGATTGTGGCACCTTTAATGGAAGAAACGATGTAAAGATAGGATCTTTACACCGGTCCGTTCCAAGGTTGCTAATGGGGACATGGGGGAATGCATGTAAAAATGACATTTTTAGTGAAAAGATGACATTTTTGGGTTGCAAAGGATGCTTTTGATTGCAAATGATGATTTTTGATGTAAAGAAGCGATCTTTATGCAAAGGATGCATTTTTATGAGGAAAAGTAGGATTTAATATGGAAAGGATGCACAAAGATTTCATTTTTTGAAATCAAGGGATGCTAATTTGATGATTAAAAGATGATCTTTGATGCAAAGGATGCATAAAGATGGGTTTTAGATGCAAAGGATGCAACTTTATGAGAAAGACATAATTTTTATGTGCAAAAGATGCATTTTTGATGTAAAATGGGGGGTTTTTAGGTGCAAAGGATGCACCTTTAACATAAAGATTACATTTTTTATGAGCAAAGGATGCTAAAGATCACATTTTTATGAGCAAATGATGCCTAATTCATGCAAATGATGCATAGGGGGGAAGGAGATATGATAAAGATAGGATCTTTAATGATAAATGCCAAGTCCCAAGCAAGATAATGACAATATATAAATGCAATGAGCAATTAAATCATATAGATAAGCATTATGCAAGGTAAGGGAGTGAGAGGTTACCAATGGTGGTTGCCTCTTCTTCTTGGGGTTTTGCCTAGCGGTAGGACCAACTCTTGGAGGCTTCAAGGAGGAAGGGGGTGGCTTCTTGGCACCTTCAACTTCCTGATCTTTGTGGAGTATTTAGAGAGTGTTTTTATGCTGGTATTGCTCTCCTTGTTGTTTTTTAAAATGGGTAGAGGAGGGCTCTATTTATAGGCAGTCTGGATAAGGCTAATGAAGCCGTGCGGCTAGGATTCTTTTCCTAATGCAGTCGTGCGGCATTATCCACAATGACTCAGTATGTTTCTAGAATCATGCAAGGTGGCAATTCTAGAAGCTTTTTGTAATTAAGAAAAACGTGTTTCTTAATTACTAAGCATTCCCTTCAGCCCTTAAGAGGTTTGGAACAGTTCCGGAATTGCTCCGGAACTCTAGGAAAGACTGGGGAATTACCGGAAAATTTACCGGAATTGCCGAGAAAATTAACCGGAAGGCATGAGCCAGATTTTGGTACTTACAGAAGCCCCTCGGCAACGTCACTTGCAGGGCGAGTGGGGTTGTCGATAGAAAAGGATCCGATCTGGCGAATGCCGAGACGGATTGGGTGACCAAAGTGGTCGAGTGGCTGAACCTCTGGAAGGCTACCTACGTATCCCGAGTGGAAATCAAGCCAGGGCGTAGTTCTGAAAAGATCCGCTGAGGAAAAGAGAAGAGAAAACTGGTCTCTTGCTGGGGAAATAGCAGAGAAAATGACCCAGGAGGTCAAGCAATTGATCCTACTGGGATATGCTAGAAGTGACCGAGGTGGTCAGATGTCAAGACCTTTATGAGGGGCTATTTCATCACTGAGGAGTGACGAAGGAACAGGGTGACCAAAGTGGTCGGATGGCTGGACCTTTTATGAAAGGCTAATTACGTATCCCGGAGGAATCAAGCCTTGGTCGTAGTTCAAGCATCACTAGATAGTTAGGAACGATGTCTAGGATCCTTGAGGTTTTGACAATTAATGGAGGTTGTCACCTGAGGTGACTAAAGCTTACGTCACTATCGAGGAGATAGAGATAGCTGAAGCTTAGAGAACTTGAGCGTACTTCTCAATCTGTGATAGAGGTAGCTTAAGTTTGGAGAACTTGAGCGTACTTCTCAATCTGTGATAGAGGTAGCTTAAGTTTGGAAAACTTGAGCGTACTTCTCAATCTGTGATAGAGGTCGCTTAAGCTTGAATAACTTGAGCATACTTCACTATCTGTGATAGAGGTAGCTAAAGCTTAGAGTTCTGACAATTCGGAGGTTGTCACCTAGCGTCATTCCGTTATAACGGGAGTAACGGAGGCGACTGGGGAAGAAAGCTTATTTGCTTAGAAGATAAAGGATATCTTTTAGGAAACGACGTTATCCTAGTTAAAAGATAACGGGAATTACATGCCCAAGTGGAAAGTCCAGGGGCAAAAAGGTAAATTTTGCTCAGAGCAAAAGAGGCCGCCCGGCATGAGAGGGAGGCAAAAGAGGCCGTACGGCCAGAAGCCTGATTTTTCCAGATTATTTAAAACAGAATTCGAACGGGGACTGGGCATTATTGCCGCCCAAGACTGCCGAGGAAGAGAGAGAGAGGAGGGAGAGAATTTTCTTCAAAATCCTTCAATCCTTTTGCCTCTACTGATTTAGGATGGATCCGGAGGGGAATCCAATGCCAAGGCAAGCTAGAAGAAACATCTCCGCGGCCGCGAGAAGGAGGAGGAAAGAACTCGTCCGTACGGAGAGGAAGTATGACTTCCTTACACCTCCATCGGAGCTCTATCCGGGTAGAAGGGAGCACAAATCGACAAACCCTCAATCGGTTGGGGTAAGCATTCTTAGTTTGCTCAATTCCGTCGATTTTGATTGAATTTTGATTGATTTAGGGCTTGACCCAAGCTTTAGGAATTTCTCAAATTTTCCTAGGATTTTTGGATGATGATTTTGAAATCTTAATGATTAACATATGAGGCCAAGGAGATGAAAGAACATGCATGTGCAATTTATTTGACAAAATAATGAGAATGACCCACTTTTTTTTTTCAGAAATAACAAGTAAGAAGAATAATTGTCTAAGAGGTGACGGAGTTCTTGCATGTGCTAGAACTAGGTCAATTTTGGATCATAGATGAGAAAACGGGATTTTGGATGATGAAAAGGATTCATGCATGCCATTTTTTGAGAAAAAATTAATGCTTATGTGCAAATAATTTTGAAAATTGTGATTTTGTGCTTAGGAAAGCAATGTGCTTGACACGATGTGAAAGACACGTTTTTGATGCAAAGGATGCTAGAAAATTTTCATGAATGCTTTTCTTTTGAAAGTATGTGCACTTTTGAATATATGCACGCTTTTTTTGAAAAAGACTGACACATTTCTTTTGATGTGCTTGTCTACAGGAGAACAAGTCTAGGGGGCCTTCGGAGATTGCAATAAAGCTGTGGGAGAGGATGCCCGATTTCGAGAAGAATGGGGCGAACCCTAAGCAGCTGGTCAGGGCTACCGGCTTAGATTTGTTTATTGAGGCCATCGGCAGAGGTATTCACATTACCTCGAAGAGCAAGGGCTTGGTCCAGGCCCTATCTGAGTTCTGGTGGGACACCACCCACAGCTTTCATCTTAGCTGGGGGGAGCTGACGGTGACTCCGGCCGATTTCACTGCTATCACGGGCTTACAGTTCACCGGGAGGCCTGTGACTTGGAGGGACCATATCACGGCGGAGGAGTTCAGGGCTTTGGTTGGGTTTGATCTGATTCCCAAGGGGCTTGGAATGGAGATGAGGAACGTCGAGGTGGCGCCCGTAACCGCATGCGGGACTTTGCTGCTAGTGAGGTGACTGCCCACCAGCTTGCTAGAGCCTTTGTGTGGTTGATGTTGTCAGTCACCATCTTTGCCAATTCTGGGACTCTGGCTATGACTTGCCTCCTCGACTCTCTGGAGGATGTGGATGGGATTGGGACGGTCTCATGGGGTGAGGCCGGATTGGCAGAGCTTTACTTCTCCCTGAATCTGTACAGCCGGAATAAGGCTGCCTCCATAGATTGTTTCTCTTTTGCTCTCGAGGTAGTCTCTCTTTCCTTTCTCTTTTACTTTCTGTCTTTGAGACTTTTTATGAAAGAAAAATGACCCTTTTGATGTTTTGAACATGCAGGTCTGGTTTTGTGAGGTGATCGGGTTCTTTCCGTGGAACCAACAGAGCGATGTCACCATCTTTCCCGCTATGATCCGCTGGAGGGGAGATGCGAGAGATAAGTTCACCGGGAAGACCCGGATCACCTTTGACTATAAGATGGTGAGGCCAATTATCAACAAGGATGGGCACGATGGAGTGGACTTCTACCCTTGGGGCAGGTATCCAGAGATTCTGCTAGGAGAGGCCGTGGAGGCGACGAGGCAGAGGAGATGGTTGACTGGGCTGACATGTGATGTCATCTATCTGGGGGATCGATTTTCTAGGCAGCATGGCCATGTCCCTCCATTGGACGCCATTACTCCCCAGGATCCTCCAGCACGGATGCTGCAGCCTAGAGATTGGTCGGAGGACGACATTGCTAGATACCAGGGAGGCGTGGCCGCTGAGGAGTACTTTGATATGGATACCCCATATGCTGTGTTTGTGGAGCAACATCGAGGACGCCACGTAAGCTAGTGAAGCCGGCGGTCACTCAGTGGATATGGGGAGGCCGAGCCTTCGACCCGCCGATCCCTCCCGCCCATCTTTCATATGTGGTCCACGGAGTACCCAGGAGGTTGAGGATACCGTCCTCGACACTATGGAGCCCCAAGATACCTTGCCGCCGGACAAGACCGTAAGTACACTTTTAGGGTCTTTTCCCTTTTTCGCATTTCTTTGCTTTTTGCAATTTCTGAGATTTTTCCGAGATTTTCTTCTCTTTTTCTCGTGTTCCACTCGGACTTACGATGCCTTGGTCAGTGCAGGCCTGGAAGGACATGTGCCGGTCCCTTCGAGGAAGCCGGCCCGCACTTCAAAGGCCGCAAAGAAACGTGCAGGAGCCCGGGCGCAAGAGAAGGCATGTCGGGGCACAAAGATCCACCTCATCGGCTTCGGAGTACTCTTCCAGTGCCATGCCTCGGGGACGGGGACCCAATGCTGACATCTTGGAGCAGCTGGCTGAGTACGAGCACGATAATGTCCATCTTTCTGATGTGAGTGACACGGAGGACTTGATGAGAGAGGCAAGTGTTTATGAGCTGAGCAGCGATGAAGAGGAAGGATCGGAGGCCTAGGAGGTCTCTAGAATTGATTTAGGAAGAAAAACAAACAATGAACAAGTTTTATGCACATTTTGTTTATTTTTTGCTTTATTTGGGCGCCGATGGGGCGAAAACAATGTACTACTGTTTTATTTGCTTTTTAAATTTATGCTTTATTAATTTGCATATTATTTGAGCCTCGGGGCGGTTTTTTGCTTGGAATTGGGGCTGAAACTGGGCCAAAATGATATGTAATGATATATAAATGCTTGGATGGTCTTTGAACATGTTTTTGTACAGGTTTTGGTTGGAAAAGTGGGGTGAAAACTCCCTTTGGGCAGCAACTTGGTTGCTGCAGATTTGCCATTTACATCAGGTAAATGAGGCCGTGCGGCATGGTCTCTGGAGCAAATAAGGCCGTGCGGCTCACAGCGTCTCTGACCGGTTATTTTTAGAATAAAACCAAGGCTTGGCCATTTCATTTCATTTTCAACTTATACTTTTCCCAACTGTTCCCAGAGCACATATTGGACCTAAAGACACCACCTTTGATCATTTTGCAATGGAGAAGCCCGTTAGATTGCAAAGGGGGAAAAGAGACCGCTTTCTGTCCGATCTTCAGTCTTGGGTGAGATATAACTTTCAATCTCACAAGGGGTTGCTTGATTCTACCTTCAAGATCAAGTCTTTATGGCATTTGAGGGATCTCCCGCCCGATTGGGACCTTTTGAGAGCAAAGAAGAAAGTTTTGGGACGTCCGGAGACACGTTTACTGCTTTTCTTACAATGAGATTGTCCCAACGCATGAAGACTTCCGAGGCCTTGATTGGGGGTCCAGAAATTGAGGCTATATCGATTCCGCTGATCGAAGACGTGCCGGTGGCGGCAAAGCTTGCATCTTTTCTGCAGATTTCTCTGGGAGAGGCTGAGGAGATGATGATAGCTCCTGGACAGATTGACCTTTCGACATCCCGGCAGGTTTGGGTCTCCGGCTATGGCTGCGACCACGGTGGCTATGGATGCCTTTATCCTCTGTATATTCTCTTCTCTTGTTCACCTGAGAGTCTGTGGGGATCTGTCATGGTGGTCTCTTAGACAGGGTCAGAGATTGCAGGGCTGGGAAGGACATTGTCCCACTGGTTTTGGGTGAGACCCTTCATGGCATCGATAGGATGGCTAGAGGAGACCATTTCATGAGGTCTGGGAGCTCCTGGCTGAACTTTATGGCTCCAGAGAGGCTTGGGGCTTTGCTGTGGGCTTTACCGACTCAGGCCCTCGGGTGATTTCTGAGAGGTGCACCTCGACAGCCAGGACTGTGGTAGCCGGAGCCGATGATGGCTAGGTTATCCACTTCGGACATCCGCGGTGGGTACCTCACCGGAGGTTGCGCACTGTGAGGATATATCAGGAGTCCTATATAGTGAGGGTTCCAGGGTTCTGCTGGTCATCCTTCTACATACCCTGCTTGGTATCCAGGCAATTCGGGGCCTTACAGGAGTCGTTGGGCGATTGGGAGGACATTCGTACCATGGAGGTGGTGCCATTTGATATGAGAGATCCAGCCAGCTTTTCATTCTTCTCAAGGGCTTGGACATACGCTGATTTCCCACCTAGGGCCATTCTCAAGAGCAGGAAGAGTACCATCTTGACTACAGTCTACTTGGATTGGTATGAGAGGGAGATGGGAGCGACTCAGGTCATATTGGGGGAGAGACGTCAGGCTTTATTGGGAGCTGACTGCGACTCGAGTAGGACTCGAGGAAGACCGAGGCTAAGGCGAGTCGCCATAACCGCCGGGTGACCCGATCGAGATATGGAGGCTCGATACAAGAGATTGTCCGAGGTCGCTCCTTTGACCGAGGCTCGAGGGAGGAAGTGCGGACTCGTGCTCTGCAGAGAGGGCACTTATTGACACGGGTTTGATGGAGGCTCCAGTGAGGATACCGGAGATCGGGATGAGGGAGACTGATATCTTGGAGAAGAAGAGAAAGAAAACTCGACGGGGTCGAGGTAAAGGGAAGAAGACCAAAGAAGACATCAGTGAATGACGACTGATAGATCTTTTCTTAGGATTCCCTTATTGCCATTTTGCAAACACAGTAGTTTTATTAGGCATTTTATTGTATTTTAGATCTTTGTAGCAAGTTAGTAGAGTCAAGAGTAGACCGTGCTTGAACTCATCAAGAAGTTTTTAACTTGTAATGAACAAGAGATATTATCTTAGAAATTAATCAAGACACATTTTATGAAAACTCAAATGTTTTATTGATTTGCTCAGGACCCGTTTTATGAAAACTTGAATATCCTTTATTATTGTTTAGGACGTATCTCATGGAAACTTAATCGCCCTTTTTATTATTTAGACCGAACCATAAATGGCTGCCTACGTTCCCCTTTTACAAGAAAGATTAAGGGGCTCAGGTCTTCGTAGTTCATTCTGGTGAACTTTTCTCTTTTTTTTTTATGTGCACTCGTTTTGCCTAGACCGCCCTTTTTGGGTTTTCACTTAGCCGGGCATTACTCTTTTTGCACTAATATTTTTTATGTGCAACCCTATTTTTTGCCTAGACCGCCCTTTTTGGGTTTTCAGCCTAGCTGGGTATTACTCTTTTTGCACTAATATTTTTTCTTTTTTTTTATATTTTTTTTCTATTTTCTTTCTTTTTTTTTAGACATAGTACCTGCAGAGCTTATCACCGTTGACTAGGTGGACAAAGGGATTGCCGTCCAGGTCCGCAAGTTTCATTGCTCCTCTCGATAGTATGCACCACATACGGGCCGATCCAACCGGGTTCCCACTTTCCTGTGGGGTTGTCTCTCGGTAGGGGGCTTCACTTTCAAGACTAAGTCACCCTCTTTGATGTCCCCGGCCTTGACCTTTTGTCAAATGCTTCCGCCATTCTCCTCCGATAGGCTCGGTATGCTCCATGGCTTTAAGCCTTCTTTCGTCGAGCAGGTGGCCAACTCATCATGCCGGCTACGCAACCATTCTACTTCGTTGACACCGTTTTCCAGAGGACCCTTAATGACGGGATTTCCAACTCCACCGGTAACACTGCTTCCATCCCGTAAGTTAGGGCAAAAGGAGTTTCTCCCGTGGTCGTTCTCGACAAACGCTCAGAGCCCCAGAGTGCCAGTGCAGCTTTTCGGGCCAATCACGACCACGGGTGGCCATTTTCCTGATGATCCGTTCGAGCGTCTTATTAGCAAACCTTCCACGGCTCCATTAGTCCGAGGTCTATACGGGGATGACTTGTGGCGAGTGATCCCGAACTCGATAGCATCTACCGTTAGCCCCTTCAAAGTGTGACCCATTATCGTAAATGATCTCATTGGGCACCCCATATCTACACATTATGTTTTCTTTGATAAACCGGGCCACCTTCTTGGAAGTGAGGACCTTGTAGGACTTGGCCTCTACCCACTGGGTGAAATAGTCGATCGCCACTAACACGAATTCATGCCCATTGCTTCCTCGCCGGGCTATCTTCCCTATCACGTCAATACCCCAAGTTGCAAATGGCCAGGAGTCGTCATGCAAGAGTGTCATGAGGCGGGAGATGGTTGAGGTTGGCAAACCGCCGGCACTTGTCGCACGCTCGACATGCCGGACACATTCTCGTCTCCATAGAAATCCAAGAGTAACCCATTCTCGAGGATTACTTGCATCGTGGCTCTAGCATTCATATGAGGACCGCAGGACCATTGTGGACTTCTGGCCATCAACTCTTTGGCCCTTTCTTGAGTGACGACAAGAGGAGTGGTCCTTGATACCGCTTCTGCAAAAAGCTGCCTCCTGAATGACATAATGGGAGGCCAACCTTTTCGTGGCTTGCAAGCTCTGGCTTTGACACCTTCTTTTGGCCAACCTTCTTCGTCTCTCGAAAGCCGACTCTCCATCTTTGAGGAACTAGTAAATTTGATTGTACCACGGTTCCTTGATAGGCTCGGTCCCAAGTCTACTTCACAAATGTAAAGCCGGGGCTTCTCTTCTACCCACTCGAAGGGTTTTATGGCTTTTCCTCGGGGATCTCTACCGTGAGGCTAAAGTAGCAAGGGCATCTCGCGAACTGCTCTTTTCCCTTGGCAAGTAGTGGAAAGTCACTTCTCCGAACCGTCCAAATAACTCCTCCATACGGGCATGATACCTCCAAGATTATGGTCGACAGCCTTCCATTTGTTGGAGACCCGGTTGATGATCGTGGCCGAGTCTCCATAAACTTCGAGCTCCTTGACATTCCTTTCTAAGGGAAGCTTCTAAACCAAAGAATGCAAGCTTCGTACTCGCGACATTGTTCGTGGTAGGGAAGTTCAACTTGAGGGCTATGGGTGTATGCTCATCTTTCGGATCGACCAAGAGCATCCCTACGCCATTTCCTCTTTTGTTAGCAAACTCCATCAAAGAATAGCCGCCATCGGTTCTCGTGCTCGACTACAAAGATCCCTTCATCCGGGAATTGGGGTTCTGTGCCCACGGTCCTCATTATCGGGGAAGTTCGCCAGATGGTCTCGACAATGCTTGGCCCTCGATGGCCTTTCTCGGTCACATAGCCGATGTCGTACTCGCTAAGAAGAAGGACCACTTTGCTAGACGCATCGAGAGAGAAGGCTTATCGAAGATATACTTGATGGGGTCCATTTTTGAGACCAAATTCACATGGTGGGCTTCGCATATAATGCTTCAACTTGCCGACTACCTGCACTCCTCCCGCACGTGTCTTTTCACATGCCGAGTAATTGAGCTCACTTCCCCGCAGCCTTCCTACCGACAAAGTAAATGGCATTCTCTACCCGAGAGTCTTTCTTCTCCCGAGCAAGCATAGCCCCAACCGCCGTATCGCTGATGCAAATGAGATAGAGCGTAAGAGGTTTCGTCTATGTGGGGGCATAGTACCGGAGGATGTACTAAGTATGCTTTGATCTCGGTCAAAGGCATCCCGGCATTCTTCGGTCCACTCGTATCTACATTCTTCTTCATGAGCTTGAAGATGGGCTCGCACATAGTGGTCAACTCGGTTGACGAAACGGCCGATGTACCGCAGCTTGCCCATAAAGCTCTTGACTTCGTTCGAGTTTTAGGTGGCCTCATGTCCATAATGGCTTTGATCTTTCGGGGGCTACTTCGATACCTCACTCCGTGACCATATACCCAAGCACTTTTCCCCTTGGCACTCCGAAGGTGCATTTAGCAAGGTTTAATCTCATGGAATGTTGTCTCACCTCTCAAAGAACTTTCGCAGTCAACAAAGTGCCGCCATCCTCGCCTGAGCGGATTATCATGTCGTCGACGTAGACCTCAATCTCCTTGTGGATCATGTCATGAAAAAGCGAGGTCGCCGCCCTTTGATAAGTAGCCCCGGCGTTCTTGAGCCCAAATGGCATTACCGTATAGCAAGAAGTTCCCCACTGTGGTGAAGGCCGTCTTTTCTTGGTCTTCTTCGCCATCTTGATCCGGTCAGAATCCTCGCAAAACCATCAACGAAGGATTTGACTTCGTAGTTGGCAAAGTGGGAGTCCACCAGGATGTCTATATTTGGAAAGGGGTAATCGTCTTTGGGGCCGGCCTTGTTCGTATCCCGGAAATCTACACAAAGCCGCACCTTCCCATCGGCCTTGGTGACGGTCACAATATTGGATAACCATGTCGGATATTTGATGACTCGATGAATCCTACCCGCAGTAGCTTCTCAATTTCTTCTTTGACCCGTAGAGACCACTCTCGGCTTGATTTTTCTCGCTCGCTTTACCGGCTTAGCATCTCGGTGCTAGAGGGATTCTATGCTCCACTATTGAACCTGTCTAGCCCCGCATATCCTTGTACGACCACGCAAAGACGTCCATGTATTCTCTCGAGCGCATTGATCAGCCGTCCCTTTCAACCCCGGAAGAAGCTTCCAATCTCGTGTCTCTTTAGGTTCCTCGATAGTACCCAAGTTCACACTTGTCAAAACCTCCTCGACACTGGGCCCGGTTTTTCTTTTTCTGTGACCTGCTTAAAGATTTCTTTAATGTATTGTTCGTTTAGTGTGTTTGCATCTTGTTCAAATGATTCATTATTAATTGTTGTTAAGTTTTGAGTTAATTTATCATTTGTTAAGTTGGCAATAAGGGGATAATCAGAAAGATCTGTCATTTCATTCAAAGCAAGAGGAAAGATGACATCGATTACATATTCATAATCCTCAGGCGTGAGGCCTTCGAATGACTCGTAGGAATGGAATTCAAAGATTCCCGACTCAACCGACTCTACCGACTCTAGACCCTATACTACTTATTGACTCGAGGGTGTTTAACAAGGGTTGGACCGGGATCTCACTCCTTCTTGCTGTTGCCCAGGGAAGTAGCTGTCTTGTCAGCATTCTTCAGAAAGTTGGAGACTTCAAATTGATCAAAAACTTGTCGGAAATCATTGGTAGGCCTGTACCTCGGAAAGATGGTGAGAGGAGCTAGAGTAGCTTGATGCAATCTCTCGGCGAGCTCGTCCGTGGCAACTTGACTCATTGACTGAAAAGTCTGACTCATCATATCAAGCACTGCTGATAACTCATTTTCTCATTACTGATCTTGGACACTACGACCTTGTCAGTATAGCCAATAGGAGGGTTGGCCTGAATGATGCTGATGAAGTCTTCTTCAGAAGGGATCTTGATTCTTCCTTGACTGGCTACGTACTCTATGGGTTTCCTGTATTCTGCTTCTAGATCTGCCAGCTTCTCATTGAACTTTATGATGGCAATGAATTCAGAATTCTCTGCTTTAAGAGGGTCACTGATCACAGGGATGTCAGGCTGGACTGTGCTTTGAATGACGGGTTCCTTGGCGGGCTCCTTGGCATAACTGACGTAGTAGTCAAACTTGCCTGAAGGCTCCCCTAGAGTTCCCACACTCTTGTCCCCGGCTTCATACCTTTCCTTTAATTTCTGATGCGTGGACTTCCTCTTCTTCTTCTTTCTTGAAGGAGCGTCTTCATTAATCCACTCTTGATACTCGTATTCCAGACAATCCTCACAGTCGCATACATCATACCAGATATGGGGCTTGGGTTGAACTGGGATGGCCTCTCCGACTACTTGGTCATTACCATTGTTGACTACCATGTTGGCCATTTTGACACTGGAAAACTGAGACTCGAAGATTTTGACGGGTTACTTGAGATCTTTGTGCCGACAAACCGTCAGTACAGGTGTTCTCACCCAATTCTTTCTCACTTTGCGGGAAAGGGATAGGAGTGGTTTAGACTCTGGGGTAGGTGTTTAGGTCAAGGCTCAAGCAATATGCAAATTAAGAATCTTCCAGCCTTACTTAAAACAGTTGTCTTTTATTAATTTCTATTTGGTTGGAAAAGGGGATTTGCCCTTCTTTTTCGCAACTACTCTAGATCCTGGATCAGTGGGTTCCGTCACTACGTCTATAAGCCCCTCGTATTCCACCTGTATTTCGACCTCCCAGGGTGGACAGCCCCGGGCGAGGGTCCTATAGGGCACGCGGATCCCACCGACCGAGAGAGAAGAACGCTCCTAACGGGTCTAGCGGGTCATAGGAACTTTTAACGCAAGAGCGATGCAAATTATAGTCAAAGCAATACCGGGAAAGTCTCGTCTTTCAGCCTTAACAGAAATTCGGCAGAATTTCGCTTGCTGAAATTACCCGGATTCGCGCGAGCGAAGGCGGTTGTCTTTCGCGGAGGGTTGGTGTCTGAGACCTCGCTTCATGGGAAGGAAAATGAGGAGTCGCCACGCGGTTTTGTATTTTGAGCCCAAACGTTGAGAAATGGCTATTGTGAAAAGGTGTCGTTTTTATTGGTAGCAAAAACTTAGGAAAAGGCTTTGAAAACAGGGGATCATTTTTATTGGTAGCAAAAACGAGTAAAAATCTTTTTAGTACCAGAGATTGTTAGGTTCGGAGGTCACGTTACGTTTCGGGTAGAGTATTACGAGATCGCCCGAAACGCCTCGCATGACGAGTCTTTCTACCTTTCTCGAAAACGTGTGTGTGTGTGTGTTTTGAAATGGGGGCTTGAATGACAAGCTTAATCTTGGTTTGAATGTCAAACGTTGATTAGGTGACTTTTGAAAAGACGAGCGTTTGAATGACAAACGTCGGTTTGAGACAGAAATGAGCATTTGCGAGGCAAACGTCGATTTTGAGTTTGAAAGGAGCGTTTGCGTGGCAAACGTCGACTTTGAGTTGAAATGAGCGTTTGCATGGCAAACGTCGATTTTGAGTTTGAAATGAGCGTTTGCGTGGCAAACGTCGATTTTGAGTTTGAAATGAGCGTTTGCGTGGCAAACGTCGATTTTGAACCGTGCGAGTCATTGTTAACGATTTTTACGGGAAAAATGCGTATTAAATGATTTTGAGTGTCAAATGGCGGCTTTTAGTTTGAAAGATGAGCGTTTGAATGACAAACATCATTTTGCGCATTTTGAAAGAGAGTTCGACGGACGAACTCCGGTTTTGAACCGGGCATTACATTGTTAACGATTTTTACGGGAAAAATGCGTATTAAATGATATGCGATCAACGAATCGGGTTGTGACTCGGAATTTGAAAAGTAAATACTATCACGATCCAAACGGGTCGGACTTGTAAATGACAGTATTTAAAGTGCGGTATCAATGGAATCAAACGATCCGGAATCGTAAATGACGATCGACGAGTCAAACGACTCGGAATTGTAAATGACGATCGACGAGGCCAATCGGCTCGGAATTGTAAAGTACGATCAACGAGCCAAACAACTCGGAATTGTAAAGTTGCATGAAAGTAAAGGACGTTCGACGGATCAAACAATCCGGAATTGTAAATGACAGGAATTTAAACGACAATCGACGGATCAAACGATCCGGAATTGGTAAATGACATAAAAGTAAACGGAACGGGGTCAGAACGCCGTTTTAACCCTAGATTACTTCTCTTACGGGAAGAGAAGAGGATCGAGGGGCTAAAACGTATCGGACCCCGTTAGACGGAGGCGTCTACATTTTGAGAGTGAGAGAGGGAGCTACCTATGGCTAGGGTCGGCTCCTTTGGCTCGGTGGGCATATACGGGATACGGAAAGGTGTTTGAAAGGTGTTTCGGAAGTGTTTGGGCAGAGTTTCCCCTTTTATTTGGTGTTTAGAAACCTAGGGATTTGGGCAGCGTTTCGACTTGTGTCGGTTTAGCCTACGATCAGAATCTACCGACGAGTAGCACGAGGGCCCCCGAAGAGTAGAGAATTCCGCCGACGAGTAGCATGAGGGCCCCCGAAGAGCGGAAGAAAGACAAGCTTTGAAGCTTGGGGTGGAGAGAGGAGGAAAAAGGTGTGTAAAAATGAGAGTAGGAGGGAGTATTTATAGGGTGGAAATGAAGGAGGAGGAACTTGGGGGTTAAGGTAAGTTTGCTTAGCACGGTGGGTTTCCTTGCTTAACCTGATGGTTTTCTACCTTGCAGAAAGAGTCCGGCCGGACTTGGACTGAATTTGGGGATATTTTGGTCATTTGGCCTTGAGTTTGACACGTTTTGGACACGTATTTAAGCTGCAGAAAGAGTCCGGCCGGACTGTTCCTGAAATTGGCTATATTTCCTGATTTGAACAAGTTACCTACGTAGATCTTGTTCTCGCGTTCGATTTGATATGTGGTGGGCCCAAAACGGAGTTCGTATGAGGGAGTTATGACCTCCGGAAGGTCGAGACGCTCGAAAACGGGAAATCTAATCCCGGAAGACCCCGAAAAGTACGTTTTTCGGGGAAAGCCATACTTTTACAAGGGATAATGTGTGTTGAGTACGCTTTGATGTCGGGATGCATGGGGCAGTCCCGGGATGTCTCGTTGACTCGAGAACGGGGAACTTAACGGGTTCCGGTTAACTTTTAACGGATTTTGACGATCCGGATTTGGGTACTTACAGTTAGCCCCTCGGCGACATCACTTTCGAAGGAAGTGGGGTCATCGAAAAAGATAAGGATCCAAATCGGGGGATGCCTTATGGAGAGACCTGGGCGGTCAAATGGCTGGACCCTTAGCGAAAGGATTCCTACGTATCCCGAGCGGGAATCAAGCCAATCGTAGTTCACGGGTGCAAGGAGCCGCGCGTGGGGACCTTGACCTGAGCGAGACTGTTTGGAGGCGTCTGAACCTGGATGGAGACTATTGTGAGGCGTCTGGACCTGGGATCCCTGAAACCTTCGAGGGCGTGTGGCGCCTTAGACCGGAGTTGCTGGAGCTTACGAGGGCGTGTGGCGCCTCAAACCGGATTTGCTGATACTGACGAGGGCGTGTGGCGCCTCAAAACGGGGTTGCTGAATCATACGAGGGCATGTGGCGCCTCAGACCGGAGTTGGCGAGGATACGCTTATCCTGAGATTAAGGCGTTCGCGCCTTGGGTGCTGGACTTATGATGACTGCCAGGTTTATCTGCCGGGGATAGGGTGGCAATGAAGGGAATGGTACTGGCGTTATTAACAACACGGAAGAAGTGACGTTCCAACGATGGGGTTAGGAACGGGATGTGGTCTCGGGAGAGACTGACACATTGCTGGGGAAAAGTGCCAAGAGTGCTGACGGGGCCGGGCTAGGAACCGAGAGGGTCGATTGACGTTTCTTCTTTAGAATCCCGGGGACGAGCGTTCGGGCTTACCTTGATGGCCGAAGAGGGATTGTTGTGCGGGCTTACCTTGATGGCCGCCGGTGGGACCTCGGGCTTACGACTGGCGCCCGGGGAAGTGAACGTTGGTGAAAACCAATGGGAATTTTGACGTCGGGAGACACATTTGTGATTTGATGTCCGAAGACAGGGCTGAGCGTTTGAATGTCAAACGTCGGTTGGGGGTGGAAATGAGCGTTTGAATGTCAAACGTCAACTTGGGATGTAAATGAGCGTTTGAATGTCAAACGTCGACTTGATATGGAAGTGAGCGTTTGAATGCCAAACGTTGACTGGGGATTGAGAATTTAACGTCTGGAGACGAGCGTTAGTGAGGACTAAATGAGAATTTAACGTCTGGAGATGAGCGTTAGTGAAAACTAACTGGGACTTGACCTCGAGAGAGGGGGTCGGTTGACGTGTCCACTACCAAGAGTAGGGGAGATGACGAGATGTGAAATCTCGGGAGAGGATCTCACGAGGGAGAATAATAGGAAAGGGTCTCACGAGGAGATGGCGAGATGCGAAATCTCGGGAAGGAATCTCACGGGGAGATAGCGAGATGTAGGATCTCGAAAAGGAATCTCACGAGGAGATGGCAAGATGCGGAATCTCGGGAAAGAATCTCACGGGGAGATAGCGAGATGCAGAATCTCGGAAAGGAATCTCACGGGGAGATAGCGAGATGCAGAATCTCGGAAAGGAATCTCACAGGGAGATGGCGAGATGCGGAATCTCGGGAAGGAATCTCACGGGGAGATGGCGAGATGCGGAATCTCGTAAAGGAATCTCACGGGGAGATAGCGAGATGTAGAATCTCGAAAAGGAATCTCACGGGGAGATAGCGAGATGTAGAATCTCGAAAAGGAATCTCACGGGGAGATAGCGAGATGCAGAATCTCGGAAAGGAATCTCACGGGGAGATGGCGAGATGCGGAATCTCAGGAAGGAATCTCACGGGGAGATAGCGAGATGTAGAATCTCGAAAAGGAATCTCACGAGGAGATGGCGAGATGCGGAATCTCGAGAAGGAATCTCACGGGGAGATAGCGAGATGCAGAATCTCGGAAGGAATCTCACGGGGAGATGGTGAGATGCGGAATCTCGAGAAGGAATCTCACGGGAGATAGCGAGATGCAATCTCTAAAGGAATCTCACGGGGAGATGGCGAGATGCGGAATCTCGAAAGGAATCTCACTGGGAGATAGCGAGATGTAGAATCTCGAAAAGGAATCTCACGAGGAGATGGCGAGATGCGGAATCTCGAGAAGGAATCTCACGAGGAGATGGCGAGATGCGGAATCTCATAAAGGAATCTCACGGGGAGATAGCGAGATGTAGAATCTCGAAAAGGAATCTCACTTGGGAGATAGCGAGATGTAGAATCTCGAAAAGGATCTCACGAGGAGATAGCGAGATGCGAAGTCTCGGGAAGGAATCTCATGAGGAGATAGCGAGATGCGGAATCTCGGAAAGGGATCTCACGGGGAGATAGCGAGATACGGAATCTCGGAAAGGGATCTCACGGGGAGATAGTGAGATGCGGAATCTCGGGAAGGAATCTCACGGGGAGATGGCGAGATGCGGAATCTCGGGAAGGAATCTCATGGGGAGATGGCGAGATGCGGAATCTCATAAAGGAATCTCACTGTGGAGATAGCGAGATGTAGAATCTCGAAAAGGAATCTCACTTGGGAGATAGCGAGATGTAGAATCTCGAAAAGGAATCTCACGAGGAGATGGCGAGATGCGAAATCTCAGGAAGGAATCTCACTGGGAGATAGCGAGATGCGAATCTCTAAAGGAATCTCATGGGAGACGGCGAGATGCGAAATCTCGGAAAGGAATCTCACGGGAGATAGCGAGATGCGAATCTCGAAAAGGAATCTCACTGGGAGATAGCGAGATGCGAAATCTCGAGAAGGAATCTCACGGGGAGATAGCGAGATGTAGAATCTCGAAAAGGAATCTCACGGGGAGATGGCGAGATGCGGAATCTCGGAAAGGAATCTCACGGGGAGATGGCGAGATGCTGAATCTCAGGAAGGAATCTCACGGGGAGATAGCGAGATGTAGAATCTCGAAAAGGAATCTCACGAGGAGATGGCGAGATGCGGAATCTCGAGAAGGAATCTCACGGGGAGATGGCGAGATGCGAAATCTCAAGGAATCTCACTGGGAGAGATAGCGAGATCTGCAAAGGAATCTCACGGGGAGATGGCGAGATGCGGAATCTCGGAAAAGGAATCTCACAGGGAGATAGCGAGATGCGATCTCGGAAAGGAATCTCATCGGGGAGATAGCGAGATGCAGACCCTAAGGAATCTCACTGGGAGACGGCGAGACGCGAATCTTTGGAAGGAATCTCACGAGATAGCGAGATGCAGACCGGAAAGGAATCTCACTGGGGAGATGGCGAGATGCGGAATCTTGAAAGGAATCTCACGGGGAGATGGCGAGATGCATCTCGTGAAGGAATCTCACGGGGAGATAGCGAGATGTAGAATCTCGAAAAGGAATCTAACGAGGAGATGGCGAGATGCAGAATCTCGGAAGGGAATCGCACGAGGAGATGGCGAGATGCGAAATCTCGGGAAGGAAATCTCACGGGGATCGAGATGCGGAATCTCGGAAAGGAATCTCACGGGGAGATAGCGAGATGCAGAATCTCGGAAAGGAATCTCACGAGGAGATGGCGAGATGCGGAATCTCGGACAGGATCTCACGGAGATAGGCGAGATGCGAAATCTCTGGGAAGGAATCTCACGGGAGACGGCGAGATGCAAAATCTCGAGAAGGAATCTCACGGGAGATGGCGAGATACGATCTCGGAAAGAAATCTCACGGGGAGATAGCGAGATGTAGAATCTCGATAAGGAATCTCACGGGGAGATGGCGAAAAGATCTCACGAGGGAGAATAATGAGAAAGGATCTCACGAGGAGATAACGAGATGCAAGATCTTGGGGAAGGATCTCGCCGGGAGATGACAGAAAGATCTCACGAGGGAGAATAACGAGAAAGGATCTCACGAGGAGATAACGAGATTCAAGATCTCGGGAAGGATCTCACAGGAGATGACTCGAGAAAGATCTCACGAGGAGAGAATAATGAGAAAGGATCTCACGAGGAGATAACGAGATGCAAGATCTCGGGGAAGGATCTCGCGGGGAGATGATGGAAAGGTCTCACGAGGGAGAATAATGAGAAAGGATCTCACGAGGAGATAACGAGATGCAAGATCTCTGGAAGGATCTCTGGGAGATGACTTGGAAAGGTCTCACGAGGGAGAATAATGAGAAAGGATCTCACGAGGAGATAACGGGAGAGGATCTTATGAAAAGATGGGTAATCTCTCTAAGAGATGGGTAATCTCACGAAAAGATGGGTAATCTAATGAAAAGATGGGTAATCTCACGAAAAGATGGGTAATCTCTCTAAGAGATGGGTAATCTCACGAAAAGATGGGTAATCTCACGAAAAGATGGGTAATCTCTCTAAGAGATGGGTAATCTCACGAAAAGATGGGTAATCTCACGAAAAGATGGGTAATCTCACGAAAAGATGGGTAATCTCTCTAAGAGATGGGTAATCTCACGAAAAGATGGGTAATCTCACGAAAAGATGGGTAATCTCACTAAAAGATGGGTAATCTCTCTAAGAGATGGGTAAATCTCACGAAAAGATGGGTAATCTCAGCTAGCAGATGGGTAATCGCTTTCTTGTCTTCATCAACTCCTCCTCGTTAGTTCCCCACCCCGTTGTCGCTCCTTTGACGAAGTAGCGGTGAGGTCGAAACCGGTAAGGTCGGAGGTTGGGTATGCCTTGTAGGTTCCCCTTGCGGGCCGCCGCCTGTGCCGGCGAGCCTCTTGTTTTTCCCGATGTCGGCCGGTGTTGGCATATAACCGAGCCTCTCGGACCGTAGCGTGGTCCTTGACTTTGATGACTCGGGTGTTAGCCTTGTAACGTTTTGCCGAGCCCTCACCCCGGGATGAAGTTCATGAGTTTCATCATCTTCATGGCGGGAGGGATTTTGTCCCGCATAGTGGAAGGTCCACGCCGCATATTTGGGATTTTGGAGGTCTCCCGCAGTGAATCCAGCTTAATGCCATATCGTCATTATGCTTGATTTCTAACACCGGAATGTCGCTGGTGCCGGGTCCCCTGCGGTGACGCCGTCGCAGATCGTGATTAGCTCGTTGCCTTGCATGAACTTGAGGCATTCGTGAAGGGTGGATGCCACGCCATTTATCTCGATGCAGCCAGGACGCCTGTGATGGCCGTGGAAAGTGATTGGAATGTCCAACACTTGGAATTCGGTGGGGATCATCCGCTTGCCGAATCCGCATATTAAGAGTAGCAACCCCGAGAACCGCATCGGGAAGTAGAGTCATAGGCCTCGATAGTGTGGGATCAAGGCTTCAAATCATCCGTGGGCTTGATGTCAAGCAGTCCATCATCTTGGCGGGCAAGACATTCATTCCGTAACCTCCGTCTACCAACATGCGGGGAAAGCGACAGCCATCCAAACTGACCGTGATGTAGAGCGGCTCATCGTGTGGTCGCCCAAATCTTGGCAGTCCAAATCAGGAGGGTGACGATGATGTCAGCGATCATCCGGATTACTTTTTCCGGAGTCACCCACGGGGACAATGGCGGGCGACTTTCCTCTAGCTTGAGCTTCATGAGGATATGAGGAGGTGTGAGCAGGACCAAAGGGAAATGTTCGCCAGTCCGCTTGAGCCGGGTGAGGATCGGGTCCTCCAACATTTGAGAGGTGGAGGTTTTGGTGGTGCCTCCAGATTGCTTTGAGGTTTGATGAGTTGAACTTTGGCTTATCCTTCTGGGGATTATGCTTCTTATGTCCTGATGCCTGAACTGTGGTGTCAGCAGGATATTTTCGCTTTCCCACCCCTATAGGTTCTGAAGCTGTGCTATTTGAAGGAAGGGAAGACTTGCTGGAGAAAACTTCCCTTGCATGCTACTGTTGCCCAGAGGTGTCATGAGGATTCGATTCTCGATCCGTCGAGGCCGTATCCGAGAAGCCCCAGCTTCCGATTAAAATCATAATGCCGAAAGATGCTTCGACAAGCCCCAAGAATCGAAACTCAAAGTAGACCCGGGATGAAAAGCTCTCTTTGCGTGGCAAAGCCCCCGTCTCAAGAAATGACTTGGTGAAGCCCCGCTTGAAGGAATCGCCGGGTCATCCGGGATTCTAGAGTGAATCTGATGCAGCCCCAATCTGAGTTGAACCCCATGTGGCCTGACGAGGCAACCGTCCTTGATTTTTTTCGATTGGTCAACCAAAGTGTACAAGAGGAATGTCTTGTAATGTATACGTGCAAGGACGTATTTTTGAGAAGTGGGAACGAATCCCGATTTTATGTGGATGCCTAGTTTAATGCAGGCACCAAAACTCGCTTTGGGTTTGACTCTTTTGGGAGAGTTTGAGCGTAGAGAGGTTTGGAGCAAGTGTATGGAAGCTCACGACGTAAAAGACAAGTGTTTAGCCTCTAATTTTCCTATTATCGTAGAAAAAGAAGACTTGTCGAGACATCCGAAACATGTTTTATCCATAATGATCACAAGATTGCTTTAAACCCTTTGTTAATGTTCAAAGTTGTTCAACCATTAATCCCGATATGAACAAATGTCTTGATTAACCGTGAGAAGAAAGTCAACCGATGTCGCGGATCAAAGTCAGTGTGGAAAGAAAGGTCTGTCTATGGGGAAGGTCATTGATGAGACCGAGTTTATGGGATTTGTATGTGTTTATGATCTGGACCGTTTCTGTTTGCCTAGGTTCTCCTCAGCAAAGTGAGCTCGGGCCGCCGTAGTTCCGCGGAACGGGTGCTTGGCTCTGGGAAAAGGGTATGAACATTTGTGGTCCTTTTGGTGAAAAGGCTCGGATGGGATGTTTGGATGATGAGGTACGGGCCTCGAGGTGATTCCTTGACAAGTCGTTGTTGACGGCTTCTTCCGTGATTCCATTGCTTCTTGGTCAGCTTCTTTCACCGGGGGAGAAAGAATTCGAATGTAGCGTAAGGGCTTATGATGTGTTTTTGCCTTTGCTTTGACCGCTCCATTGTTATCGACAAACTCCATTCTTCGAGCTTTAACTTTGTTTTGCCCATCTGTCAAGCTTGTGATTGGCGGTGCTGGGTCCTTCGCCTCACTCTTTTTTTTTTGAAGTTCTTGCTTTGAACTTTTCTCTCCTTTTTTTTTTTTTGGATGTTCTTGTTTGAACTTTTCTCTTTCTTTTTTTTTTGAAGTTCTTGGTTGAACTTTTCTCTTTTTTTTTTTTTTTTTTTTTTTGGAGTTCTTGAGGACGAAGGCAGGCTCCTCGCTGGAACTTTCTCGATGCGCATGAGGGCGAGGGCGAGCTTCGAGGTTGTTGTCGACATGGGGTCAATCTTTCGATGCTGAGTGACCTTTTGTTGTTCCTTGATATTGCCGCCGTCGTTGACTTGGTCAAGGTGATGGTGGGAACATGTTTTTGGGAAGTGTGTGGCTTGATGGAGGCCTTTGTGGGGTAAGGAAAGTGTATGGGGAGGGCACCAGTTGACTTTCTCATACCGATTAATCAGAACATTAGTTATTTCCAGAGATTATGTGTTGAGCAATGCAAGTGATCATTTAGGATATAACCATTTCATTAGTTGTAATGTAGGTGTGCAAATAATGTCTCAAGTCTAGCAAGAAGAGAAAAAGACACTTATTTATAGAAAATTTAAGATTATCTACAATGTCCGAGGCGGACTTGATTGAACGAGGAAAGTACTTGAACCTACGAAGGTTGACCAAAAGACAATTGCCAAATCTCGAGGATAGGTGCCCCTACTATAGCCGCTTTTTGTCAGCTGGACCGCCAGACGCTGAGCTTTCCATCTTCGTTAACTTCGAGTTCCATACCGCACCGAGGCAAAGGATCGGGCCAGTGCCCATGATACTCGGTGGAAGTGGAGGGATTTGAGGCCATGGAGCGGCCGGAGCAGTATACAAGTTGTTCGAAGAAATGGGTCGGAAAAGTCACGGGGACGAAACTTGATGACTGAGCATATTGAGAGAAGGAAGTGAACCTGGGAGGATTTCGAGGGATATTGGGATCTGTTTGAGATGGTCTAGCGCTGCGCTGGTTGTATTGAGTGAAAGGGGTATTATTGGCTTGGCCATATATGACAGGGGTGCTTTGGTCGGCTGTTTCCTTGATTTGAAGGCATCCCATAAGTTGGCGGGGGAGGAACCTGGTGGAAGGCCTTCGAGGAGTCGATCGGGAGGGCCTCGTCGTCCTCGATCGAATAAAAGTACCGTCTCGGGCCTGGGATAGCTGCTATACCTTGCCCATTCGGAGTCAGACTACGAAATTCAACCGATCTTCTTTCTCGCCTTTGTGAACCCTCAAAGGCTGGATGGCTTCTTCCATTGTCATATCCGTTACCGGTGGCGGGGGTCCGTCCCCGTCACGATTTCTGAGTCCGACATGTCCTGGAAAGTCCGGCCGAGGGAACCGAGGAAACCGAGGAACAAAGCCCGATGCCGCCGTAGTTGTAATTTTGTGAGGCGCCGACCCGGAATTCCCGAACCACTGCTCACCGCAGTGGAACGAAAGGTACGCTTAGTTTTCGGAAGGGGTATGTGGCTCAAGGCTTTAAGGCTCGAAAATTAGACCTGTGAAAGGTCGAGAATAAAGTTTTGACCGTGAAAGGCCTGGATTGGATATTTGGAGATCGACCGCGGAGGTCTCGATTGTAGATCGGAGATCGACTCGCGAAGGCCTGGGATCGACTATTTGAGATCGGACCGCGAAGGTCTCGATTGGAGATCGGAGATCGATGTACAAATAAGGTCGGGATCGACTATTTGAGATCGGACCGTGAAGGTCTCGATTGGAGATCGAGATCGGACTGCGAAGGCTCCGGGATCGACTATTTGAGAATGGACCACGAAGGCCTGGATTGAGATCGAAGATCGGACCGCGAAGGTCGGGATCGACTTTTTGAGATCGGACCGCAAAGGTCGGGATTAGAGATCGAAGATCGACCGCGAAGGTCGGGATCGACCATTTGAGGTCGGACCGCGAAGGTCGGGATTGCGTATCGAAGATCGGACCGCGAAGGTTGGGATCGACTATTTGAGATCGGACCGCGAAGGTCTCGATTGGGAGATCGAAGATTTGACCGCGAAGGTCGGGATCGACCATTTTGAGGCCTGGACCGCCAAGGTCGGGATTGAGATCGAAGATCGGACTGCGAAGGTCGGGATCGACCATTTGAGGCCTGACCGCGAAGGTCGGGATTGCAGATCGAAGATTGGACCACGAAGGTCGTGGATCGACTATTTGAGATCGGGACCGCGAAGGTCTCGATCGGGAGATCGAAGATTGACCGCGAAGGCCTCGGGATCGACCGCTGAGGCCGACCGCGAAGGTCGGGATTGGAGATCGAAGATCGGACCGCGAATGCCTGGATCGACCATTTGAGGTCGGACCGCCAAAGGTCGGGATTGCAGATCAAGATCGGACCGCGAAGGTTGGGATCGACTATTTGAGATCGGACCGCGAAGGTCTCGATTGAGATCGAAGATTGGACCGCGAAGGTCGGGATCGACCATTTCGAGGTCGGACCACGAAGGTCGGGATTGGAGATCGAAGATCGGACCGCCAAGGTCGGGATCGACAATTTGAGGTCGGACCGCGAAGGTCGGGATTGCATCGAAGATCTGACCGCGGGACCAAGGTCGGGATCGACTATTTGAGATCGGACCGCGAAGGTCTCGATAGGAGTGTGAGATCTGGACTGCGAAGGCCGGATTGATCGCGTTTGAGATCGGACAAAGGAAAGGTCGCGATTGAGGATTGGAATCGACCGTGAAAGGTCGCGATTGAGGATTGGATTCGACCGTGAAAGGTCGCGATTAAGGATTGGAATCGGACCGTGAAAGGTCGCGATTGAGGATTGGAATCGAACCGTGAAAGGTCGCGATTAAGGATTGAGATCAGACCGTGAAAGGTCGCGATTGACGATTGAAATCGGACCGTGAAAGGTCGCGATTAAGGATTGGAATCGGACCGTGAAAGGTCGCGATTGAGGATTGAAATCGGACCGTGAAAGGACGCAATTAAGGATTGGAATCGGACCGTGAAAGGTCGCGATTAAGGATTGAAATCGGACCGTGAAAGGTCGCGATTGAGGATTGAAATCGGACCGTGAAAGGTCGCGATTAAGGATTGGAATCGGACCGTGAAAGGTCGCGATTAAGGATTGGAATCAGACCGTGAAAGGTCGCGATTGAGGATTGGAATCGGACCGTGAAAGGTCGCGATTGAGGATTGGAATCGGACCGTGAAAGGTCGCGATTGAGGATTGAAATCGGACCGTGAAAGGTCGCGATTAAGGATTGGACCACGAAGGTCGCGATTTGAGATTTGAAATCGGACCGTGAGGGTCACGATTGAGGAATGGACCGCGAGGGGTCAAGATATGAGATTTGAAATCGGACCGTGAGGGTCACGATTGAGGAGTGGACCGCGAAGGTCGAGATTTGAGATTTGAAATCGGACCGTGAGGGTCGCGACAGGGTCGGGACCACGAAGGTCTTGATATGAGACATCGGAGCACGGAAGGTCGCGATTGAAAGTTGGACCGCGAGGGGTCGAGATACGAGATATCGGACCACGGAAGGTCGCGATTTGAGAATCGGACCGAGAAAGGTCGCGATTTGAGGATTGGACCGATAAGGTCATGTCGAGAATCAACCGCTAAGGTCACGTCTTGAGGATTGGACCGCTAAGGTCAGGTCTTGAGAATCGGACCGAGAAAGGTCGCGAATAAGGATTGGACCGCGAAGGTCGAGATTTGAGATTTGAAATCGGACCGCGAGGGTCTCGATTGAGGAGTGGACCGCGAAGGTCACGATTGAGAGTTGGACCGCGAGGGGTCGAGATATGAGATATCGGAACGAGGAAGGTCGCGATTGAGAGTTAGACCGCAATGGGTCGAGATATGAGATATCGGACCGAGGAAGGTCGCGATTGAGAGTTAGACCGTGAGGGGTCGAGATATGAGATATCGGACCATGGAAGGTCGCGATTGAGAGTTGGACCGCGAGGGGTCGAGATATGAGATATCGGACCACGGAAGGTCGCGATTGAGAATTGGACCGCGAGGGTTCGAGATATGAGATATCGGACCACGGAAGGTCGCGTTTGAGAATTGGACCACGAGGGTCACTATTTTAAAGATTCCCAAGATGGGACCAAGCAACTGTTGTTTAAGTTTACTGAAAACACATTTTTCTCAGAGTCCTAAATGGTTGGAAAAGAGCGTGTCTTCTTTTTCGCAACTAACCCTAGAGCTCTAATCAGTGGATCTCGTCACTACGCTTATAAGCCCATCGTTTCCATTTGTAGATCATCTTCTCGGGACGGACAATCCCGAGCGAGGTCCTATAAGGCAAGCGAGTTCCACCGACAAACGAAAAAGTGAACTTAAGGCTAGCTGATCACGCAAACTTCCAACGTTTGTGACGCACGGGCCACGGTCGAAGTCAACGTCCTTAAGTTAAGGCGGGGATCGTGCCAAAATTTTGGCATGACCTCCCCTGACTCGCTTGCGCGAGGGACCTTAGCTTTTGGCGTTGGCCAAGTTGTGGCTGGTATTGTGCATACGGCGAGGTTTGGTGACACGGTGTCACATTGAACATTCGGGTATATTTTTCGGCAGAGCTCCGCGTCAAAGTCAAGGCTGAAGAGCTCGAGACTTCGGGTCGGGAACGACCTTCGGTCTCAACCTCTCAAGCTTGACTCGAGGCGAGGCCCGGCGTAAAAAACATACACTTAGGCTTTATGACACGAGCTAAGCCAAAAACCAACCGGGGTCTTGGACAAAGTGTGACACAAAGAGTGCATGGCTTACACGGGCTAGGATGGGATGTTTGGGATGACCCCGTGCGCCCCCGAAAGGTGTCCGCACCAATCGGGTGCAACCGATAAGGCCATCCCGGGTTACGGTCGTCAGTGTGCGTGTACCGAGGCAGCAAGTGCACGTGAAGTGCGGTGTTCCGAGGCAGCAAGTGCGCGTAGTGTGCGGTCACTAAAATTTATTTTCTGAGTAAAACAGAAATTTTTCAGAATGTGTCTTAAAGCGTTATGATGCGCAGTTCAAAAGACAGCAATGAAAATCAAACATGAATGGGGATGCACAAACATGGTATGATTTTAAGAAGTTGACAATGTAATACCTTTTGAAAAAAACCATTCGAGGTTTAAAGGAACACACACACACGAAAACGAGGAAGGGTAAACGAAAGTTTGACCCACGGAAGGCTTTTTTGAAAACAACGGCAGTTTTGAAAAAAGTATCCAAGTCCCCAGCGGAGTCGCCAACTGAAATTACCCGGATTCGCGCGAGCGAAGGCGGTTGTCTTTCGCGGAGGGTTGGTGTCTGAGACCTCGCTTCATGGGAAGGAAAATGAGGATTCGCCACGCGGTTTTGTATTTTGAGCCCAAACGTTGAGAAACGGCTATTGTGAAAAGGTGTCATTTTTATTGGTAGCAAAAACATAGGAAAAGGCTTTGAAAACAGGGGATCATTTTTATTGGTAGCAAAAACGAGTAAAAAGCTTTTTAGTACCAGAGATTGTTAGGTTCGGAGGTCACGTTACGTTTCGGGTAGAGTATTACGAGATCGCCCGAAACGCCTCGCATGACGAGTATTTCTACCTTTCTCGAAAACGTGTGTGTGTGTGTGTGTATTTTGAAATGGGGGCTTGAATGACAAGCTTAATCTTGGTTTGAATGTCAAACGTTGATTAGGTGACTTTTGAAAAGACGAGCGTTTGAATGACAAACGTCGGTTTGAGACAGAAATGAGCGTTTGCGTGGCAAACGTCGATTTTGAGTTTGAAAGGAGCGTTTGCGTGGCAAACGTCAACTTTGAGTTGAAATGAGCGTTTGCATGGCAAACGTCGATTTTGAGTTTGAAATGAGCATTTGCGTGGCAAACGTCGATTTTGAGTTTGAAATGAGCGTTTGCGTGGCAAACGTCGATTTTGAACCGTGCGAGTCATTGTTAACGATTTTTACGGGAAAAATGCGTATTAAATGATTTTGAGTGTCAAATGGCGGCTTTTAGTTAGAAAGATGAGCGTTTGAATGACAAACGTCATTTTGCGCATTTTGAAAGAGAGTTCGACGGACGAACTCCGGTTTTGAACCGGGCATTACATTGTTAACGATTTTTACGGGAAAAATGCGTATTAAATGATATGCGATCAACGAATCGGGTTGCGACTCGGACTTTGAAAAGTAAATACTATCACGATCCAAACGGGTCAGACTTGTAAATGACAATATTTAAAGTGCGGTATCAACGGAATCAAACGATCCGGAATCGTAAATGACGATCGACGAGTCAAACGACTCGGAATTGTAAATGACGATCGACGAGGCCAATCGGCTCGGAATTGTAAAGTACGATCAATGAGCCAAACAGCTCGGAATTGTAAAGTTGCATGAAAGTAAAGGACGTTCGACGGATCAAACAATCCGGAATTGTAAATGACAGGAATTTAAACGACGATCGACGGATCAAACGATCCGGAATTGGTAAATGACATAAAAGTAAACGGAACGGGGTCGGAACGCCGTTTTAACCCTAGATTACTTCTCTTACGGGAAGAGAAGAGGATCGAGGGGCTAAAATGTATCGGACCCCGTTAGACGGAGGCGTCTACATTTTGAGAGTGAGAGAGGGAGCTACCTATGGCTAGGGTCGGCTCCTTTGGCTCGATGGGCGTATACGGGATACGAAAAGGTGTTTGAAAGGTGTTTCGGAAGTGTTTGGGCAGAGTTTCCCCTTTTATTTGGTGTTTAGAAACCTAGGGATTTGGGCAGCGTTTCGACTTGTGTCGGTTTAGCCTACGATCAGAATCTACCGACTAGTAGCACGAGGGCCCCCGAAGAGTAGAGAATTCCGCCGACGAGTAGCACGAGGGCCCCCGAAGAGCGGAAGAAAGACAAGCTTTGAAGCTTGGGGTGGAGAGAGGAGGAAAAAGGTGTGTAAAAATGAGAGTAGGAGGGAGTATTTATAGGGTGGAAATGAAGGAGGAGGGAGGAGGAACTTGGGGGTTAAGGTAAGTTTGCTTAGCACGGTGGGTTTCCTTGCTTAACCTGATGGTTTTCTACCTTGCAGAAAGAGTCCAGCCGGACTTGGACTGAATTTGGGGATATTTTGGTCATTTGGCCTTGAGTTTGACACGTTTTGGACACGTATTTAAGCTGCAGAAAGAGTCCGGCTGGACTGTTCCTGAAATTGGCTATATTTCCTGATTTGAACAAGTTACCTACGTAGATCTTGTTCTCGCGTTCGATTTGATATGTGGTGGGCCCAAAACGGAGTTCGTATGAGGGAGTTATGACCTCCGGAAGGTCGAGACGCTCGAAAACGGGAAATCTAATCCCGGAAGACCCCGAAAAGTACGTTTTTCGGGGAAAGCCATACTTTTACATGGGATAATGTGTGTTGAGTACGCTTTGATGTCGGGATGCATGGGGCAGTCCCGGGATGTCTCGTTGACTCGAGAACGGGGAACTTAACGGGTTCCGGTTAACTTTTAACGGATTTTGACGATCCGGATTTGGGTACTTACACTTGCGCTATTGACATTTTGACTTTTCGGTAATGTCCGAGAAGATAATAGGCATGGGTCGGGCGGTAAAAGCCGGATGACACAGTGTCACATTGAACTTCGTTGCATACGCCGTGCGTGAGTCAAAATCGAAGTCAATGCCGGGTCAAGATCTTGCCAATCTTTCCTTGTCCGAATTTTGGCAGAGCTTCGCTTGAGCGAAAGATCTTTTGGATTTTTGGCAAGGACTTCGCTCGACTCTTATGCATTCCGTGCGGGTCAAGGTCAAAGTCAATGTCGGAGTCAAGATTCTACCGATTTTTCCTTGTCGGAATTTCGGCAGAGTTTCGCTTGAACGAAAGATCTTGACTTCCGTTATGAACTAAGGCTTGACCTTTTACGGGGATATGCAACTGGGCTGTATGACACGGACTAGAACAAAAACCAACCAAAAGTCACGGTTTATTGAAACGTGTGACACGGACTGTGCATTGGTCGACACTGGCTGCCATGGGGAGTTTGGGATGATTCCGTGCGCGCTCGGGAGCATCGTAAGGCTGTCCGTGACTGCAGCTGAAAAACCATCCCGGGTTTAAAGGGATGTGCGTGCAAAGTGTACACGATATATAAGGTGCGCGTAGTGTGCGGTCTCCTAAAAATGTTCCTTTTTGAGTCAAAACAGAGATTTTCATAAATGTGTTTTAAAGGAATGATTTTTGGGACAAGGGAAAATGCAACAGATAAGGCACGTAAATTTTCTGGAAGCCCCAGTCAGTCTTGGAACTGAATAGCCCCAAGTTGCCAAGGCTGCCAGATTAACCTCAATTTTTTCTGGTGGAATTGCCACTGGGGCCGTCCGGTCAGAATCCAAGGAGGATTGAGCCGTACGACTGCATGGATCAATTTTCCAGGTTCCACTCCTTTGCTATTTCAGGTTGTTTCCTGTTCAAAGTATGCACAAATCCCAAGATGCAAATGATGCAATGCAAGGCAAAGAAAGCAAGCATGATTCATGGAATCCGCGATGGGAGTCTAACCCGCTCAAAGGAAAAAGCTTTCTTTTACTTTTTTTTCGAAAAGGGATACCGGTACGTGGGATTGTTAGACCACCGTTTATCCCAAGCCCCGGGTTAGGGAGCGATACAGGAAGGTTAAGTGGTTTCCACCTATATACCGAGTATCGTTTATTTTAAAAATAAAAGCTTTTCTCCTTTGGGTTATCCCCAGCGGAGTCGCCAAACTGTGAATGTGTGCCCAAATTTTGTGGATTCACGCGAGTTTGAAGACATCCGGTTTAATTTGAAAAACGGAGTCGCCACGCCATTTTGATTTCCTCAAAACTTTGAAAAAAAGGTTTTTATGGGTTCGGAGGTTAAGTTACCCCTTGGGAAGAACGGATCGTCGTTCACCCAAGGTGCCTTGCCGTAGCAAGTCTCCCTAGATTCCATTTATCGTGCTTGCTTGCGTGCTTTCTTGTGTGCATGTGTTTGAAAAGAGGGGGAGGGAATGTCCCAAGTTGTCTTCCGGGCGTACAAACCATTTGTTGGTTGTCGCTCGGGATTTCTTGGATTTAATGTATTCGGGATTTTGATCCCGTCCTCATCTTGGACTTGTGATCATCGCTTTTTAACCTCGGGACTTGCGTGATCGAGAGAAGGACTCTCTTTTATAGTCCAAAATGGGGTTCTTTAGGAAAGGAGTGACCTTAGCCCATCAATCCTACACCTTAAGACGATTGAGCTTATATGGATGCTTCATGCTCGTCTTAAGTGATAATCGGAGATATAGGTTCAAGGTTTATCCCTTTCTAAAGAGATTGTGGCACCTTTAATGGAAGAAACGATGTAAAGATAAGATCTTTACACCGGTCCGTTCCAAGGTTGCTAATGGGGACATGGGGGAATGCATGTAAAAATGACATTTTTAGTGAAAAGATGACATTTTTGGGTTGCAAAGGATGCTTTTGATTGCAAATGATGCTTTTTGATGTAAAGAAGTGATCTTTATGCAAAGGATACATTTTTATGAGGAAAAGTAGGATTTAATATGCAAAGGATGCACAAAGATTTCATTTTTTGAAAGCAAGGGATGCTAATTTGATAATTAAAAGATGATCTTTGATGCAAAGGATGCATAAAGATGGGTTTTAGATGCAAAGGATGCACCTTTATGATAAAGACATGATTTTTATGTGCAAAAGATGCATTTTTGATGTAAAATGGGGGTTTTTAGGTTCAAAGGATGCACCTTTAACATAAAGATTATATTTTTTATGAGCAAAGGATGCTAAAGATCACATTTTTATGAGCAAATGATGCCTAATTCATGCAAAGGATGCAAAGGGGGGAAGGGGATATGATAAAGATAGGATCTTTAATGATAAATGTCAAGTCCCAAGCAAGATAATGACAATATATAAATGCAATGAGCAATTAAATCATATAGACAAGCATTATGCAAGGTAAGGGAGTGAGAGGTTACCAATGGTGGTTGCCTCTTCTTCTTGGGGTTTTGCCTAGCGGTAGGACCAACTCTTGGAGGCTTCAAGGAGGAAGGGGGTGGCTTCTTGGCACCTTCAACTTCCTGATCTTCGTGGAGTATTTAGAGAGTGTTTTTATGCTGGTATTGCTCTCCTTGTTATTTTTTAAAATGGGTAGAGGAGTGTGAGTACCCCGATCCGAACCCATGATTTGGATCCACTTTGATTATATTTTGGGCAAATATAATTGCTAAAAGGCAATATCTAGTCCAAAAATCCCGGCACGTCATCCATTTGGGCTCGCTAGCTTTTTGGCCCAATATGGCCAAAAAAGAGTACGCTGTCGTCCGACAAGGGCCACTAAGGCGGTTTAACTGCCTATGTTGTGCGACATAAGACGCCCCATCAGGATGCCTATAAATACAAGGCATGGCTGATCATTTTAGGGGGGGGCGAAGGAAGAGAGCCAAAGAGAGGATAAAATTCTGAGAGCAAAATAGGGGGAAACTCTTGCCAAATAGAGTCTCTTTCTCTCTCTCTCTCATACACACACACTCACCTCCCTCCTCACACACACACTTCAAGGTCAAGACTCCAAGAAGCTTCCTTTGTTGGTGATTGAAGGGGTAGACACCATACTATTGGTGATTCTACCTTGTGGACTACAATAGGTAGCCACTAAACCTTTCTCCCTCTTTTAATAAAGTCTTTAAATATACCTTGCATGCATACTTGCTCTCATACCAAGTAAAATTTGGGATTTTGCATGATAAAGGTGGTGGAGGAGTGAATCTTCAATATTCACTTCTCCCCACCTCAGATCTGGACATTTAGTGGTACACACACCAATAAAGTTTCAATCTTTGCCTAGCTACATCGGGTTAGGAAGTGATGGCTACTTCAAAGTGGCCATAAAACGTGTGATTTATCACATTTGGTCACTAAAGCCATGTGATCTTCCCATAATACCCATATTATAGTATTATATTACTGTTTATAATCAATAAATATGCTTGGTTTTCTTGGGGAACAAAGGAGGAACCAAACAGACTGAAGGGCACTGAAACAGGCTCCCCATGTCATGCGACATAGGTCTCCATGGAGATCCTGTGTCATACGACATGGGACTCCCAGAAGGCTGCAATGCCATTCTTGGACTTCAGATCTGCTTTTATCCCCTTTGTGATTCAAAGCCTACCTAAGCATCTTCTGGCTCATAAGCCACTATTTGGGTGCCTAAACTCAGTTTGGGTGCAACCTATTTGATGGAATAGGATCGCCGTATGACATAGATGACATCAAAGGCTCTATGTCATATAAAATCCGTGTCGACAAAGTCTATCGTGACTTTGTTCACTCCCGTCAATCCCAAACTGAGTTTTAGACCTTCAAATAGTGTCTTTACTGAGTTGAATAAATGTCATTTCATTTACAGAAATTGCTTGGTCTTTGTAATATGACAATCTGACCAAGAGACATCATGTCGTGCGACAACCTCTGCCTAGGAGGTCCTGTGTCGGACGACATGGGAAGTCTCGCGTATTGTCTTACCTTCGCCTTGTTATGATAATCATAATATGTAAAAGGGTGTGGCCCCCTCTTATGGCTCACAAGTTGTACTCAGCTTCCAAATTATCAATGAAAATGTCAAAATCGCATTTTTCACACATCGACACATATTGCACACACACTTTGAATGTCCAAAAATTGTCCAATGTTGATTGAAAGTCTCGAAAGAGGCGTGTTGGGTGAACTCTCTAGTTCTTCCCAAACACGTAACTGCACTCCCGGACTCAAAATCTCTAAAAATAGGTTTTTCAATGTTTTCCTCTAAAAACGGCGTGTCGACTCCCAAAACCGAAGTTTTCAAAAACTTGTCGTATCATTTTCAATACAAAAGATACTCTTTTCAAAAAAGGGGGGAAATGATACAACGATTTTAATTTTTCTGCGAGCATTCATTCAGGGCGACTCTACTGGGGACATTGAAAAACTTTTTGTTCTAAAAGAATGGAGACGATACTTGGTATATAGGTGGAAACCACTAACCTTCCTGTATTTCTCCCTAACCCGGGGCTTGGGATAAATGGTGGTCTAACAATCCCACGTACCAAGATCATTCTTCTATTTTCGAAAAAAGAGAAAAGTTTTTCTTAAGAGAGTCTAACTTTCTTCAAAATCAACTTGGACAATTTCGACATTCACCTTGTGTGTACATTTGTGTCATTTTGTGTGCTCAAATGCACCTTCCCATGCTTTGGTATGTGACACTATTGGAAGCCGGGCTTCCCTTTTGCAATTTGCTCTTCCCGTTGATCGAACAGGCAGATGATGCCGGACTACGCCATCGGTAAATTCCCGACATTTGGGGCCCCCTTTTGTCATGCTTTGACTCATTCTCTTGCTTTTTCTTTGCATACTGCATAAACAAAAAAACAAAAATCTTTTACAAAAAGCAAAAAATATATATACTTCTAGAAGTTACCTTCACACTACTCGCACTCTACCTGCACATAGAGTTAGAACCCGGGAGTGTACGGACGGCATCGCGGACAGTGACGTGTTTCGCTTACGCTTGAGCGCCTAAAGTCCTCCTAGCCTGTGAGTCAGCCAACACTTGTCCGTGACACACTTTCTACCGAGACCGTTTGGTTTTTGGCCAATACTTTTCAAAACATTTTAAACTCGGTTTTCAAAATTTTCTCACAAAGTCCGAGTCATACACCGTCTCCAAAAATCTTGGCATACTTTCCCTCTTCGTGTCGGAATCACGACATAATTCAAACGTAAGTACACGTTAAGATCTTTACATGTCTCGACGTAGGTACATATCGATTTCTCGGCTTGGCTTCGTGAGAAGTCATGACGCGTTCTCGATATGTGTCAACAACGGGACCATGTCGACTTCTTAACGCATACTAACAAGAGTTATGCTGAAATTTCGCCACCAAGTGACGAGAGGCCATGCCAGATTTCCAACTCGAAAAGATGGGAGGTCATGCCCAATTCCTCGAGGGTTTTACCTTCAAACTGCGGTCTCATACGTTCAAACATACGTTCGACCCTCTCTCCTCCCGAGTTTAGACGTTGACTTGGACTTGGTTTTGAAAACCCCGAGTTTGACTTGTTTTGGCTCGTATGCCCATAGGTTCGTTCTCCCTTTCGGTTGGTGGGTTCCACATGCCCTATAGGACCTCTGCCGGGATTGTCCATCCCGGAGGTGCAATACAGGTGGAATACAGGGGGTCTATAGACGTAGTGATGGAACCCACTGATCCAGGAAGAGCGTAGAATGCGAAAAAGAAGGTTTCCCCCTTTTCCAACCATTCCTAGGATCAATAAAAATCATTTTTATAAAAAACAAAAAATATATAAAAATATAAAAACATAAAAAGAGAGCATATGCATGAGTCCGTCCTAAGCCTATCCTCTCCCCCACCTAAAGCCATTCTCTCCCCCTTTCAGCGAGCAAGTATTGGGTCAGAGTTCCGGGTGGTCGGTTAATTAGTTTCTCTCCAGTCAGGAATTCATTTCCGGCGGTCTTAGAAATGGCAGATTTGCAAGTCTCAGAGGGTTTGGGTCCGAATGCAAGTGTTGATCCAAATTTCGTAATCGAATGTCGGCCGTGGTGTAGGGCCAGATTAAGGTCAGAACACGGGGCCGAACACAGCTCTAAATGCCTCTCCTAGCAGTGGTTACGGCACGGGTCCTCACATGACACCCTCGGGAAGTCCGTTTGTAAACCCTCACCCAGGTTTCAACTTCTCTCAAGAAGCTTCTCTCCGCGCTGCCCTCGAAGCCTCTCGTGCCCGGGAGGAAGCCGGTTGGGCTCGCTATGTCGAAGTAATGCGCATGCAAGGCGTTGCCTTAATCCGTCACCCCGATGGGTCGTACGAAGAAATCAGGGAGGAACCCGATGTTACTATCACCGGCACTGGCTTTGTTCCACCATCCTCACCTGGGCAAAGCCTCTACAATATGCCCCCACCAAATTTCCTACGCGTGTACGCCCGGCTCCCTCTCGATGCCAACTCACGGGGGTGGTATACCAAGACCTCCCCTATCCCCGCATCTACTCATGGTATGCAATACGGGTCGAGGGGCGAATCAAGCTCCTTACCAAAGGTCGGTGCTCAGACCGCTTATGTTTTATCCCCGTAATCCGGCCTCGGGTGGTCGCAAGAACCCAAATGGGTGTCAATCAAGGGCCGTTTGGGTATACTCGTAATCGCCTTGGGACTCGGGGTCAAAGTGCGTATAACAACACGGATCACCGTCCAACCCAACTTTTGGTGGTCAACTTATGGCTCCTCATGATCACCCAATCATCAACAGAGCGGTTACCGCATGTCGTAGAAGCCAAATTTGCCAGATCGATCCCGCAATATCCACAACCCCAATTCCAAAACAACATCCTCACGGCGGTTTGTTCCCCTCTCACCCAACATCCGTACGGCTCCACCCCGTATTCGGCTCCATGCACCTATCGGGTCCCCGCCCATGGTCCGCTCGGCACCGATCAAGATAGCTGGGCCCCGTAATCCCGATGTCCAATTCAATAGTTACGACATGTACGGAAACAGATCCCCAACTCATTGGCTTAGTGAACAAAGAATGACAAAGATATCCCAAGACTTTCGGTCTTCCTCCGCCGCCTTACCAATCGATCCGCGCCGTAGTTTCCAATGCCATCTCAACAAGTAGCTCCAAACTGCAGGGCAAACCCCGTCTTCCGAAGTTTCAAACTTGAAGGAAGAACTAAAATATGTGAAAGAACAATTGCACGTAATGACTTTCGGTCCAACATGGTCGCCTCCGTAGAACTCAAGGACTCTAAAGCCCTCCCGAAGAACTTCAAAATGCCCCCATAACCAAGTTTGAAGGCTCCACATGCCCTAAAACTCACATGAACAAACTCTACATCATGTCGATGGGTGCCAAAGGGGCCACCGAAGAGATGTCGCCCTTTACTTTCATTTATCCTCGATGACTCTCCTTTGAGATGGTTCCTAGGCCTTAAACCGTAAGCAAGGGCTACGTGGTCCCGCATCGTTGATGCTTTTTGGACAAATACAAAGGAAGCGCCGAGTGGTACACCACTCGTAGTGACTTGATCGGCACCATTCAGAGGCACGATGAGTCCGTGATGTACTTTTATAAAAGGTGGAACAAGAAGCTTAACGAGCCGGTTCACCCGATCCCCTCTCTAACGAAAAGTCCATCTTCCTCTCATGTGTCAAACCATCTGTCGTGGAAGCTATTGGCCGGGGTACTACCCGAATCGCGAGAAATGGTGAGTGCAGGGCCGAAAGCGAGAATGCTACCTATTCCATTGTTCCAAGCTCTACCCTCGTCGCTCCAAAGGGTAAAGAAACCGCTTTCTCTAACTCCGTCAACTACATTCAAGGGGAGAAGGGCCGCTATCCGGCCGTGGTGGAGGAAGGCCTCGCCGCAGAAATTCGATGATTTGGGGATGCCAACCGAGGAGGCATTTAATGGTTTGGTAAAGGCCGGGCCGATAAAGCCTTTGGATAAATACAACCCGTTAAGGCAAATCCCAACTGGATACTAGCAAGTTTTGCCTCTACCATCGCACTCGACATGTTACCAATGACTCGTGTCCCTTTAAAGCAAATTTCTCATCCAAAGGCTTATTGATGAGGGGAAGATCGAGAAGGCTCCTCGCCCCAATGTGATTACCAATCCACTTCCGTGATCTTCACCGTAACCTGTGGCCCTCCCATCCAATATTAATACACTAATCAGCCTTTGTAGGATCTAGATTGTCTGCTTGTTTCTTTTGATGAATGTCCTTTATCTGACAAGAGTCCTGTCAAGTCCACGTTGGACTAGTTTTTTCTTCTAATAATAAAAGTCTTTGCTTTCTTTTCCCGCTAGACTCGAGACATCACTTGCCCACCCACGTTACAATTAATTGAAATAGTCTTATCCTAGATGATCACCTTTGCTGCTCAATCGCTAATGCTTTGAAATAACTCATGTTTAAATTAATCGGAGTGAGAAAATCAATTAATATCCTTCTCAAATTGGGGCTTACCAACTCCCCATCTTCCATCTCATATGCTCACATCTCTCATCATTTCGTTGACCAAGAATTTGCATGAATCTTTCTCATTTAAAGCTTAAGCAAGCAACGAAGACTTAATTTCGTTTAGGTCATCCAAGAGGGTTGCGGTTGAAGCCTTTCACCCATAGGAAAGTCATTACCTCACCCTCACCAAACAATACCCTTTCATTTCAAGATCGGCGTGTTTTGAAACCCCATCTAGCCATCACCTTTCCTCCTTGCTGAGAGAAGTCCAAGTAATGCCAAGAAGTTAGCTTCGAGAGTTGGCGGCGAGCAAAATGTTCAAGTCATGCAGAAAGGACAAATAAAATCCTCAGCTCCTCAGGAAGTCTTTCAAATTCTCGAAAAAAAAAAGGGATTTTAAATCCTCACGATCTTAGATAAAATCCTAAGCTCCTCAGGAAGCCTTCCGATCCTTAAAAGAAGGACTTTAAATCCCCACATCTCGTAAATAATCCTCAAGTCCTCAAGGAGGCCTTCCAAATTCTAAAAGAAGGATTTTAAATTCCTCACAATCCAAAGAAAATTCTCGACTTCTCGAGAAGCTCTCCCATGATCAAAAAGAAGCCCGCTCTCGATAGCTTGGACTTCCTCTCACCATTATCTTAAATCAATCCCAAGCCATCCTCTCAATTTTAGAGGATATTCCCTTTACCATTACCCTTGCCTTTGGCCAAAGTCAAAATTTGAAATCAATCTTCCTCGCCGTAGATTTCCCAAACACATCCCCGCAAGCCAACCTCTCATTTTAAGAGGTTCGCCAAGAAAAGGCCTAGCCGACCTCTCATCTTAAGAGGTCATGACATTCCAAATCACCCGATGGCCGATCGAAGCCCGGAAATCCAATACAGTCCCTACCGGATAGTAATTTCATTCAAATGTCCTCGAGATCTAAATCACATTAATGCTTCGTTGCTTGCTTAAATCGGAGCCAAATCCATCTCGGCTCCAAAGATCATCAATCAAAGATTGTGTAAATTCAATCCTTCCCTTCGACACTTCATGTGAGCATATTTCATTTCTCCTCCGCAAACACTTGCCGCGAATATCCCACTAGGGCTTCGCGTCCGTGTCTTTCATGGACACTCCAAGGGGACATGATCTTCAATCCCCCAATTCTCAAAATCCTCAAGGGCCTCGAAATCTTGAATTTTCACATTCATTCTCTTCATTCGGGATAAGCCCGAACTACGGCGACCTGAGCTCCTCATCATGGAGGAGAACGTAGGCAACCATAATTGGTCCGGTCGAAATCACAAATAAATCCCAAAAATCCGGTCTCATCAAGGACCGTCCCTATACACTTTCCATCCTTCCGGATTTGATCTCGATACGCTAGTTTTCTCCTTGTGATTAATCAAAATATTTGTTCATATCGTACTTAGTGTTTGAATAACCCGAACATCAATAAAGGGTTTTAAGCAAATTTTGTGATCATCATGAGTAAGACAAGTTTTCAAGTGTCTCGACACGTCTTCTCTCCGTCATAGGGAAATAGAGCCAAACATCGTCTTTCCGTCGCCAGGGCTTCCAAACACTTTTTTCACACCTTGTCGTGTTTATACTCTCTCAAAAGAGTCAAACCCAAAGCAAGTGTGTCATACACAAATTCGGGATTCATTCCCACTTTTCAAAAAATGGGCCCCTGCACGTATATATTTCCAAGTCTCGTGGACTGATTGACTAAGGTCCGGAAAGATGGGTGCCTCCCGGGTCGCGTGATGATTATGCCTCGCAGCAGGATTGCATTGGACATCTCTTCATAACGTTCCATTTTGAGCCAAATGTTGGACCTAGGGATAATGCCAAGGTCAAGATGAATTTTGGGGCCGCCTGCGATCGCCTGGAAGTCGCATTTTGCAAAGCCGTCCTTTTACAAATGTCGGGGCTAGTTTCCCAAGAAAGTCAAGAACGTGACCATCCATCGACAAGCCGAATCAAGCCGCATCTCGCAGCACCCCATCTGGCGATCCGATACTTGCTCGAAACTCTGTCCAAAGCAGCCCAAAACTCTATATCCATTCTCCCTACTCACCAAACCTCGCATGGGAGAGGATTTGGCACACTTTGCACCCAAATACATCACCAACCCCCAACAAATGCCATCCTTCTTGCCATTTCTTGGGACGGACTAATACATATAAACAAATAAGCCTAGATGCTATCAATGGAATGCATTAGTTGCACAATACAAAGATTTTATTTTACAAAGTGAGAAGCAATAGATTAGTGCATGCATTGTTCCTTCTCTCTATCTAAGAGTCCAAAGCATGACAAAAGGGGATTTCCACGATCACTCCGACTCGGGATCATCCTCCTCGGAGCTGCTGTCGTCTTGGACGCTGCCTACCTCCTCCTCAGAGCCGATATGCTCCTGGCCATCGCCGCCACCCTCCTATACCTCATGGATCTCGCCATCCGAATCATCATCATCCTCGTACTGGGCCCAAGGTCGGGGCTCGCCATAATATCCATGCCACTCAGGCACTGTGGCAAGCGGGGGGCTGGAAAGGATCATCCTCACCATCATCATCAAAGGCCCGTCTTGCAATGACAAATGAATCAAAAGTCCATCTTGAAGTGGCAAATCATCGTCAAAAGTCTATCTCGCAACGGCAATGTTCATCATGCAGCCAGTCTGGCAATGGGCAAGTCCTCAACAGCCCGTCTTGCAACGGCAATTCATCAGCAATACCCGTCTCGCAACGGCAAATTAATAGAAGAGCCCGTCTTGAAACGGTAATATCAAATGCAAAGTTCGTGTTCTACCTGACGAATGTTTCCAAAGTCAGCCAATCACTTCAAGTGATCTTCATGTGCACAATCCTCGCAGGTAAGCACATCACATGTATGAAAGCATATCTCATTCACCTGCAAATCATCATTTCTTTCTCAGATAAAGTCATTTCAACTCATAGAGTTCATCTCGCGATCCTCTTTAGTTAATCTCGAACACCTATTGTAGGCTTGTTCCTACACCCATTTGGGCTTGTTCCCATACATCTTTAGGCTCGTTCCTATCCGCAGGCTTGTTCCTACACTTATTGTAGGCTTGTTCCTACACCCATTTGGGCTTGTTCCCGTACCTCTTTAGGCTCGTTCCTATCCGTAGGCTTGTTCCTACACCTATTTTGGGCTTGTTCCCATACCTCTTTAAGCTCGTTCCTATCCGTAGGCTTGTTCCTACACCTATTTTGGGCTTGTTCCCATACCTCGCTAGGCTTGTTCCTACGCGTAGGCTTGTTCCTAAACCTCTAAAGGCTCGTTCCTATATCTCGCTAGGCTTGTTCCTATGCGTAGGCTTGTTCCTACAACTCTTCAGGCTTGTTCCTATGCTTCTTTAGGCTTATGCCTATACCCTTTGGGTTTATTCCCATACCTCTTTAGGCTTGTTCCTACCCGTAGGCTTGTTCCTACACTTCTATAGGCTCGTTCCTATACCTTGCTATAGGCTCATTCCTACACTTCTACAGGCTCGTTCCTATACCTCGCTAGGCTTGTTCCTACAACTCTTCAGGCTTGTTCCTATGCTTCTTTAGGCTTGTGCCTATACCCTTTAGGTTTGTTCCTATACCCTTTTAGGCTTGTTCCTACACCCCTTTAGGCTCATCCCTATAATTCATTTGGGTTCAAAAACCCACCTCTCTCAGTCTTTCACAAATATCATTACCAAGATCCTTGGCCCGGAACGGCCTTAAACTACCCGGTCCGGAAAGACCGTACAGATTTCCAATTCACATCTGGCCCGGAACGGCCTTAAACTACCCGGTCCAGAAAGACCGTACAGATTTCCAATTCACATTGGCCCGGAACGGCCTTAAACTTCCCGGTCCGGAAAGACCGTATAGATTTTCAACACAGCACACATTGGCCCGGAACGGCCTTAAACTACCCGGTCCGGAAAGACCGTACAGATTTCCAATACACAATGGCCCGGAACGGCCTTAAACTACCTGGTCCGGAAAGACCGTACAGATTTCCAATCCACACATTGGCCCGAAACGGCCTTAAACTACCCGGTCCGGAAAGACCGTACTGATTTCCAATACAAATTGGCCCGGAACGGCCTTAAACTACCCGGTCCGGAAAGACCGTACAGATTTCCAACACAGCACAAATTGGCCCGAAACGGCCTTAAACTACCCGTTCCGGAAAGACCGTACAGATTTCCACAGTCTAGTCAGCGGGTGACTCCCAAAGAAAAAAGTCAACGTTTCCAGCGGGTGACTCCCAAAGAAAAAAGTCACATCTTCAGGGTGACTCCCCATCAAAACAGTCATATTCGCGGGTGACTCCCCACCAAAAACAGTCATATTCGCGGGTGACTCCCAAAGAAAAAAGTCAAATCATCGGGACGACTCCCAAAGAAAAAAGTCATATTCGCGGGTGACTCCCAAAGAAAAAAGTCAAATCATCGAGATGACTCCCCACCAAAAACAGTCATATTCGCGGGTGACTCCCAAAGGAAAAAGTCAAGTTCGCGGGGTGACTTCCCAAAGAAAAAACAGTCAAGTTCGCGGGGTGACTTCCCAAAGAAAAAACAGTCAAGTTCGCGGGGTGACTTCCCAAAGAAAAAACAGTCAAGTTCGCGGAGTGAACAGTCAAATTCGCGGGTGACTCCCAAAGAAAAAAGTCACATTTTTTCGGGGTGACTCCCCTTGGAACAGTCACTTTCGGGTACAAAGCCCGTAGCCTTTCATTTGGCACCCCATCTTCAACGAACTACGATTCGGCTTGATTCCCCCACGGGATACGTAGGAATCCTCTTCATAAGAGGTCCAGCCACTTGACCATCTTGGTCACCTCTATCCCCGCCGTTCGTGTCCGGCTCGGGATTCTCATTGTGTTGACGACCCCACTTCCCGTGGAAGTGACATCGCCGAGGGGCTCTGTGAGTACCCCGATCCGAACCATGATTTGGATCCACTTTGATTATATTTTGGGCTAATATAATTGCTAAAAGGCAATATCTAGTCCAAAAATCCCAAAGCAGCCCCATCACCCAATGGGCTCGCCAAGCTTTCGCCCAATATGGCCAAAAAGAGTACGCTGTCGTCCGACAAGGGCCACTATGGCGGTTTAACTGCCTATGTCGTGCGACATAAGACGCCCCATCAGGATGCCTATAAATACAAGGCATGGCTGATCATTTTAGGGGGGGCGAAGGAAGATAGCCAAAGAGAGGATAAAATTCTGAGAGCAAAATAGGGGGAAACTCTTGCCAAATAGAGTCTCTCTCTCACTCTCTCTCTCTCTCTCTCATACACACACACTCACCTCCCTCCTCACAACACACACTTCAAGGTCAAGACTCCAAGAAGCTTCCTTTGTTGGTGATTGAAGGGGTAGACACCATACTATTGGTGATTCTACCTTGTGGACTACAATAGGTAGCCACTAAACCTTTCTCCCTCTTTTAATAAAGTCTTTAAATATACCTTGCATGCATACTTGCTCTCATACCATGTAAAAATTGGGATTTTGCATGATAAAGGTGGTGGAGGAGTGAATCTTCAATATTCACTTCTCCCCACCTCGTATCCGGACATTTGGTGGTACACACACCAATAAAGTTTCAATCTTTGCCTAGCTACATCGGGTTAGGAAGTGATGGCTACTTCAAAGTGGCCATAAAACGTGTGATTTATCACATTTGGTCACTAAAGCCATGTGATCTTCCCATAATACCCATATTATAGTATTATATTACTGTTTATAATCAATAAATATGCTTGGTTTGCTTGGGGAACAAAGGAGGAACCAAACAGACTGAAGGGCACTGAAACAGGCTCCCCATGTCGTGCGACATAGGTCTCCATGGAGATCCTGTGTCATACGACATGGGACTCCCAGAAGGCTGCAATGCCATTCTTGGACTTCAGATCTGCTAGGTTTATCCCCTTTGTGACTCAAAGCCTACCTAAGCATCTTCTGGCTCATAAGCCACTATTTGGGTGCCTAAACTCAGTTTGGGTGCAACCTATTTGATGGAAGAGGATTGCCGTATGACATAGATGACATCAAAGGCTCTATGTCATATAACATCCGTGTCGACAAAGTCTATCGTGACTTTGTTCACTCCCGTCAATCCCAAACTGAGTTTTAGACCTTCAAATAGTGTCTTTACTGAGTTGAATAAATGTCATTTCATTTACAGAAACTGCTTGGTCTTTGTAATAGGACAATCTAACCAAGAGACATCATGTCGTGCGACAACCTCTCGCCTAGGAGGTCCCGTGGTTCGGACGACATGGGAAAGTCTCTGCGCATTGTCTTACCTTCTGCCTTGTTATGATAATCATAATATGTAAAAGGGTGTGGCCCCCTCTTATGGCTCACAAGTTGTACTCAGCTTCCAAATTATCAATGAAAATGTCAAAATTGCATTTTTCACACATCGACACATATTGCACACACACTTTGAATGTCCAAAAATTGTCCAATGTTGATTGAAAGTCTCGAAAGAGGTGTGTTGGGTTGATTGACGTTTCTTCTTTAGAATCCTGCTGGGGATGAGCGTTCGGGCTTACCTTGATGGCCGAAGAGGGATTGTTGTGCGGGCTTACCTTGATGGCCGCTAAAGTGGGACCCTCGGGCTTACGACTGGCGCCCGGGGAAGTGAACGTTGGTGAAAACCAATGGGAATTTTGACGTCGGGAGACACATTTGTGATTTGATGTCCGAAGACAGGGCTGAGCGTTTGAATGTCAAACGTCGGTTTGGGGTGGAAATGAGCGTTTGAATGTCAAACGTCAACTTGGGATGTAAATGAGCGTTTGAATGTCAAACGTCGACTTGATATGGAAGTGAGCGTTTGAATGCCAAACGTTGACTGGGGATTGAGAATTTAACGTCTGGAGACGAGCGTTAGTGAGGACTAAATGAGAATTTAACGTCTGGAGATGAGCGTTAGTGAAAACTAACTGGGACTTGACCTCGAGAGAGGGGGTCGGTTGACGTGTCCACTACCAAGAGTAGGGGAGATGACGAGATGTGAAATCTCGGGAGAGGATCTCACGAGGGAGAATAATAGGAAAGGGTCTCACGAGGAGATGGCGAGATGCGAAATCTCGGGAAGGAATCTCACGGGGAGATAGCGAGATGTAGGATCTCGAAAAGGAATCTCACGAGGAGATGGCAAGATGCGGAATCTCGGGAAAGAATCTCACGGGGAGATAGCGAGATGCAGAATCTCGGAAAGGAATCTCACGGGGAGATAGTGAGATGCAGAATCTCGGAAAGGAATCTCACAAGGAGATGGCGAGATGCGGAATCTCGGGAAGGAATCTCACGGGGAGATGGCGAGATGCGGAATCTCATAAAGGAATCTCACGGGGAGATAGCAAGATGTAGAATCTCGAAAAGGAATCTCACGGGGAGATAGCGAGATGTAGAATCTCGAAAAGGAATCTCACGGGGAGATGGCGAGATGCGGAATCTCGGAAAGGAATCTCACGGGGAGATGGCGAGATGCGGAATCTCAGGAAGGAATCTCACGGGGAGATAGCGAGATGTAGAATCTCGAAAAGGAATCTCACGAGGAGATGGCGAGATGCGGAATCTCGGAAGGAATCTCACGGGGAGATAGCGAGATGCAGAATCTCGGAAGGAATCTCACGGGGAGATGGCGAGATGCGGAATCTCGGGAAGGAATCTCACGGGGAGATAGCGAGATGCGGAATCTCGGAAAGGAATCTCACGGGGAGATGGCGAGATGCGGAATCTCAGGAAGGAATCTCACGGGGAGATAGCGAGATGTAGAATCTCGAAAAGGAATCTCACGAGGAGATGGCGAGATGCGGAATCTCGAGAAGGAATCTCACGAGGAGATGGCGAGATGCGGAATCTCATAAAGGAATCTCACGGGGAGATAGCGAGATGTAGAATCTCGAAAAGGAATCTCACGGGGAGATAGCGAGATGTAGAATCTCGAAAAGGAATCTCACGAGGAGATGGCGAGATGCGAAATCTCGGGAAGGAATCTCATGGGGAGATAGCGAGATGCAGAATCTCGGAAAGGAATCTCACGGGGAGATGGCGAGATGCGGAATCTCGGAAAGGAATCTCACGGGGAGATAGTGAGATGCAGAATCTCGGAAAGGAATCTCACAAGGAGATGGCGAGATGCGGAATCTCGGGAAGGAATCTCACGGGGAGATGGCGAGATGCGGAATCTCATAAAGGAATCTCACGGGGAGATAGCGAGATGTAGAATCTCGAAAAGGAATCTCACGGGGAGATAGCGAGATGTAGAATCTCGAAAAGGAATCTCACGAGGAGATGGCGAGATGCGAAATCTCGGGAAGGAATCTCACGGGGAGATAGCGAGATGCGGAATCTCGGAAAGGAATCTCACGGGGAGATGGCGAGATGCGGAATCTCGGAAAGGAATCTCACAGGGAGATAGCGAGATGCGAAATCTCGAAAAGGAATCTCACGGGGAGATAGCGAGATGCGAAATCTCGAGAAGGAATCTCACGGGGAGATAGCGAGATGTAGAATCTCGAAAAGGAATCTCACGGGGAGATGGCGAGATGCGGAATCTCGGAAAGGAATCTCACGGGGAGATGGCGAGATGCGGAATCTCAGGAAGGAATCTCACGGGGAGATAGCGAGATGTAGAATCTCGAAAAGGAATCTCACGAGGAGATGGCGAGATGCGGAATCTCGAGAAGGAATCTCACGGGGAGATGGCGAGATGCGGAATCTCGGGAAGGAATCTCACGGGGAGATAGCGAGATGCAGAATCTCGGAAAGGAATCTCACGGGGAGATGGCGAGATGCGGAATCTCGGAAAGGAATCTCACAGGGAGATAGCGAGATGCAGAATCTCGGAAAGGAATCTCACGGGGAGATAGCGAGATGCAGAATCTCGGAAGGAATCTCACGGGGAGATGGCGAGATGCGGAATCTCGGGAAGGAATCTCACAGGGAGATAGCGAGATGCAGAATCTCGGAAAGGAATCTCACGGGGAGATGGCGAGATGCGGAATCTCGGAAAGGAATCTCACGGGGAGATGGCGAGATGCAGAATCTCGGGAAGGAATCTCACGGGGAGATAGCGAGATGTAGAATCTCGAAAAGGAATCTAACGAGGAGATGGCGAGATGCAGAATCTCGGAAGGGAATCGCATGAGGAGATGGCGAGATGCGAAATCTTGGGAAGGAAATCTCACGGGGATCGAGATGCGGAATCTCGGAAAGGAATCTCACGGGGAGATAGCGAGATGCAGAATCTCGGAAAGGAATCTCACGAGGAGATGGCGAGATGCGGAATCTCGGATAGGAATCTCACGGGGAGATGGCGAGATGCGAAATCTTGGGAAGGAATCTCACGGGGAGATGGCGAGATGCAAAATCTCGAGAAGGAATCTCACGGGGAGATGGCGAGATACAGAATCTCGGAAAGAAATCTCACGGGGAGATAGCGAGATGTAGAATCTCGATAAGGAATCTCACGGGGAGATGGCGAAAAGATCTCACGAGGGAGAATAATGAGAAAGGATCTCACGAGGAGATAACGAGATGCAAGATCTTGGGGAAGGATCTCGCCGGGAGATGACAGAAAGATCTCACGAGGGAGAATAACGAGAAAGGATCTCACGAGGAGATAACGAGATGCAAGATCTCGGGGAAGGATCTCGCAGGGAGATGACGGAAAGATCTCACGAGGGAGAATAATGAGAAAGGATCTCACGAGGAGATAACGAGATGCAAGATCTCGGGGAAGGATCTCGCGGGGAGATGACGGAAAGGTCTCACGAGGGAGAATAATGAGAAAGGATCTCACGAGGAGATAACGAGATGCAAGATCTCGGGGAAGGATCTCGCGGGGAGATGACGGAAAGGTCTCACGAGGGAGAATAATGAGAAAGGATCTCACGAGGAGATAACGGGAGAGGATCTTATGAAAAGATGGGTAATCTCTCTAAGAGATGGGTAATCTCACGAAAAGATGGGTAATCTAATGAAAAGATGGGTAATCTCACGAAAAGATGGGTAATCTCACGAAAAGATGGGTAATCTCTCTAAGAGATGGGTAATCTCACGAAAAGATGGGTAATCTCTCTAAGAGATGGGTAATCTCACGAAAAGATGGGTAATCTCACGAAAAGATGGGTAATCTCACGAAAAGATGGGTAATCTCTCTAAGAGATGGGTAATCTCACGAAAAGATGGGTAATCTCACGAAAAGATGGGTAATCTCACGAAAAGATGGGTAATCTCTCTAAGAGATGGGTAATCTCACGAAAAGATGGGTAATCTTTCTAGCAGATGGGTAATCGCTTTCTTGTCTTCATCAACTCCTCTGTTAGTTCCCTCAATTTGTCGGCCTTTGACGAAGTAGTGGGTGAGGTCGAAACTGTAAGGTCGGAGGTTGGGTATGCCTTTGTAGGTTCCCCTTTTGCGGGCTGCTGCCTTGGTGCTGGCGAGCCTCTTGTTTTTCCTGATGTCGGCTGGTGTTGGCATATAACCGAGCCTCTGGACTGTAGTGTGGTCCTTGACTTTGATGACTTGGTGTTAGCCTTGTAACCTTTTGCCGAGCCCCAGTCCTGGGATGAAGTTCATGAGTTTCATCATCTTCATGGCGGGAGGGATTTTGTCCCAGAATAGTGGAAGGTCCACGCTGCATATTTGGATTTTGGAGGTCTCCAGAGTGAATCCAGTTAATGCCATGTCGTCATTATGCTTGATTTCTAACACTGGAATGTCGTTGGTGCTGGTCCCCTCGGTGGTGACGCTGTCGCCGTAGACTGTGATTAGCTCGTTGCCTTGCATGAACTTGAGGCATTGGTGAAGGGTGGATGCCACACCATTCATTTGATGCAGCCAGGGTCGCCCCAAGATGGCTGTGAAAGTGATTGGAATGTCCAACACTCGGAATTCGGTGGGGATCATCCGCTTGCCGAACCAGATATTTAGAGTAGCAACCCCGAGAACTGTGCGGGAAGTAGAATCGTAGGCCTTGACAGTGTGGACTGAAGGCTTCAAATCTGTGGGCTTGATGTCAAGCAGGTCCATCATCTTGGCGGGCAAGACATTCATTCCGGAACCTTCGTCTACCAACACACGGGAAGGCGACGCTCATCCACTGACCGTGATGTAGAGCGGCTCATTGTGATCAGCTCCAAATTTTGGCAGGTCCAAATCTGTGAGGGTGACGATGATGTTGTCGATCATCTGGATTACTTCTTCTGGAGTTGCGTCCATGGGGACCATGGTGCGGGCCAAACTTTCCTCTAGCTTGAGCTTGTGAGGATATGAGGATGTGAGCAGGGACCAAAGGGAAATGTTCGCCTAGGTCTGCTTGAGCTGAGTGAGGATCGGGTCCTCCAACATTTGAGAGGTGGAGGTTTTGGTGGTGCCTCCGCATTGCTTTGAGGTTTGATGAGTTGAACTTTGGCTTATCCTTCTGGGGATTATGCAAGGTTGCCGAGATTGGAGACTTTCTTATGTCCTGATGCCTGAACTGTGGTGTCAGCAGGATATTTTCGCTTTCCCACCCCTGTAGGTTCTGAAGCTGTGCTGTTTGAAGGAAGGGAAGACTTGCTGGAGAAAACTTCCCTTGCATGCTACTGTTGCCCAGAGGTGTCATGAGGATTCAGATTCTGATCTGTCGAGGCTGTATCTGAGAAGCCCCAGTTCTGGTTAAAACCATAATGCTGAAAGATGCTTCTGACAAGCCCCAGTAATCGAAACTCAAAGTAGACCCGTGGGATGAAAAAGCTCTCTTTGCGTGGCAAAGCCCCAGTCTGAAGAAATGACTTGGTGAAGCCCCAGTTTGAAGGAATCGCTGGTCATCTGTGGGGATTCTAGAGTGAATCTGATGCAGCCCCAATCTGAGTTGAACTCCATGTGGCCTGACGAGGCAAACCGGGCCCTGATTTTTTTTTTCAATTGGTCAACCAAAGTGTATAAGAGGAATGGCTTGTAATGTATACGCGCAAGGACGTATTTTAGAGAAGTGGGAACGAATCCCGATTTTATGTGGATTCCTAGTTTAATGCAGACACCAAAACTCGCTTTGGGTTTGACTCTTTTGGGAGAGTATGAGCGTAGAGAGGTTTGGAGAAGTGTATGGAAGCTCTTGCCGACGTAAAGACAGTGTTTAGCTCTAATTTTCCTATTATCGTAGAAAAAGAAGACTTGTCGAGACATCTGAAAACATGTTTTATCCATAATGATCACAAGATTGCTTTAAACCCTTTGTTAATGTTCAGGTTGTTCAACCATTAATCCCGATATGAACAAATGTCTTGATTAACCGTGAGAAGAAAGTCAACTGATGTCGCGGATCAAAGTTGGCTGTGTGTGAAAGAAAGGTCTGTGTATGGGGAAGGTCATTGATGAGACCGGGTTCATGGGATTTGTATGTGTTTAGCTATGGACCGTTTCTGTTTGCCTAGGTTCTCCTCAGTGTAAGGAGCTCAGGTCGCCGTAGTTCTGGCGGAACGGTGCTTGGCTCTGGGAAAAGGGTATGAACATTTGTGGTCCCTTTGGTGAAAAGGCTCGGATGGGATGTTTGGATGATGAGGTACGGGCCTCGAGGTGATTCCTTGACAAGTCGTTGTTGACGGCTTCTTCCGTGATTCCATTGCTTCTTGGTCAGCTTCTTTCACCGGGGGAGAAAGAATTCGAATGTAGCGTAAGGGCTTATGATGTGTTTTTGCCTTTGCTTTGACCGCTCCATTGTTATCGACAACCTCCATTCTTCGAGCTTTAATTTTGTTTGCCCATCTGTCAAGCTTGTGATTGGCGGTGCTGGGTCCTTCGCCTCACTTTTTTTTTGAAGTTCTTGCTTTGAACTTTTCTCTCCCTTTTTTTTTTTTGGAAGTTCTTGTTTGAACTTTTCTCTCTTTTTTCTTTTCCTTTTTTTTTTGAAGTTCTTGTTTGAACTTTTCTCTCTCTTTTTTTTCTTTTTTGAAGTTCTTGAGGACGAAGGCATGCTCCTGCTTGAACTTTCTCGATGCGCACGAGGGCGAAGGCGAGCTCCGAGGTTGTTGTCGACATGGGGTCAATCTTCCGATGTTGAGTGACCTTTTGTTGTTCCTTGATATTGCCGCCGTCGTTGACTTGGTCAAGGTGATGGTGGGAACATGTTTTTGGGAAGTGTGTGGCTTGATGGAGGCCTTTGTGGGGTAAGGAAAGTGTATGGGGAGGGCACCAATTGACTTTCTCATACCGATTAATCAGAACATTAGTTATTTCCAGAGATTATGTGTTGAGCAATGCAAGTGATCATTTAGGATATAACCATTTCATTAGTTGTAATGTAGGTGTGCAAATAATGTCTCAAGTCTAGCAAGAAGAGAAAAAGACACTTATTTATAGAAAATTTAAGATTATCTACAATGTCCGAGGCGGACTTGATTGAACGAGGAAAGTACTAGAACCTACGAAGGTTGACCAAAAGACAATTGACAGATCTCGAGGATAGGTAGCCCCTACTCTAGCTGCTCTTTTGTTGCTGGACTGCCAGGACGCTTGAGCTTTCCATCTTCTGTTAACTTCTGAGTTCCATACCGCAGACCGAGGCAATGATCAGTTTGTGCCCATGATACTGGTGGAAGTGGAGGGATTTGAGGCCATGGAGCGGCTGGAGCAGATACAAGTTGTCCGAAGAAATGGGTCGGAAAAGTCACGGGGACGAAACTTGATGACTGAGCATATTGAGAGAAGGAAGTGAACCTGGGAGGATTTCGAGGGATATTGGGATCTGTTTGAGATGGTCCAGCGCTGCGCTGGTTGTATTGAGTGAAAGGGGTATTATTGGCTTGGCCATATATGACAGGGGTGCTTTGAGAGGTGGCAGTATGAAGCCTTGGTCGGCTGTTTCCTTGATTTGAAGGCATCCCATAAGTTGGCGGGGGAGGAACCTGGTGGAAGGTTTGAGGAGTTGATCGGGAGGGCTCGTCGTCCTCGATCAGAACAAAAGTACCGTCTGGCTGGGGGATAGCTGCTATACCTTGCCCATTCAGAAGCTGTACCACGAAATTCAGCTGATCTTCTTTCTGCCTTTTGTGAACCTCAAAGGCCCGGATGGCTTCTTCCAGTGTCATATCTGTTACCGGTGGCGGGGGTCCGTCCCCGTCACGATTTCTCGGTGAGTCTGACATGTCGGAAAGTCTGGCTGAGGGAACTGAGGAAACTGAGGAACAGTCTGATGCTGCCGTAGTTGTAATTTTGGTGAGGCGCTGACCCGAAATTCTGAACCACTCTCTGTTCACTGCAGGGAACGAAAGGTATGGCTTAGTTTTCGGAAGGGGTATGTGGCTCAAGGCTTTAAGGCTCGAAAATTAGACCGTGAAAGGTCGAGAATAAAGTTTTGACCGTGAAAGGTCGGGATTGAATATTTGAGATCGGACCGCGGAGGTCTCGATTGTAGATCGGAGATCGGACCGCGAAGGTCGGGATCGACTATTTGAGATCGGACCGCGAAGGTCTCGATTGGAGATCGGAGATCGGACCGCGAAGGTCGGGATCGACTATTTGAGATCGGACCGTGAAGGTCTCGATTTGAGATAGGAGATCGGACAGCGAAGGTCGGGATCGACTATTTGAGAATGGACCACGAAGGTCGGGATTGGAGATCGAAGATCGGACCGCGAAGGTCGGGATCGACTTTTTGAGATCGGACCGCAAAGGTCGGGATTAGAGATCGAAGATCGGACCGCGAAGGTTGGGATCGACTATTTGAGATCGGACCGCGAAGGTCTCGATTGGAGATCGAAGATTGGACCGCGAAGGTCGGGATCGACCATCGACCGCGAAGGTCTCGATTGAGATCGAAGATCGGACCGCGAAGGTCGGGATCGACTATTTGAGATCGGACCGCGAAGGTCTCGATTGGAGATCGAAGATCGGACCGCGAAGGTTGGGATCGACTATTTGAGATCGGACCGCGAAGGTCTCGATTGGAGATCGAAGATCGGACCGCGAAGGCCTGGATCGACCATTTGAGATCGGACCGCGAAGGTCGGGATTGAGATCGGAGATCGGACCGCGAAGGTCGGATCGACTATTTGAGATCGGACCGCGAAGGTCTCGATTGGAGATCGAAGATTGGACCGCGAAGGTCGGGATCGACCATTTGAGGTCGGACCGCGAAGGTCTCGGGATTGAGATCGAAGATCGGACCGCGAAGGTCGGATCGACCATTTGAGGTCGGGACCGCGAAGGTCGGGATTGCGATCGAAGATCGGACCGCGAAGGTCGGGATCGACTATTTGAGATCGGACCGCGAAGGTCTCGATTGAGATCGAAGATCGGACCGCGAAGGTCGGGATCGACCATTTGAGGTCGGACCACGAAGGTCGGGATTGGAGATCGAAGATCGGACTGCGAAGGTCGGGATCGACATTTGAGGTCGGACCGCGAAAGGTCGGGATTGAGATCGGAGATCGGACCGCGAAGGTCGGGATCGACTATTTGAGATCGGACCGCGAAGGTCTCGATTGGAGATCAGAGATCGGACCGCGAAGGTCTCGATTTGAGATCGGACCGCGAAGGTCGGGATTGGAGATCGAAGATTCGGACCGCGAAGGTCGGGATTGGAGGATTGGAATCGGACCGTGAAAGGTCGCGATTGAGGATTGGAATCAGACCGTGAAAGGTCGCGATTGAGGATTGGAATCGGACCGTGAAAGGTCGCGATTAAGGATTGGAATCGGACCGTGAAAGGTCGCGATTGAGGATTGGAATCGGACCGTGAAAGGTCGCGATTAAGGATTGAGATCGGACCGTGAAAGGTCGCGATTGAGGATTGGAATCAGACCGTGAAAGGTCGCGATTGAGATTGGAATCGACCGCGAAAGGTCGCGATTATGATTGAATCGGACCGTGAAAGGTCGCGATTGAGGATTGAAATCGGACCGTGAAAGGTCGCAATTGAGGATTGGAATCGGACCGTGAAAGGTCGCGATTGAGGATTGAAATCGGACCGTGAAAGGTCACGATGGGACTTGAAATCGGACCGTGAAAGGTCGCGACAGGATTGGAATCGACCGTGAAAGGTCGCGATTAAGGATTGGAATCGGACCGTGAAAGGTCGCGACAGATTGGAATCGGACCGTGAAAGGTCGCGATTGAGGATTGGAATCGGACCGTGAAAGGTCGCGATTGAGGATTGAAATCGGACCGTGAAAGGTCGCGATTGAGGATTGGACCGCGAAGGTCAAGATTTGAGATTTGAAATCGAACCGTGAGGGTCGCGACTGAGGATTGGACCTCGAAGTTCGAGATTTGAAATCGGACCGTGAGGGTCGCGATTGAGGAGTGGACCGCGAAGGTCGAGATTTGAGATTTGAAATCGGACCGTGAGGGTCGCGATTGAGGGTTGGACCACGAAGGTCTTGATATGAGACATCGGACCACAGAAGGTCACGATTGAAAGTTGGACCGCGAGGGGTCGAGATACGAGATATCGGACCACGGAAGGTCGCAATTGAGAGTTGGACCACGAGGGGTCGAGATATGAGACATCGGACCACTGAAGGTCGCGATTGAGAGTGACCGCGAGGGGTCGAGATACGATATCGGACCACGGAAGGTCGCGATTGAGAGTTGGACCGCGAGGGGTCGAGATATGAGATATCAGACCACTGAAGGTCGCGATTGAGAGTTGGACCACGAGGGGTCGAGATACGAGATATTCGACTACCCAAGGTCGCGATTGAGAGTTGGACCGCGAGGTCGAGATATGAGATATCGGACCACCAAGGTCGCGATTGAGTGTTGGACCGCGAGGGGTCGAGATATGAGATATCGGACCACGGAAGGTCGCGATTGAGAGTTGGACCGCGAGGGGTCGAGATATGAGATATCGGACCACGGAAGGTCGCGATTGAGAGTTGGACCGCGAGGGGTCAAGATATGAGATATCGGACCACGGAAGGTCGCGATTGAGAGTTGGACCGCGAGGGGTCAAGATATGAGATATCGGACCACGGAAGGTCGCGATTGAGAGTTGGACCGCGAGGGGTCGAGATATGAGATATCGGACCACGGAAGGTCGCGATTGAGAGTTGGACCGCGAGGGGTCAAGATATGAGATATCGGACCACGGAAGGTCGCGATTGAGAATTGGACCGCGAGGGTCACTATTTTAAAGATTCCCGAGATGGGACCATGCAATTGTTGTTTAAGTTTACTGAAAACACATTTTTCTCAGAGTCCTAAATGGTTGGAAAAGAGCGTGTCTTCTTTTTCGCAACTAACCCTAGAGCTCTAATCAGTGGATCTCGTCACTACGCTTATAAGCCCCTCGTTTCCATTTGTAGATCATCTTTCTCGGGACGGACAATCCCGAGCGAGGTCCTATAAGGCAAGCGAGTTCCACCGACAAAGGAAAAAGTGAACTTAAGGCTAGCTGATCACGCAAACTTCCAACGTATGTGACGCACGGGCCACAGTCGAAGTCAACGTCCTTAAGTTAAGGCGGGGATCGTGCCAAAATTTCGGCATGACCTCCCCTGACTCGCTTGCGCGAGGGACCTTAGCTTTTGGCGTTGGCCAAGTTGTGGCTGGCACAGTACATACGACGAGGTTTGGTGACACGGCGTCACATTGAACCTTCGGGTATATTTTTCGGCAGAGCTCCGCGTTAAAGTCAAGGCTGAAGAGCTCGAGACTTCGGGTCGGGAACGACCTTCGTCTCAAACTCTCGAGCTTGACTCGGAGCGAGGCCCGGCGTAAAAACATACACTTAGGCTTTATGACACGAGCTAAGCCAAAACCAACCGGGTCTTGGACAAAGTGTGACACAAAGAGTGCATGGCTTACACGGGCTAGGATGGGATGTTTGGGACGACCCCGTGCGCCCGAAAGGTGTCCCGCACCAATCGGGGTGCAACCGATAAGGCCATCCCGGGTTACGGGTTGTAGTGTGCAGTGTTCCGAGGCAGCAAGTGCACATGAAGTGCGGTGTTCCGAGGCAGCAAGTGCGCGTAGTGTGCGGTCACTAAAATTCTTTTTCGAGTAAAACATAGATTTTTTTTTTTTCGTAATGTGTCTTAAAGAATTTATGATGCACAGTTCAAAAGACAGCATGAAAATCAAACATGAATGGGGATGCACAAACATGGTATGATTTTGAAAAGTTGACAATGTAATGCCTTTTGAAAAAAAACCGTTCGAGGTTTAAAGGAACACACACACACGAAAACGAGGAAGGGTAAACGAAAGTTTGACCCACGGAAGGCTTTTTAGAAAACATCGGCAGTTTTGAAAAAAGTATCTTTTCCCCAAATGAGTCGCCAACTGAAATTACCCGGATTCGCGCGAGCGAAGGCGGTTGTCTTTCGCGGAGGGTTGGTGTCTGAGACCTCGCTTCATGGGAAGGAAAATGAGGAGTCGCCACGCGGTTTTTGTATTTTGAGCCCAAACGTTGAGAAACGGCTATTTGAAAATGGTGTCGTTTTTATTGGTAGCAAAAACTTAGGAAAAGGCTTTGAAAACAGGGGATCATTTTTATTGGTAGCAAAAACGAGTAAAAAGCTTTTTTGTACCAGAGATTGTTAGGTTCGGAGGTCAAGTTACGTTTCGAGTAGAGTATTACGAGATCGCCCGAAACGCCTCGCATGACGAGTCTTTCTACCTTTCTCGAAATCGTGTGTGTGTGTGTGTGTGTGTGTTTTGAAATGGGGGCTTGAATGACAAGCTTAATCTTGGTTTGAATGTCAAACGTTGATTAGGTGACTTTGTTTGAAAAGACGAGCGTTTGAATGACAAACGTCGGTTTTGAGTTTGAAATGAGCGCTTGCGTGGCAAACGTCGACTTTGAGTTTGAAATGAGCGTTTGCGTGGCAAACGGCGATTTTGAGTTTGAAATGAGCGTTTGCGTGGCAAACGGCGATGTTGAGTTTGAAATGCGCATTTGCGTGGCAAACGTCGATTTTGAGCTTTTGAAAGAGAATTCGAAGGACGAACTCCGGTTTTGAACCTGCGCGAGTCATTGTTAACGATTTTTACGGGAAAAAGCGTATTAAATGATTTTTGAATGTCAAATGGCGGCTTTTAAGTTTGAAGATGAGCGTTTGGATGCCAAACGTCATTTCGCGCGTTTTGAAAGAGAGTTCGAAGGTCGAACTCCGGTTTTGAACTGGGCATTACATTGTTAACGATTTTTACGGAAAAAATACGTATTAAATGATATGCGATCAACGAATCGGGTTGCGACTCGGACTTTGAAAAGTAAATACTATCACGATCCAAACGGGTCGGACTTTGTAAATGACAGTATTTAAAGTGCGGTATCAATGGAATCAAACGATCCGGAATTGTAAATGACGATCGACGAGTCAAACGACTCGGAATTGTAAATGACGATCAACGAGGCCAATCGGCTCGGAATTGTAAAGTACGATCAACGAGCCAAACAACTTGGAATTGTAAAGTTGCATGAAAGTAAAGGACGTTTGACGGATCAAACAATCCGGAATTGTAAATGACAGGAATTTCAAATGACGATCGACGGATCAAACGATCCGGAATTGGTAAATGACATAAAAGTAAACGGAACGGGGTCGGAACGCCGTTTTAACCCGAGATTACTTCTCTTACGGGAAGAGAAGAGGATCAGGGACTAAAACGTATCGGACCCCGTTAGACGATGACGTCTACATTTTGAGAGTGAGAGAGGGAGCTACCTATGGCTAGGGTCGGCTCCTTTGGCTCGGTGGGCGTATACGGGATACGAAAAGGTGTTTGAAAGGTGTTTCGGAAGTGTTTGGGCAGAGTTTCCCCTTTTATTTGGTGTTTAGAAACCTAGGAATTTGGGCAGCGTTTCGACTTGTGTCGGTTTAGCTTGAGGATCAGAATCTACCGACGAGTAGCACGAGGGCCCCCGAAGAGTAGAGAATTCCGCCGACGAGTAGCACGAGGGCCCCCGAAGAGCGGAAGAAAGACAAGCCTTTTGTGCTTGGGGTGGAGGGAGGAGAATTTGGTGTAGGAAATGAGAAGGAGGGGGGAGTATTTATAGGTGAAAAATCCTTGGAGGAGGGGGGAAAGACTTGGGGAGGAAGTAATTTACTTAGTGAGGAAGGAAGATTGCTTAACCTGATGGGTTTCTGCCTTGCAGAAAGAGTCCGGCCGGACCTCTCTTGCATTTGGGGATATTTTGGTCATTTGGCCTTGAATTTGACACGTTTTGGACACGTATTAATTAAGCTGCAGAAAGAGTCCGGCCGGACTATTCCTGAAATTGGCTATATTTCCTGATTGAACTAGCCATATGCGTAGATCTTGTTCTCGCGTTCGATTTGATATGTGGTAGGCCCAAAACGGAGTTCGTATGAGGAAGTTATGACCTCCGGAAGGTCGAGACGCTCGAAAACGGGAAATCTAATCCCGGAAGACTCCGAAAAGTACGTTTTTCGGGGAAAGCCATACTTTTACGTGTGATAACGTGTGTTGAGTACGCTTTGATGTCGGGATGCACGGGGCAGTCCCGGGATGTCTCGTTGACTTGAGAACGGGGAACTTAACGGGTTCCGGTTAACTTTTAACGGATTTTGACGATCCGGATTTGGGTACTTACAGACACCTTGTGACCATCAACTGCAGCCTATAAATAAGACCCTATCCCTCTCAGAAATGGATCCCAATTTCCACATACTGTTACTCTGCCAAAATTGGAGCGTAACACACACACTGAACACACACCTCTCTCTCTCTCTCTCCTACCCAAATCCACTCTCAATTCCCTCCAATTTCCTCCCAAATTCATCCACCAATACTTGGATCATCCTTCCATCCATCCCTCTCAGTTCAGTTCGTCCCAGAAGCAGTTGGTTGAAGGATTTTATACCAAACTTGGTTTAAAATTCGTGGATACTACAAGGGTAACACCCTCAATCCTCCTTCTCTCTCTCTTACTTTGCAATTTCTATAGTCCAATGGTCTTGTTCTCTTTTGATCTCAGTAATTCGACTCCATCTGTTGTGATTACTGAGATCTAATCGCAATCTCTCTGTTTAATATGGTTGGCTTGCATAATTGAGGGTTTATGATTTGATCATCTTGGAAATTGGTGTTTAAGTCCCAAGGGAGTGTGGATCTACCCTTATCCACACCCCCTTGGTCGAATTGTTGTTAATTGTTCATTTCAAGGTTGAACTGATTGAATAATTGGATCTTTTTTGATTGTTGGTGCTTCTGTGTTCAAATCTGTAAGTCTCTGCAGATGGACACTATGTGTCACGCGACACATCGTGTCTGGTTAGATCCTGTGTCACGGGACACATCTAGCCAGGCATGCTATGTGTCACGCGACACATCTTGTCCATTTGCAGGAATCCATTTCCTTTGTAATCTGTTCTGATCTGTTGTATATGGGATGTGGCCTCCCTGAATAAATGGCTCACAAGTTATAAAATTCCAAGTTTATATCAATAAAATTTATGTTTATCACACTTGTCTATTATCATTGCTTGCACACACACCTTGGATTACTTGGATGTTTAATTAGAAAGACTCGTCTCCGGACGAGGCGTGTTGGGTGAACTCTCGGTTCTTCCCAACACGTAACCTGACCCCCAGACCCATTTTCTCTCAAAGGTTTTTCAAAGTGTACCTTAAAACATGGCGTGGCGACTCCTTTCTTTTCATCAACGAAAAATCCAAATTTTGCGTGGCGAGCGCACATTCACTCCTACCCTCATTATCATTCACGTTGAGTCCTTCCTCCTCCATTAATTCATCAACGTCGGGCAGATCGGCTATCCTCAAGTCATTGTTGGCCCCCAAGTTCTGGCCGTTGATGAGAACCGGATCTGTCTTAGAGACGGACGAAACTGTGACCTGGTCAACTGCAATTTCTAGGACCATAGGCTCTTCATCTAGGACCTCACGGATATAGCTTATCTTAGAGCTGGTATGGGTAGTTTTCAAGGACTTAGAGATCTTGATATTGTCCTCGGGGGTGTCTATCTCCACACTTTTGGATTTCTTTCGGCTCTGCACGATATGCTCCAAAAAGTCCTTGGCGGTCGCCCTCACGCATCCAATTCCAGCACGAGTAGGAAATTTGACCCACTGGTGAGGAAGGGAGGCGACCAACCCATGTTTTGCTTGACTTGGAATGCCCAGTATAGAATGCTAATCACTTGTTAGATCCATGACTACGAAGTTGACAGTAGCCGTGGATCGGAAGGGATGTTCGCCAATTTCTAGTTCCAGCTCGACAGTTCCCTTGGCACCAACTTTATGGTTGGTGAAACCTTCTAGCCATCCATGATAAGGTTCTAGTATGGTGTCTTTTAAGCCCATCTGTTGGAAGGTAGAGTAGTATAGAATGTCACGGGAGGCCCCCGTGTCAACAAGAAGTCTTTCAGATTCCACGTTATCAATTCGACCCTTTATCACCAAGGGTTGTTCAAGGGCAGCACGGCTCCCTGCCAATTCATTGGGAGAAAAAATGATGACCTCCTCCGCTTTATGAACCCAAGCAGGAACGTGGTATACCTTGCTTAGTTCATGGATGCAGTTTCTTAGGCACATGCAGTAGAGACTGTCTCTTCTCGGATCACATGCAACTTGGCCCTAGGAGGCCTCTGTGCTCCATCCTCGCTCTTATCATCATCTTCACTTTCCTCTTCCTTACGCTTCCGCTTGCCATCTTTCTTCATGACATAGCGGTCTAGTTTTCCCTCGTCGACCCACCTTTGGATCATGCGCTTGAGGGCGATGCACCTTTCGGTGTTGTGACCATGGTCCTTGTGAAAATCAGAGAATATAGAAGTGTCGCGAGGGAATTTTGGTTTGTTGCTCAGCGGACGAGGCGGTGGAAGTTTTACTAACTGCATGATTTCAGTGATGGGTTTGGTAAGAGGGGTAAATACTTCAGGCTTTTCAGCACTCCTCGTTCTATTCTTCCCCTTGGATCCCTTACCATTCCCATGGTCATTGGAAGCGTGGCGAGTGCCAGCCGCTTCTGGTTCCGTCTTGTCGGATCCTCTTTTCTTGCTTTTATCCTCCGCTATGGCAATGGCATATGCCACGTTATACAAACCAGCTTTAGATTTAGGCTCTCGGGCGGAGATTTCATAAATGAGTGGTTCGGATCTCAGTCTGGAGTTGAAACAAACAATTACCTCTCTATCAGTGAGGCTTTCTTCCACTTGTTCCGCCATGGTTCGGAACCGATTGTAATAACTGAGTGTGGTCTCATTCTTCCCTTGCTCGATATTGGCAAGGTCAGTCAACCTCTTCTTCCTCCTTCCAGCAGTGGCAAAATGGTCCAAGAACATTCTCCTCATGCCTCTCCAGCTATCGATGCAACCTTTTTTCAGCTCACGGAACCAGGTCAAGGCTGTTCCGGAGAAGGTGCTCGCGAAAGCTTTACATAGCATGTCATCAACTTTGGTGAGGAGGTTCATGGTTTGTTCAAAACTTTTCACGTGGTATTTCGCGTCGGTGGTTCCGTTGTATTTTTCAAAACTCGGGACCTTAAAGTGAGGATTAGGTGGTGCATCAGTTATCCTCTGGGAGAACGGACGGGTAGACTAGTCATAGTCATCACTATCAACCTTCTTTCCCATTTGCATGTCATCATGCCTTTGTTTTAAGAGTTCCCATTGTTTAGTTTCCACTCCCCTGTCAGTGCTAGAGTGAGTGCTGCGTTGGGAGCTACGAATTGACTTATCTCTAGGGCGTCCATTCACCCTACTATGCTCCTCATCGTTTCGACGGTTGTCCCCTCGTCTGGATGGTGCTTTATCTTGCCTTGGTTCTATCTCGTGGCCACCAAGTACCATTCTGTATGGCTGGGGAGTTCTCGGCCGTACAAACTCACGAGGACGGGGAGAGTCTCGTCGAGGTCGAGGAGAATCTTGACGAGGTCGACGTGGTCGAGGTGAGTCGGGACGACGAGGTGCCATGACGAGACGAGGAGGGGATAAACGTTTGGACAGACTGAGCCTCGTCCTCAGGTCTCTCGAGTCTACCTCTTGGTCCTTGGAATGCAATTGGCTCCTTAGGTCTATCACGTTGTCGTTCTTTTGATTGTGAGGCCGAGGACGGGAAACGCGTTTCGAGAGGGCACCCGCCAGGTGGTACTGACGGGGATCAAGGGGAGGACCTCGTCGCTCACCCTGTTCCCTTCCACGAGAGTTGCCCATCGACGGCAGAATGAATTCAGCCATGGAGTTGTATGGATCCAATTGCAAGAGAGCAGCCTGCGTCTCGTAAATCCTTTGCAACGAGTGATACGTGGAGGGTTGACACCTGCCCCTTCGGCAGCTGGTTGTCCCATGGAGCAGAGAGTCATGGCGAGGGGAGGTGGTCCTTCGGGCTGAGGTGGAGGAGGAAGCACCTCGATGTTAGGTGGGACCTCGTTTGTTTGGGTCTGCTCCTCAGCGGTAACACTCGTAAATCGTCCGTCTTCCATTGCAAATCAACGATTGTAACAACGAATTACCAAACGGAAAATTTTTCACCAAATCAAGATTTCTGGCCAAAATTCGGAACAGAATTCAGCCACTAACACGAAATTGTGAATTGCAATTTAACAACACCAAAATTTTCCGGCCAAAACATTTGTTTCAGATGAAAAATTGCGGATTCCGGCTGAGTCTGCAGAATTCGGCGGAATTAAGAACAGAGCAAAAATGGAACAGATTTTTCCGTTCAAATCAAGAAGTGATTCGGCAAGAAATCTGGCTTCAAGCGAGCTTTTTCCAGGCCAAACAAAGGGTGTTTTGAGTCGATTCCCGGCAATGGAACCAATTGATGATGCGAAAATCGTCAAATCAGCCCAAATCCAAGCGATCGTTTGCTCCGGCGATTGCTTAACCTGAAAATAAGACAAAACACGTAAACTAAGCCGGGGCTTCACCGGCGAAGGCCCTCCGGCGTGAGAATAAGTTCACGATTTATGATGAGAGAAACTAAATTGACAGAGTTTCAGTATCTCAAAAGTAACGTACCAAATAATGTGATATATGGCTTGTATTTATAGGGATGGATTGACAGAATCCATGTTGAACTTAGACTGTAGAGAGATAAGGTATAATCTTAGGAGGATTATATCTGTTAGAGAGTCCTTATTTGATCTAATTGTAGGAGGTAGTTACAATTCTGATAAGATTGTAACTGCTGAATCCTTGTTTGACTAGGACTGTTTTAACTGCTTGCCGGTAAGCCGAGGAGAGTAATTTTCTTATCTCGTCATTTGCAGGTAGGCCGAGATGCATGAATTTGTCTCCTCGTCATATAGAGCTCTGTCGACGTGAAGAAATGCCGAGATGCATGATTTTATCTCCTCGTCATATGACGATATGACGAGGAGAATGATTTTGGTTCCTCGACATATGAAGATATGCCGAGGTGAGAAATTTTCTCTCCTCGGCATTCATGACCTCTCGGTCCATGATGAGCCGGGGAAGGAACGAGTAATATGGGGAGCCCGTTGTCAACGTCAAGGCCGAGGAAGGCACCTCGTCCTCTATGGAGACGATCTCGGCATACAAGGGAGATTCTCCTCGGCCCTCATAGTTGGGGCATATTTTGCCTGCTTATTGGGCCTAGATTGGCCTTATTGATAACAAGGTACGAGACCGAAGGAAGCCCATTGTTGTCTCTCGTAACTCAGAGATGGATTATGGTTATAGCCCAATCCACTTGGGCCTCACCCAGACAATCCCATGTTCTATCTCGATTTATACTGTTAAAAATTTATTTCATTTTTATCATCGTACTGCATATAATATTGTTATTTTATCTAAATTTGATATAAGATAACATTATTATTTAAAATACGATGATAAAAATAAAAAAATGTGATGATAAAAGTGAAATTTACCATAAACTACGAAAGATAAAAATAAAGCTTTCCCATCCATTTATTTCTAGAAACCGAAATTAAGGAATTGTAATTGTTACAATGAAGAGTGAAAATGAGATTGAAAAATAATAATTAAATAGTTATTATTGGTATAATAATCTATAGTATAAGGAAGGACGGTCTTGGCACTGTTCAATGAACAGTTCCAAGTGTCCATTTCACCATTTTGCCCTCATTTTTTTATTCTTTTCCCATTTTGCCCTCTCTTTAAAAAAAAAAATTTAATTTTTTTTAAAAAAAAAAAAAAAATTTCCCGTATCCTCGGACACGGGCATTTTTTTTTTTTTAAAAAAATTTCCCCGTGTCCTCGGACACGGGCTTTTACTAGTCTATCTATATATAATAATAAGATTGTGGTAATTAAAGGAGGCTTAAAGGGCATTTTGGTCTTTTCACGCCATGGCAAACTTGCAAAAAAAGGGGCTGAAATGAAGGGTGGCAAGCTGTGATTGGGTGGTATTTTTGTTTATTTTTGGAAATTTTGGACATGTGTCATCCGTATGGAGTATGCAGGCGATTTGGTCATTTCACCGGAGCGTTCACTTTACGCGCCGACAAGGTCGCGTGAAGTCGGACAAATTTGTTTTTTTTTTTTTTTAAACTTGGCGTTCTCTTGGTTTAATTTGGTTTTGTTTTTTGTTTTACCCATTTCTTTTACCTAAATTATTTTATAATAAATTATTTTTTTTTCTCCAAAATTCATAATTTTTTTTTTCTCTTTAAATAAAGACAATTTTCATTTGATTTGGACACAAAAAAAACATTTTTTTAAAAATATAAATTTCTTCATTATCCTTTACTCCCTCCGTCCCAATCTAAATGTCCTAAAATGGGCTCGGCGCGGGAATTAAGGAAAGTGAGGTAGGAAAGAGATAAAGTTTAAATGTTGTGAGTATGCAAAATTAAATAGGAGAAAGAATGAGTGGGAGGAATAGTTAGGAGAGAGAATGTTGTGAGTGTAAAAGTAAAGTAGGAGAGAGAATGAGTGGGGTAGGAAGAGTATAAAAATAATAAAAAGTTTTCATTCTGGGATTGAAACATTTTAAGTGGGACGCCCAAAAAGAAAAGTTGAGACGTTTAGATTGGGGCGGAGGTAGTATTACTTTTCCTTTTTCATTTTTCAATATGTTTTGAGTCAAAATAATTTAAGTGTGAAGTATTTTTTTTTAAATATAAATGATAATGATAATAATATTAATTTTACTAATTATAAAAATAAAGAATATAAAATAAAATAAAAATGATGGGGTATAGGATAATGAGTTGGAATGGGTAATATGGTTATTGAGTTTATTTTAGTTCGATACATCAAATAATTTATTTATTTTATTTTAAAAAAAATTGAAGCATAGTAAATAAATTATTAATAAAGACGAATATCGAGAAAGATCGTCATCATTTTTAAAATTTTGATTGAAATGCATGTCAATATTCTAAAAAATATAGATAATATAAATTAATTTTTTAAAAGAGGGTGAGGTAGAAATTGGTATTTTAAAAGAGTGTGAAGTATTTATTTTTAATTATAAATGATAATAATAATTATTTTACTAATCATAAAAATAAATAATATAAAATAAAATAAGAGTGGTGGGGTATAGGATGATGAGTTCTTTTACCTAAATTATTTTATAATAAATTAATTTTTTTTTCACCAAAATTCATAATTTTTTTTCTCTTTAAATAAAGACTATTTTCATTTGATTTGGACACAAAAAAAACCATTTTTTTAAATATAAATTTCTTAATTATCCTTTATTACTTTTCCTATTTCATTTTTCAATATGTTTTTGAGTCAAAATAATTTAAGTGTGAAGTATTTTTTTAAAATATAAATGATAATGATAATAATATTACTTTTACTAATTATAAAAATAAAGAATATAAAATAAAATAAAAATGATGGGGTATAGGATAATGAGTTGGAATGGGTAATATGGTTATTGAGTTTATTTTAGTTCGATACATCAACTAATTTATTTATTTTATTTTAAAAAAATTGAAGCATAGTAAATAAATTATTAATAAAGACGAATGTCGGGAAAGATCGTCATTATTTTTAAAATTTTGATTGAAATGCATGTCAATATTCTAAGAAATATAGATAATATAAATTGGTTTTTTAAAAGAGGGTGAGGTAGAAATTGGTATTTTAAAAGAGTGTGAAGTATTTTTAATTGTAAATAATAATAATAATTATTTTACTAATCATAAAAATAAATAATATAAAATAAAATAAGAGTGGTGGGGTATAGAATGATGAGTTGGAATGGTGTTGAATATTTATAAACAAAATTATTGTGTGATGAATGTGAGTTTGAGTTTTATATATAAATAGATATATGATTATTTAATATTTATACACACACACACACACACACACATATATATATGTATAGGGGGAGTGTGATGAATGTGAGTTTGAGTTTCAATTTAATAAGCGGGATAGGGTAATATGGTTATTGGGTTTATTTTAGTTCTATATATCAAACAATTTATTTAATTATTTAAAAAAAATCTTTGAAGCATAGTTCAATATCTATAATTTTCTGTAATAAATAATTTCAAGTGTACGATAATATATACTATATTTTTTAAACCAAATTGGACACGTGATGTCCGTTTAAGAAAGGGTAGTTACGTCATTTCCATGGCGCGTGTGTCGCATGCGCCGACAACGCCGCATTATTCCAACATTTTCCCTTCTTATTTTTTGGTTTTGGACACGTGGCGAAAGACGATTGGGTAGCTGGTTTTCAAAAAAAAAAATTAATCATCTTTCTTTAACCTCAATTATTATATATTAAATTAATTTTTTTTACACCAAAATTCATAATTTTTTTTTCTCTTTTAACAGAGACTTCTTTCATTTGATTTGGACATGGAAAAAAATTCTCCTTTTTTAAATATAAATTTCTTTATTATCCTTTACTAAGTTTTCTATTTCTTTTTAGTGAAAATTAATTAAGTGTGAAATATTTTTTTTATCATAAATGATAATAATAATAATAATAATTTTACTAATAAAAAAAATAAAGAATATAAAATAAAAGTGATGGGGTATAGGATGATAAGTTGGAATGGTGTTGAATATGTATAAACAAAATCATTGTGTATATATAAAGTATATATGGTTATTTACTATAATAATAATCTATATCTATATATATGTAGGGCGGAGTGTGATGAAAGTGAGTTTGAGTTTCTATTTAATAAGTGAGATGGAGTAATATGGTTATTGAGTTTATTTTAGTTCGATACATAGAATAATTTATTTAATTTTTTAAAAAAAAGATCTTTGAAGCATTGTAAATAAAGTATTATAAAAGTGTCGATTTTTCTATCTGTCTCAACAAATTGTGTATTTATAAAGACAAATATTGGGAAAGATGTCCATCATCATTAATACATTGCATTCTAGGTACATCGGCGACACTTTCTGGCTTCGGGGGTCCCAGGCTTTCACGATATGCGTTTCACACCGTGGCAAAACTGTAAATAATTCGTCCTGGAAGCCACGTGGCAGGCTGTGATTGGGTTGACTACGGCGCGTGTCGTACACGCGCCTGCAGAGGCGCGTCTATACTAGGCGATTTTTTTTTTTTAATTTGGACACATGTCTCCCGTTCAGTTAAGACCATTTTAGAACAAAATATCAAGTAACTAAATGAGTTATAATCTCAATTTTTGTGAAATGAAATAAATTACTTTTATGAACAATTATCCAAATAAAGTGGATAATAAATGATTTATTTTGTTTCTTATTTTTTTATTGGTTAAAATTATGATAGCCGTAAATTACACGGACCTAAATAGGCGCGTGAATGCATTAGGGTCTTTTTTTTTTGTAAACATTGAACACGTGTCGTTCGTCTGTTGAAGGGCAATTTCGACATTTTTCTGGCGTGTGTACTTCACGCGCCAACAACGGTTCGTTTATGCCTGATTTTTTTTTAAGGAATTTTGACACGTGTCGCCCTTTGATTGGCTGGCTGAATTATCGAGTTTTTTACATCCGCTTTCTTAACCCTCAATTATTTTATAATAATTTAATTTTTTTTAACTTTTTTACCACCAAAATTCATAATTTTTGTTTCCCTTTAAATAGATACTTTTTTCATTTGATTTGGACATAGAGAAAAAAATCCTCTTTTTTAAATATAAATTTATTAATTATCTTTTGTTAATTTTCATTTTTTTCAATATCTTTTTAGTAAAAATTAAATAAGTGTGAAGTATTTATTTTTAATTATAAATGATAATAATAATAATAATAAAAATAATTTTACTGATCATAAAAATAAAAAATATAAAATAAAATAAAAGTGGTGGAGAATAGGATGATGAATTGAAATTGTGTTGAATTTTTATAAACAAAACAATTGTGTATTTATAAAGTAAATATGGTTATTTAATATAATAATAATTTATATATATATATATATATATATATATATATATATATATATATATATATATATATATATATATATATGTATACTCCTCCGTCCCATAACAAAGCGACACACTTTGCCATTTTGGGCGTCCACCGATAAGTCACACTTCCTAAAATGGAAAAGAATCTTACTATTTCCTCCACTCATTCTCTCTCCTACATTATTATAATACTCACAACACCACTATAATTTACTATTCTCTCCACTCATTTTCTTTCCTACTCAACTATCTACACTCACAACACATCAACCTTTTCACTTTTTTCTTTATTCCCATACGAAACAGTAACTGCATCGCTTGTTAGGGGATCTGAGGAGTATATATATATATATATATATATATATATATATATATATATATATATATATATATATATATATATATATATATATATATATATATATATATATATATATATATATATATATATATATATGAGGGATTGTGATGAATGTGGGTTTTGGTTTCTATTTAATAAGTGATATTTAATAAGTGAGATGTGGTAATATGGTTATTGTGTTTATTTTAGTTCGATATATTAAACAATTTATTTAATTTTTTTTAAAAAATCTTTGAAGCATAGTAAATAAATTATTACTAAATTTTAAAAAGAATAATATTAATTTTTATTCGATAAATGTACTGTCTTTTTGTATGAACAAACCTTTTGTTTTTATTTAAAAATTTCTCTTTATCAAAAAGAAATAAAATATCACCTTTTTATAACTAGATTTCCAATCTTCACCTTTTTTTACTAATTTCAATAACTTAGTTCGTATGTGATAAACATGATTTTTTTCTCAAATAATACCTTTTTACTTTTTTATTTACCAAAATGACTTACTGTTCAAACTATTGCCCGGAATGTCCTCTTTTTTGAAACTTGCTACACCGTGTAGCGAGTTTGACTAGGGTTGGTCAAAACTCGCTACACCGTGTAGCGAGTTTAGGGTAATTAATTTAGGCTGTTGGGAAATTGATTACGGCATTTAATTAAACTAAACTCGCTACACGGTGTAGCGAGTTTGTATTAAACTCGCTACACCGTGTAGCGAGTTATTTAAAACCCTTTTCACCAGTTTACGTCTTCATTCAAACAATCTCAAAAAAAAAAAACACAGTCGCCGCCGCCGAGAGAGAGAAGAAGAAGGGAAGAAGAAGAAGAAGCACCGATCAAACAATCAAGGAAACTGATCAAGTAATTCAACCTTTTTTTAATTATAAGTTTAAATTTCTGTATTGTATTAAATTTTTACTTTGATTTTATTAGTTATTTACTTATAATTTATAATTTTTTTTATATGATGTTCTAATTGCATTTTGATGACATTGTTTATACACAAATTAGTCTCAAGGAATTTTTTTTGATTTTTTTTATTATTTATTTACTTATAATTTATAATTCAATCAAGGAATTTGTTATTATATTTAGTTTTTTTAATCCGAATTTTTTTATTATTTATTTACTTATAATTTATAATTTTATTATTTATTTACTTACAATTTAGGATTGAACATACAAAAAGTGTCGAGTTGGGCCAAGCAAGTAAAGCCCAATCACAGATAGCATTGGCTCACGCATTCTCAATGAGACTGATCCAATCAGAACAAGGCCCAAGGCCCATCTCAAGTATCAGTCGACTAAGTCCATGGTCCGACCTACCAGGTCCCGACTTAATTTAGTCCGACCTCATGATCCATATTATAATTCGGGTACGAACCATGCTCTACCCGCCAGTCAGGTCGATCATTCCACAAACGGCGACCTCGACCTAAATAGCAAACGTCGAGCTAACTGAGATAGACGCACGTGGGTCAAGTCTTACCATAACTGCTTCCCTACAAATTAGGGGACCACACACAGACACGTTCACACCACATGTAACTGTTCCTACAATCTCGGAGCTCATGTAGCCATGTCATTAAATCACCTACATCAACTATAAATACCTCATCACTACCAACGGTGCAAAGGTAACTGCCATTTTGATATCTGATTTCATTATTCAATACATTTTGAGCAATATTCAACTGTGATCTTACTCTCACACCCGAGCGTCTTCGCCGGAGACACATCCGGCTAGTCGTGGGTTCTGATTTCAGGTCAAGGAGTCAGTGATTCGTCTGCCACGTGGAGGAAGATTGATAAGCACAATTCTCGTAGCATCGCCTGGTTCCATCGTCGGAATCGTGCTTTAGCTTGACCTCGAAAACTCCATCAACCTACAACAATGGTGACTTCAGACGGACATGTATCTGAGGCTTCACTTGGGCACGAAGAAGAAAACAACAACAACACGAACGCAAACGCCGAAAACCTGAACTTGCCTCCTCCCCCACCAAATCGGCCTCTACGGTAGAGCCACGCGTTCTACCAAGTGTTGTTGATGGCAGGGGATTGCCTGACACAAGGAGAGGGAAAAGGCATATGGAAGGACAAGGAGTACCACCTCCTCCTAAGCGTCCAACTGGACATGTGAACATGGGAAACAGGGCAGGTCCCTCAACTAATCCCATGAGCAAGAAGGAAATGATGCTGGAGCGAGCTCAGATTCTTGCTGATTTGATAGCTATGGAGGAAGCAGAGCAGGCCGATATTCGTTCAGAAAGAATTGCTCCCTCCCAAGTCTCCAACAGACAGTGCCGTGAGTGCTACGCCAAATGAGGGTGTGGGGCAAAATGGCGAGGATGTGATAGTTCAACGAGCCCCCACTATCGTTCGTCATGTGCCAAGTCACGACCTCGGTGGCTAGCCTCACCTGCAAATAGGGAGCGAAGGCCTCGGGCCGATTTGAGGACGCAATTAACCGCCAACAAATGTACGCATTTCAAAGACGGACACGGAGAACAGTGGTCTCATAAAGGCAGACAGGAACGGGCGCAGGTCGCCTATAAGAGAGAACGGGCGCAGGTCGCCATCCGGTGCTGATAGGCGCAGGTCGCCACAAAGAAATGACAGGCATAGATCTCCAGTTCGATCAGAGAGGGCTCATTCTCCCATAGACATGAGGAGTAGGCAGGTAACTCCCCCCAGAAGTGAAGGTCAGAAGTCAAATGCTGTTCCCCCTCCAGGAGATGAAAGACCCGACGCTAGAGAGTGGTTGTTGATGAAAAAGAAATTCGAACAATGGGAGGAGGAGAAGAAAAAGGAGATTGGAAAGGTCGAACGAATTGACTATGCTCTTCGACCTCTATCCAAAGAAATCAGGGATAGTCGACCTCCTCCTACTTTCAGGTTGCCTCTTCTGGAGAAGTATTCGGGGTCGACCAATGCAAAGAGTCGTATAGCACATCTGGAAGCCACAATGTGTTTTGTCGCCAATGAGGATGACAATATGTGCAAAGCTCTCCTAAGCACACTCACAGGGGCAGCCTTAACTTGGTTCAATGGTTTAGCCGCTGGTAGCATCACCACTTGGACATGCTTCAGGACAAAATTCTTAGATCGCTTCTCGACTGCTGGAGCTCGGAAGGTGACTGTCACTGATCTGAACAACTTGGTATAGGCCAAAAATGAAAGCTTGATGAGCTACTTCACCAAGTTCAAGGAAATGGTGGATAAGATAGAGGAGGACCTCACTGATAGGGAAGTCATCAATTGCTTCCGAAACGGTATTTCCTCGGCAGATGGATTATGAACTCACAGGCCAGACAAGAACAACTCGACAGGAGTTGTTTGAGAAGGTGTATAATGTCGCTCTTGCTGAGGAAAGGAAAGAGAAGAAGAATGGAAAGAGTCCCAAGACTGAGGGCGCTGATGATAAGAAGGACCCCAACAAGAATGGAGGTTGATAGTCGACCTCCTCCTACTTTCAGGTTGCCTCTTCTGGAGAAGTATTCGGGGTCGACCAATGCAAAGAGTCATATAGCACATCTGGAAGCCACAATGTGTTTTGTCGCCAATGAGGATGACAATATGTGCAAAGCTCTCCTAAACACACTCACAACAAGGCAGCCCTTAACTTGGTTCAATGGTTTAGCCGCCTTGGTAGCATCACCACTTGGACATGCTTCAGACAAAATTCTTAGATCGCTTCTCGATCGCCGGAGCTCTAAGGTGATCACACGATCCGAACAACTTGGTACAGGCCAAAAATGAAAGCTCGATGAGCTACTTCACCAAGTTCAAGGAAATGGTGGATAAGATGTAGGAGGACCTCACCGATAGGGAAGTCATCAATTGCTTAGAAACGGTATTTTCTCGCAGACATGGATTATGAACTCCACCGGTTCGTACAAGTAACAACTCGACGGGAGTTGTTTGAGAAGAAGTGTATAATGTCGCTCTGCTTTGAGGAAAGGAGGAAATAATAAGAATGGAAAGAAAGAAACGAGGACTAGGGCTACGGAGAGAAGGTGCTCGAGGTTTTCACTCCCTTACGATGAGTCGAACATAAATAATGAATGCCGTCGAGTTGGCACCACACTCGCCCCAATGAACCCAGCAACAAGTTCGGGCAAGGGACAACAAAGAAATACCGTGATTACCACAAGGACACGGGTCATCTCACGGAGGATTGCTTGGGTTTGAAGCGTATCATCCAAAGAATGGTCGCAGGGGAGACTCGACGCATATGTGAAAAGACCTCAAGCCGAGGTGGAGGCGAGCGAACAGCGGGTGGACAACAAGGACCGAGGCAACCCGAGTCGAACTTGGGGGTCATTACAGAGCAAGCAAGTAACACCGCTATCAAGCACAAGATCTTTCAACTCGGCAAAGCCCCACACGTACCTCCAAGGAGAAATGTTAGAGATGAAACGATCGCCTTCTACCCCCATGAGTTGGCAACTAATATGGCGGCTAGGGAGCAAGTTCTCGTCATCCCAGGTCTCATAGACGGATTGATGTACGACGAAAGCGTACTCTTAGTCGACACGGCCGGGGGCTGCAAAGATATTTTGTTCTACAAGACTTTCAAGGAAATGGGTCTTAATGACGAGTTAGCTGGAAAGATATGATGGCGGAGTTGGAGGGCTTCACCAACCATCTGCCGGGTTGATGCAAAAGGTCGAGATTGAGCTTGACGTCGACCTAGGCCAACACCCCTCGTGGTCGTATCGAAGGTACAATTTATTGTGATTGATGTAAATGTTGACTATGCCGCTATACTTGGTATTCCTGGTCGGGTCGCTCTTGGAATGGTGGCGTCGATACCTCATCGCCGAGTCAAGTTCCCCACACCCGCCGGAGTAGAGTCGCGTACAAGGCACGCCTCGAGCCTACCCGGACCATGTTCTTCGGGAAAGAAAGAAGAGAGAGCTAGAAATTGAGGCGACGGCAATGGTTATTTAAAGTCGTCTCAATCGCCACCAAAACTACTCGACCGTCAACAATCACCGACGTGGAAGAGTCGACCTATCGCTCAAATGACGAGGTCATGCTTGCGTCGACACGTCACTCTAACACCACAGAGGTCGATTCAGATGTAGTTATGGTCGACCAAATCCTCATGGGCAACCTATGCCTCCAGATCGACAATAACTCGGGGGCCACCACCACCACCGCCGAGGTTGCGTATAAGCCGGATGATATGATAGCAGAGGAGGCTCCACACCGGGGGCCGAGGAAAGGCAAAAAGTGAGGGAGATCATCATCGAAACCTTGCAATTCGGGGATGGTCCGTAACCGGAAGTCATGGACGAGCTAGAGTCAGTGATCACCAACCCCTCCTACCCCGACCAAAAAATTCAAATTGGGAAACAGTTGTCAGCTGAAGAAAGGCTGGAAATAATCGAGCTGCTTAAGGAGAGAAATGATGTCTTCGCATGGAGAGTAGAGGACATGAGGGGAATCAAGGAAGAGGTCGCCGTTCATAGACTTGAAGTCAACCCGACCATAAAGCCTAGGCCCCAAAAATTGAGAAGCATTGCTCGTGACAAGGAGGAGGCTATAAAAATCGAGGTACAAAAACTTTTGAGTGCAGGGATAATCAAAGAGGCCACTCATACAACGTGGTTGGCCAACGTGGTCATGGTGAAAAAATCAAATGGTTAATGGAGGATGTGCGTCGACTTCACCACTCTCAATCTTGCTTGCCCAAAAGACAGCTATCCCCTTCCTAGGATCGACAAGCTAGTTGACTCCATTGCTGGTCACTCCACCCTCAGTTTCCTCGACGCTTACTCAGGCTACCACCAGATTAAGATGCATGAGGATGACATAGTCAAGACGGCATTTCAAGCGGCTGGAGGCATCTACTGCTACAACATGATGCCGTTCGGATTGAAGAATGCAGGGGCGACTTATCAGAGGATGGTGAACAAAGTCTTTGCTTCTCAAATTGGTCAAAACATGGAGGCCTATGTCGACGATATGGTCATCAAAACAAAGATTGGACGTCACGTGGTCGACCTAAAGGAAACGTTCGCCAATTTAAGAGCAAACGACATGAAGCTCAACCCTAGCAAGTGTGTATTTGGTGTAGGCTATTTGGAAAGTTCCTTGGGTTCATGGTATCTCAACGGGGTATAGAGGCTAATCCAGAGAAAATCAAGGCTTTAGTCTACATGAAGGCTCCCACCAGTGTCAAAGAGATGCAGCGACTTAACGGAAGGGTAGCAGCTCTTGGTCATTTCATATCAAAGTCAGCAGAGAGGTATCTCCCCTTCTTCAAAGCATTGAGGGGGACGAAAAGTTTTGAATGGACGACCGAATGTCATTCGTCGTTCCAACAGCTGAAGGATTACCTCGCTACTCCACCTCTCCTGAGTAGCCCGACCACTGGAGAAACTTTGTTTGTGTATTTATCCGTGGGAGATAAATCAGTGGCAGCGGTTTTGATTAGAGAAGATGAAGGGCTTCAAAAGCCGGCATACTACATCGGCCAAAGCCTTATCAGATGTGGAGAACAGGTATTACAATGCTGAGAAGGTCGCTTATGCTCTAGTCGTGGCTTCAAGGAAGCTGCGAGCTTTTTTCTTGGCTCACCCAATTGTGGTTCTTGCTAATGCGCCTTTAAGAAAGATATTGCACAAGCCGGAGAGTTCAGGTCGACTGCTCAATTGGTCAATTGCCCTTACTGAATTTGACATCGAGTATCGACCTCGAAAGGCACTGAAGGCTCAAGCTCTAGCAGACTTCTTGGTCGAGCTTACGTTCACCAAAGAAGACAACGAGCAGCGAGCTCCAAAGGAAAAGGCTAAAGGGAAGGAGCCGAGTCCCGTGTCGCCATCGCCTACCCGACGATTGTTGGAAGGTCTATTCGGACGGATCGGCCGACCAAGAATAGCAGTGGAGCTGGATAGTGCTAATTGAACCGAGAATGCGGGGACGGTGTACGAGGAATCACTAAGGTTCAAGTTTGATGCTTCCAACAACCAGGCTGAATATGAAGCCTTGATAGCAGCCATAGAGTACGCCAAGTGTTTTGGAGCAACTAAGATCATGGCTTATTGTGATTCACAACTGATAGTTAACCAGGTCAGAGGCGAGTACGAGGTACTTAGCTCCACGTTGATTAAATATTGCGACCTGGTGAAGGAGCTGATAAAGGATTTGGAATTCTGGGAGATTCAGAGGATTGGAAGGGAGGACAACGAGCTAGCCGACCTCCTCTCGAAACTAGCTACCTCAGATGAGCCACATGATGAGCCCATCTCTTTTCTTGAAAATCCATCTTATGAGAGAGTAAAAATTCAATGCGTAGAGGACGCCTCAAGAAATTGGGCTTATGAGAAGTGTTGGATCGAGGAAATGAAGGCGTACATAGAAAGTGGCGAGCTGCCAGATGACGAGAAGAAGGCTCGAGCTATCAAAAAGAAAGCTACGAGGTATGTCATTCAAGGAGGCGATCTGTTCAGAAGATCCTACACCCGACCGTTGCTAAAATGCATCCACCCTCAAGAGGTCGCCCTATTGATACATGAAGTACACAGTGGGATTTGTGGCGGACACCCGGGGGCCAGGACCCTCGCCGACAAGTTAATCACTTTGGGGTACTACTGGCCACACATGAGAGCTGATACTCATAACTTTGTTCAACAATGCGATCAATGCCAAAGATTTGCCAACTTACCTCATATGCCTACAACCGAGCAGACCCCAGTAATTGCAGCTTGGCCATTTGACATATGGGGTGTCGACTTGATTGGACCCTTCCCTCTTGCCCGAGGAAATTGCAAGTATGTGATCGTTGCCATAGATTACTTCACTAAATGGGTTGAGGCCAAACCATTAGCTTGCATCACAGAGGAAAACGCTATCAACTTCATTCACGATTTCATTTGGTGTCGATTTGGGTTTCCTCGAGCCATGTGTCTCGACAACGGACCGCAGCTTCTCCAGAGCCTTCGGCGAGGTGAATCGGGTTGGAATCAAGCATTGGCAATCCTCCGTCGCCTATCCTCAAGGAAATGGGCAAGCTGAGGCAGCAAATAAACTTGTTCTATCTTCGCTCAAGACAGGTCTCGTAGGTCGACATAACAATTGGTTGGACGAACTCCCCCTTGCTCTTTGGGCGCTCGTACAACCATTCTCGGGGCCTACTGGGAAACCCCTTTGCTCTCACATATGGATCGGAGGCCATGGCACCCGCCGAGCTCGATTTCCCTCTTGCGAGTGACTTTCTTCAATCAGAGCGAGAATGACATCAACGAGATTGATCGACTTGGATCTAGTCGACGAGAAGCGAGATACGGCTTACCTTCGAATGGTCAACTACAAGCAGCGAACTAAAAGTTACCACGACAAGAAGGTCAAGGCAAGGTCATTCCAAGTAGGGGACCACGTGTTGAGAAAGATCGAAGCAACGGGTAGAAGGACCCAGCAGAATAAGCTATCTCCTAATTGGGAAGGTCCCTATGTGGATACTCGAGTCGTCAAGGAAGGAACCTACATGATAGCTCACCCTGGAGGAGAGGAGTTGAAACATCCTTGGCACGCCACCCACCCACCTCATCAAATACTATTTCTAGTTTTCAGTTCCCAATTTCAAGCTTATGTTAATTCTAGTTTCAAATTGATGTAAGCATGTTCCCTACTTCAATGAAAAGCGCAGTTCATTCGATCAAACATAGTGTTACACTCACCCCAACAAGCTCGAATCTTAGTCAGCTTCGTTCTAACAAGATCGACTCTTAGTCAGCTTCATTCTAACAAGCTCGATTCTTAATCAGCTTTGTCTATTTAACAAGTTCGACTCTTAGTCGACTTCTTTCTAACAAGCTCGACTCTTAGTCAGCTTCGTTCTAACAAGCTCGATTCTTAATCAGCTTTGTCTACTTAACAAGTCCGACTCTTAGTCGACTTCGTTCTAAATAACTCGACTCTTAGTCAGTCTGTTCTAATTAGCTCGACCCTGGGTCAGCTTCAATATTGTGAATAGGTTCGACTCATAGTCAATCTCGTTCGCAAAAAGTTAACCAAGTTTGAGGTCGACTAAATCAATAAGAATCAAGTCGCCTCTAAGCTTAAATTGACTCATTAATCCAATCTATATCTAGCTCGACACTTACTTCAAAAAGCATACAACATGCAATAAAGAGGGGTTGACTACGATTAAATATGAACAAGCCTCCCAAAAGCGGGCTAAGACTTGGGAAAAATAAACTTACAAAAGTATCCTGCCTCCCAAAAACAGGGCCAAGGCATTCAAGTTTGAAGAACAAAAAAAAAAAAAAGCAAATTGTTTGGGGCTTGTTCGATACATAACCATTGACATCAGACTTCACTCTAGGGGTTCACCAACAGCTTGTCCATCAGCAGACACGGGATCAACATCATTCTGATCGCCAATAGCAGAAGGCTCACCTAAAACATTTTCTGAGGAATAAACTACCTTTCTCGAGTCGCTGATGGTATAATTTGGAGTCTCATCATCGAAAGCTGGATCTTCATAATCTTCGAGCTCTGCAAGGATAGTGTCAAAATTAACTTTCGCTACCTCGGGAGGATTCCAGGGCGCGGCTTCAGCCTCTTCATCATCTTTGGCTATGAGCTCTTTGTCATTATCAGTATAAGGCACCAAGGAGTGGCCCTGTCGAGCTGCAGTATTATATGGTTCCTCGGAAGCCCATTGAGCCAGCTTCTCAATTGTTATATTAACCGAAGGATCCACAATAATGCGCCGGGCCATATGGCTCAGACCTGCCTTAAAGAACACTTGGGCCTCCTTGGTGACATGATCATGGAGCTTGTCGCTCTCCTTATAAGCTTTAACGGCCTCCTCCTTGGCCTCCTTTACAGCAGCAACAAGCTCTTCCTCCCATTTATGCCGGGCTGCCTCAAGCTCTTCCTGCTTCTTGGCCAAGGTGACTGGCACCTCTGCCAATTGTTGCTTTGCTAGCTCAAAATCAGCCGCCATCTTATTTTTCTCTTCCTTAAGACACCCGAGTTCACCGTTAACCTCCCTTAAATTCTTCAAGGCATCCTCCTTCAGCTTGATCTCGTTATCCTTCACCATTTTCAAGGCTTCATAAGAATTGTCCAAATCAGAGTGCTCCTCCTTTACCTTCTCAAGCTCGGCCTGCAGTTTTTTCTTATCCTCCTTCAACTCCACTACCTTGGCTACCTCCTCCTCAAGCTTCAATAGCTCTTCATTCTTTTTAGCCAACATGGACTTGGCTAGCTTCTCCTGCTCCTCAGCGGCCTTCCAATAAGTAGTGGCCAGGTCGATCATGGCAAGAGACTGCATTGTCGAATAAAGAAAAGATGTTAGATCAAGCTTAAGTAAGAGACTGGGAAAAGAAGGATAAGAAGGATAAGTACAACCATTCCAAGAGTTAGAAGAGTTACCTCAGAGGAAGCTAGCCCGACCCTAGCTCGACAAGCCTCAGGAGTTAAAGGTTTGTTGGTATATTTCTTGATCAAGTCTTGATCAGCCGCCCTCCTGACAACTACTTGGCCATACTCCAAGTCAGGATATTCCCTAGCCAAGCAGTTAATCTTGGTCAGAGGGACGACCTCACTCAGCTCGTCAACTCGAGCCTGGACCATCTCAGCGTAGGAAAATCTGACAGGAGAAGCTTGAGGACCCCCAGTCTCAATCTCCACGGGTTCACCGACATCCACTTGATTAGAGGTTGAGCTCGCTATTGAGGGGCCAATCTTTATCACCTTACTTATAGGAGCAGCATCATCTTCATCCTCATCTTCATCCAAAGAAATGACGTGGGACTTTCTCTTAGAGGCAGCTTTGGTCTTGGCTTTGGTTTTTGACTTAACTTGAGCTCGAGTCCTGGCACGAGCGACCTCCTTCTCTGGCTCCACATTCAGCTCGGCCTCCTCCTCACCAGCAATGTTGCCCTCTTCAGAACCTTGGGCCTCACCACCCTCAACATTCTCACCCTCTGTAGCATCATCTATCACTTCCAAGTTCTCCTCGGCAGGAATGAACTTCGTGGTATCCTCATCAACTAGCTTCAGCAAGTCATTCCTCTTGGCACCTTCTGCCTCGCGGTTCTCCTTGACATTTGCTCTTCCATAGCTCTTCTTGGCCTTCCTGATATCAACGGCTCTCCCCATATTAGCTTCCTGAGCAGGAGTTAAAACTGCACAAAACAAAAAAGTAAAGTGTTAGCTCGACATCAAAAATATAAGTTCTATGCACGAGCTGCGAGTTCTACATATGAGCAAGATCAATTGCGAGCTAACAAATCCTATAGGCAGCACATATAAAGGGCACAAGTGTTACACTGGGACCAAGAAGTGACGACTAAATGAACAAAAGGCAGATGCCAAGTAAGGTGGAACTCGCACATAAGAAGTTTTCATATATAGAGGAGGAAGAGGCGAGTAAAACCTTACCACCAAAATGCTCCCCATTATCCTTGCAATAATTCTTAGTCTTCTGATAGAGGGAGCACATCTTCTCAAATCTTGCATGAGCGTGGGTCATCCAATTTGGATACCTCGTGCACCTCACTATGGGAACTAGTGGCACTACATCATCATCCCCTAGCATCATACCAGCTTGGATAAAATTATTTTTTGTAGTCCCAAGGATCTTCCAACTGATGGGCCTCTGAGCAACCAACTCCGCCAACTTCCTACGCAGGTCTCCATGCCAATGAGGTTCCCACTGATCTTCATCTCTCACCACCTTGGTCTCCTCACTTGGTAGAGGGAACTCCCATCCTAACCTACTCTCCACTACTGCTACATGGGAATTCCAGCCACCGACTTTGCTAGGCAAGTTTATAAATAATTTGGGGGAATTTGCCTTGGAGGGAGTGCTTATGCCACCATTCTTATCAAACTTCACAGCAAAGAACTCTCTAAAAACCCTCATACAGGGCTCATACCCTAAGAAACGACACACCATGATGAAGCAAACCAAGACTCTGCATGTATTGGCACCCAGTTGGAGAGGTAAGGCATTGGCACACTCTAAGAACTCATTGATGAAGGGGTCCAAGGGCAGTCTAAGGCCGGCAATAAACTGGCCATAATAGAAGGCTACTCTAGTGGTATCAGTCTTGTAGGACTTCCCAAATAGTCTGAAGAAATCAGCCTTGCTGTAAAGGGTAACCTCAAACTCATTCCTGTCCACCTCACAGAAGTCATGGATGGTAGACAGTCTAGAGGGAAAATTCTGCTTTCCCCTAAGTGGCCCTTATGGCATATACCCCCTCTCATTCCTGCCTGGTACCACAGTAGTCTCAAAAGCATCCACAATGCGCGGACTTGAGGAAGTGGAGACACCAGCTTCTCCTGAAGTTGACATATCTGTACAAGAAGAAGGGAAAACAGGGAATCGGTTCTACATGAAGTCTCAGGAGTCCTAGTAGACACACTAAGGGGCGACCTAGATTCCCCTGGAAATCCTATCCTATTTCTAATAAAGGAAGGCTTATTAGCATCCTTGACATAAAACACAGCTATATGATCGAGAAGCTCATGGAAGAGGTGAAAAGACACAATTCTTGGATCATCCGTTCTTAAGACACCTAATTCATCTCCCACAGGCAAGCTTAGCTCAGCGAAACGCAAACCCCATCGGGTCAAAATTAAGGAACACTCCTCTACAGTTATCTCCCTCCACTCTCCATTCAAGTGTTTGTAGACTCTACGATTGACACTACAGTAACCATACCCAGCTCCGGCCTCACAACTAAAGGTCCTAGCCATGGCGAAATCAAAGAAATTGCAGAAATTAAAGCCCTAATTCTAAAGAACAAGGGGAATACCTTTAGCAGCGGAGAAAAACGGAGCAATGGAGGGCGAAAACACCAATTTATAGCAAGAATCAATTTCCTTTATCACCGCCGGAATCACGCACAGAGTTCAGAGAAGGCAAAAGTTGTAAATGGAGAAGGATTCTCGAATTTATAGCTTCCTGAATTGGAAAGGGCAAAGGGAAATTCGAATTTAATTTTCCTAATTAATGGCGGAAACAGTTTCCTAGGCGGACTCTCAAACGTCAAAATTATAATCATTACGGCAAAAACGGCGCTCGTTCCGATCTAACCGTTCATCGCCAACGTCCAGGATTATGCCACGTCATTATGGTCGACCTACTTCAAAAAACTAATAGCGAAGCTAGGGTAAAATAATTCACATCAAAAATCTTCTTAACTTCCAAGTCGACAAAGTCCACTCGAAAGTTGGGGGCCACTGAACATACCAAAAGTGTCGAGTTGGGCCAAGCAAGTAAAGCCCAATCACAGATAGCATTGGCTCCCGCATTCTCAATGAGACTGATCCAATCAGAACAAGGCCCAAGGCCCATCTCAAGTATCAGTCGACTAAGTCCATGGTCCGACCTACCAGGTCCCGACTTAATTTAGTCCGACCTCATGATCCATATTATAATTCGGGTACGAACCATGCTCTACCCGCCAGTCAGGTCGATCATTCCACAAACGGTGACCTCGACCTAAATAGCAAACGTCGAGCTAACTGAGATAGACGCACGTGGGTCAAGTCTTACCATAACTGCTTCCCTACAAATCAGGGACCATTACAGGACACGTTCACACCACATGTAACTGTTCCTACAATCTCGGAGCTCATGTAGCCATGTCATTAAATCACCTACATCAACTATAAATACCTCATCACTACCAACGGTGCAAAGGTAACTGCCATTTTGTTATCTGATTTCATTATTCAATACATTTTGAGCAATATTCAACTGTGATCTTACTCTCACGCCCGAGCGTCTTCGCCGGAGACACATCCGGCTAGTCGTGGGTTCTGATTTCAGGTCAAGGAGTCAGGTGATTCGTCCTGCCACGTGGAGGAAGATTGATAAGCACAATTCCTGTAGCATCAAGGATTTTTTTTTGATTTTTTTTATGACATTGTTAATCCGAAAATATGAATGTTTATTTAATTACTCTCTATTTTTTTTTGTTATTAAATTTAGTTTTGTTGTGTCGAAAATATGAGATAGTAATGTTTATTAATTTACTTGCAATTTAGGATTTTTTTTGTAAATGTATGATATCTTTGGTTTTCAATCTTGTAATCTATCAAAATAATTTATTTTTGTTTAGTGAATTCATGTGTCATGTTTGGCTTATCAAATGAATTATTTATGTGACTAATTTGGTAGCATTTGTCCAATTCAGATTGTTGAAATATTAACTTGTTTACTTGTAAAATTTGTACATTTGAAATATTGGATTGTAAGAACAAAGAATTTTGTTTTCTGTATCTGCACTGAACAAAATCCTAGAACAGTTGAGACAAGACTCCTATGTAGCCCTCAGTCCCATTTTGAAATTGAAAAAAAAAAAGATAAATAAAAATTAATAAGTATACATTATTAAGACGTTGTAGGTATAAATAATAGGATATGAATTATTAGTGAGATAGCAAAATAGGATAGAAATTGAAATTAATATACCTATAACATCTCAAATCTCATATACTTATATCCCAAACCCTAAACCCTAAATCAGATAGGTCTACCCCAAATTCTTAAAATATGATTTATTGTTCAAACTTTTTTATAAAAAAAAACTGCATCCTTTTTTTCAAAACCGCATGAGGATTACTTTTGAAGTATTACTTAGTATATAGGCTGGAAACCAAGAACTTCCCCACAGGCACTTCTTGGAAGTGTGGGATAACTTTGGATTACAATGCCACGTACTAGTAATTACACTTTTTGTATTCTCTTATTTATTTTCTTGCCTTATAGAACAATAACCAACCTTGATATTGAAATAAATAGATGGAAGCGTTCATTGATCCCGGGCCTATCGATACATCTGTTCTGACCCGGCATGCGGACCATAGGGCTAGGTATATTTGGTCCGGGTGGCCGGTTTCTAGTCCCCTCGTTTTTCGTCATGGTGCCGCCTTGCCAGGCGTATTAGCTCCTGTCATATTATTGAGACTGGCAGAGTGCGGATTCAGTGGAGTACACTATATAGGCCGGATACAGTATGATTTTGCATTGCTGGAGGCCTTGATCGAGAGATGGCGTTCGGAGACCCATACGTTCCATCTCCCGGTTGGTGAGATGACGATCACCCTGCAGGATATCGGCATGATTTGCGGGTTGTCGATTGATGGGGATGCTGTTACCGATGATGGGTTTCCAGTACATATAGACTGACGGGCTGCCTGTCTGGAGTATTTAGGGGATATCCCTGGTGAGGCAGATCTAGATGGGAGCAGTCTGAAGCTCCGATGGATTACCGTACGTTTCCCACACTTTAGTGACCTCGATGATGATACTGCTCTAGAGATTGTGGATCGGTACGTACGGGCTTATATCTTGCTTGCCTTGGGTTCTACGATCATGCCTGATCATACGAACAACAAGGTTAAGCTATGTTATCTCCCGCTGCTTAGGGATGTTTCTAGGGTCAGGGAGTACAGTTGGGGGAGTCTTTGCGCTTGCTTTCTGTATCGAGAGTTATGTAGTGCGACAGACCCTCACAAGAGACAGTGCGGAGGATTTCTCAACGTTCTACAGGTATTTTATTTCATTTTAATGTTCATTATGTTTTTAAGTTTTATATCAAATTTGCGGCATTATTTATAGTATTTGATATACATTTATTTGATATAGATTTGGGCTTGGGAGAGGTTGAAATGTGTGAGGCCGCAGATCCGTTTTCGACTCAGAGACCCGGACTACGTCATCATGCCCCTCGGATGCAGGTATACATATATCATACTTTATTTTCTCGTCGTTAATGTTTTTATTTTTTTGGAACAAAATCTTATAATTATTTTGTTTATGAAATTTCAGGTGGACGCAGGCTTCGTTGGATCTGAGAGAGGTTACTGCACATAGCCTGCGAGGCTATCGGGATCAGCTGGCCCGGCTGAACGAGGCTCACGTGGAGTGGCAGCCTTATGAGGGGAGACACCTCAGGTCTGGCTCACTGCAGACCGAGGGTGAGGAGATATGGTTGGCGAAGGTCCCTCTCATATGCTTCGAGAGGGTTGAGTGGCATCTGCCTGATCGCGTGATGAGGCAGTTTGGCCTGAGATAGTTTGTCACTTGATACACCCCCATTTCGTGATTGTTGAACCTCCTGACGTGATGTGTTGCCGCTTTTCTGGTGTTCTTCAAGTAGTGATAACTGACTTTCTGGCTGAATTGGTGTCTGGATTGATGTTAGGGTTATCAGATTACCTCCTAAGGCATTGATTGAAAATCCATGCCTTACTTGAAAGTACTCCACACAATGATAGAAGGCAAGCTTTCAACAATTGCCGTGATTGGCATCCCACGAGCTCCCTTCATCACACCACTCGAAACCTCGGTACATGTTGGTAGTCATGATGCCATACACGTAACCACCATCGTGTGCCAATGTCCATTTTCTAGCATCCAAATGTCGAAACCATGCAATTGCCTCGGGCTTAATTCCACGGATACTCTCTAAGATAGATTTCAATTTTCTATCTTGAGTTGCTCTACCCGCTCTCCGTAATGTATACTTCAACCCTTCCCCTCTATACTTTTCCAAGAAATTTGCTCGCATATGTCTCAAGCAATATCGATGATGCACGTTTGGCCACCACGTATCTTGATTCTGATCTTGAATGCCCCAATGACGGTCGGATATCAAGCATACTTCACGATTCTTGATAATATGCTTGCAAACTGTATAAGAACCAACGCCGGTTCGGCCAGTCCTCCTTTTCAACAACGGCAAAGGAAAGCGGAAGTATGTTGTCTTGGGCGTCAACACCCATGGCAATCCGCATTACCCTTTATATCTACCATGCATAAATGTTCCATCCACGAAATCACCGCCGACAATGAGAGAAAGCTTCAATGCAAGGCCCAAATGCCCGTAATACTGTCGAAACATGGAGGCCTCACCGACAGGAGGAGGAGGTGTAGAGTACTCAACAATTGTCCTCGGATTGTATTTTTGAATGGTTGCTAGGACGCGGGGTAACCTCTTATAAGATTCCTCCCAATCTCCAAAAACCTCTGCAATGCCCTTCTGCTTTCCACACCATGCCTTCTTGTAAGTAATTACCTTGTCGAACCTACTAGAGATGTGTGCAATAATGACTCCAACCTTGACATCTGAATCGGCCTTAATAACACCAACGACTTCCCGACCGATAAACTTGGCATCTAGATTGGGGTGATCTTGACTTGCTCCAGAATATAAGCAGCAGTGAGGAGCCTTATACTTGGTCACTTCCCAATAGCCAAACTTCTTCCTACTCACACGAACATAAAAATGACATGGATAATTTTTCAGTAGACACTCAATTACCCATGTGTTCGGTGTACTCTTTCTTACCCTGAACCTGCGATTGTTTTTAATATGGAACCTTTTTATATCAAATTGTGCCTCGTTCTTGCCAGGAAAGCGTATCCCTTTGGCAATCGGCTGTTGTTCCGGATCCCAAACTGGAAAACTATGTGCATGATCGTAATCAATCAAGCCTTGTTCTTGTCGAGCAGATGTACCAATATCACTGTAAAAAGGATAACTCGCTCTCTCATATCTTCGATTTTGCGGCACTTCATAGTGATCAAGAGGTGCTTCCACATCATCATCAATCGGCCCATCATCACCGGCTCCCAAATCGACATCAGAATCACTACTACCCTCCTCATATTCATCATCATCATCCTCTAGCATTGCATCTACATCAGTGTGCACTTCCTCTTCTTCATAGTCAACATCATAATCATCATTAACGTGATCATTATGCCCAAATGCCCGATCATCATCATGAACATGATAATTATGGCCAAATGGCCCATCATCGTAATTTGGTGTTTGAGTTGATACAAGAGTTTGGGAACTTGGACCAACCCCATCATCACGGTTACCAGTTGGAGAAAACCTGAAAGTACTCTCTGTGTGTTGTGTTTCAAACTCTGGATCTGATCGATTTTCAATTAATTTTACAACCACATACAGCTGCAAATTTCCAATCCCCCCAAATTTAGCAAACTGATCGAACATTACATCCATACACGCATCATCTTCAATATGGAAAGGAAAGTACTCACCAATCCCGCTATCAAAAGAATGAGGGCATCTATAAATGACTTTCAAATCAAATTGAGACCGATCTAAGTTCGCCTTTTTATATAACTCATCAATCAACTCATTGTATTTCCATTGGCAATTACCCCTTATTGCACATTTTGGCCCCTTTTTGAAATGAGGACCATCAAACGGTTGTTCATCATCACCTCCCCAATAACACATAAAAATGATTGGACCCCCGTTCATCTTTAACCCTACATTACGAAATCAAAGTGTTAAAACCTACATAACAAAACTCTTACATTTATTATATCTACAATATAATAAAACACAGTTAAATCATTAAATTTTATATCTAAACACAAGTCAAAACAATAATTAAGATGATGTTAATTTACCTTGATTCTTGTTGATCTTCAACAATTCTGATGAAATAAAATAACGTGAAGAAGTTTTATTTTGAATTAAGGGGATTTAGAAAATGGTGATTGAGAGAGTTGATTGAGAGAAAGAGAGAAAGGTAGGAGAAGAGAGAAGAAACAAAGCTGAGCTGAGAGAAAAAGAGAAAGCTGTGAGATTCTCTCAGAACCACGTGAATTTATTGAAAATTTAACTTCACGGGTGTTGAAAACTGCTACTTTGTTGCTGTAAAGGGTTTTGTTTTACTTAAACTCGCTACACCGTGTAGCGAGTTTCAATAAAGCTGAATTAAACTCGCTACACCGTGTAGCGATTTCAGCTTTATTGAAACTCGCTACACCGTGTAGCGAGTTAAAGCCAGAGATTGTCCCCCAAGATTCGTTTCAAAATTTCAAAATTTGTTACTTCTTTTTGTTTTTTCATTCGCGAAGGCATTTTGAACAATAAATATAGGTTAATTTATGTATCATAACGAATATCTAAAAATTGTTACTTGAAGTACATATAATGTTGTAACAATAACAACTTTTAAATTTTAATTTGGACAATTAAATCAGCTTCAAATTTTTGCTCAAAATAGATTCGTAGTAACATCAAAAAAAAAATTTCGTTCGCGAAGCTATTTTGAGCAATAATTATAGGTTAATTTAGATATCATAATGAATATCTAAAAATTGTTACTTGAAGTACATATAATGGTGTAACAATAACAACTTTTAAATTTTAATTTCGACAATTAAATCAGCTTCAAATTGTTGCTCAAAATAGCTTCGTACTAACAAAAAAAAATTACATGTGTTAAAAAAATAATGACATGTGGCTGAATTTTTTTTTTATAAATATTTATTTTTCATATTTTAAAACAAATGATAACATAGGAAATCTTACATAAAATCACAAAAAATAAATATTTTCGAGTTAGTGGCCACATCCCGGCCACATAGGAAATCTACATAAAATCACAAAAAAAAAATATTGTCAAGTTAGTGGCCACATCCCGGTCACATAGGAAATCTTACATAAAATCACAAAAAATAAATATTTTCAAGTTAGTGGCCACATCCCGGCCACATAGGAAATCTTACATAAAATCACAAAAAATAAATATTTTCGAGTTAGTGGCCACATCCCGACCACATAGAAAATCTACATAAAATCACAAAAAATAAATATTGTCAAGTTAGTGAGTGGCCACATCCCGGCCACATAGGAAATCTTACATAAAATCACAAAAAAAAAATATTTTCAAGTTAGTGGCCACATCCCGGCCACATAGGAAATCTTACATAAAATCTCAAAAAATAAATATTGTCAAGTTACATGTCCAATAACAGAAATTAACAGTCCTTGGGAAACACCTTAAAAATATTGGAAGTAACAATGTTAAGTATTTTTGATGAGCGCGAGGGGGCCCAAACAACAGCCTAATAGATCAACAAAACAAAACATTTAAAACAAAATGTTAAGGAATATAATCTTAGGGAGTGTAATGTTAAGGAAAATATTTCATACCTTAGTCATTATAAGAACAGCACCAACACCTATGTGACTTCCGCCCTCACTATCTCTCATCACTTTGTCAGCAATGTAAGCATCAATGGTATCAGTAGGATCCTTCAAAACCAAATGCACAGAGCCATGATCACTTCGTGTAAACTCCTTCACAACCACAACAACCTAATAGAACAAAAATATAATGATCAATTATTTATAAATTTCAACCTTAACTATAATTAAAATAAAATAATATACCTGTTCCACCCTCTCATATTTTTGGCAATTCTCCTTGATCATTCTAAAGGGATAATAAGTACTGTCTGCAGTGAGATAGTCCATCGCAGAAAGCCAAGCTTTGCCCTGAAAATCATCATCTTCCACCGGCGATGAGCGGGGGGTCCCTGAGAGACATGAGCTTTTTCGGTGCAATGCCGACGCATGGCGGCCTGTGCTTCACCAGCGGGACCAGGTATGATATGACGTAGTGGAGATTCTCTCTCTCGTTCGATTTGAGGCGGTGGAGACGGTGGATATTGAAACTCTCGTTCAATTTGAGAGAGATTAGATAGACGATTGGAGGTTTGACCGGGATGTCCTGGAAGAGGTTTTTGTCCAAGATACCAGCGGGGTTTTGATGGATCCATTTTGAGAGAGATAGATGAAAGATGGACTAAGAAAGAAAGAAAGAAAGAAAGAAAGAAAGAAAGAAAGAAAGAAAGAAAGAAAGAAAGAAAGAAAAGGGAGAACTGGACTGAGAAAGGAAGAGAATGGTATGTTTTGTTGGGACTGACGGAGAGGGTTATGTAGGGGTTTGGAATATATTAAACTCGCTACACCGTGTAGCGAGTTTGACTTAAATCTGGTCAAAACTCGCTACACTGTGTAGCGAGTTTAGTTTAATTAAATCCGTAATTAATTTCCCAACGGCCTAAATTAATTACCCTAAACTCGCTACACAGTGTAGCGAGTTTTGACCAACCCTAGTCAAACTCGCTACACGGTGTAGCGAGTTTCAAAAAAGAGGACATTCCGGGCAATAGTTTGAACAGTAAGTCATTTTGGTAAATAAAAAAGTAAAACGGGATTATTTGAGAAAAAAATCTGATAAACATATTCGTGTGTTTTATTTACTTTTTTAAATGATAAAATACTACAGAATTGTATATAGAAAAATGCATATTTCTTATGATTTTTGTTTTATTCCTATTTTATTGCTTTCTAATTTTTATGTACTGACAATGTAGTCTTTAAGAAAGTATTCATAGTGTATAAACAAATTGATTTTTTGGTTTATTTTAATTCAATTTTTGTCTTTTGAATATATAGTAACGTACCGTGCATCGCACGGGAGTCAATCTAGTGTAAATAAATTTAACTATCAAAAAGTTCCTTATTTTTTTCTTGGACAAAGATGCCCTTTAATTGCTAGTTGTGTGCGCATGTATTGAGTGCTAAGAGTTTCTTTCATCAGGAATTTCTCCCTCCTCTTTGTCTTTTTTTAATTTTTTTTCTCTCAAAATTTTAAAATATATCTAAAAATTTAGAAATCTAACAAATTGTTCGAAATCTCCATTATAAACTTATCATCAAAACGAATCAAACAAGTATACTCATTATATTAAACAAATTTTAGAAATAAAAATCTCATTTTTCACAAAAATATGAGAAAATTATTTTTCATTTTCTCACAGGTGAGTAAAAAATTAATATATTTATTTCTCATTTATTTATAATTGAGTATATAAAGTGATAAATTTATCTCTCAATTTTTTCACAATGATACTCAATTTCTTGTTAGACAAAATCTTATAATAAGCATAAAAAGAGAAAATAATTACAATATATTTAAATACAAATTACAACGTAAAATTAAAAAAAGGAGAAAATCGTAAGTTGATAGTATTCATGTTGTCCGAATCATGTGTAACACACTCTTTTTAACACAAATTCGCCCCCTCACCGAGTTGCGCTTGAGGTTGTTTTGGACATTCGCCTCCCATGATAAAAGGGACGAACCAGACTATTATTACACACTAGAATCTAAAGCGAATCTCACTATAATTAGATAAAATCACCATAAATAAATTTTTATCAGGCCAAAGAAAGAAGATGAACAAAATGCAAATGGAAGGAGGAAGATTATGAAAAAAGTTATTTTCATTTGTTGTGGGTTTCTTTAGTTATAACTTCAACAACCATGTGATAAATTCTCAATTAATCCTTATATTAATATGGGATTCATTATCTTGTATTCATTGGGTTTAATTCCACACTTTGTAACCCCTAATCTCAAGGTATGATCCCTATTAATCCCTAATTAATATAGAAATCATGATACATCAATAGTGTGATTAAATTCTAAAAGTTACAATTTCAACCCACCAATTTTGAGCTATCATATATTTCTCAATCAATCTCAAATTGGACATCTAGATATATCATTTCAATGTTCACACATAGTGGAACATGAAGCACCAATAATCTTTGTCAAACGACAAACGATTCTTGTAAGAAAAATACACAATTTCCTTTACATACAACATATTTTTCCAACAATCCCCCACATGAAGGACATTGAGAACGAGTTTGGTGATAGAGTACGGCAGACGAAAACTTTCATACGATAGGTATGGGAATATCCATCGAACCTTTGCTCGTACAAGCATATTTACTCTTCTCGCAAGTCGATAGACGCGATATCCTTGAATCATTATGCTTTTTGTGTAGCCGATCATATGATTGACACAAGTATCGTCCTAGCATAGTTTAATTCTCATAGCTATGTTCATTCATAGCCCTGAACATTTTGCCTGGTTTTGTGAGAAGGTATAAGAATTTAGCCTCACACAATTTTCCTCAAAGCGGCCCCACTTCTCTCTCACATATGTGGTTTCTTAAATGTAACCCGTATTACCCCGCTCGAATTTTCGACGCGTAAGAATCATTAAAAGCCATAGGATTATCCTTGTTCTTTCGGGATGTCACTAATATGAATGGACTTAGGGATAATTCCCCCACAATGACGCTACAAGTCTTTTAACAGTTATGTGGTCCCATTGAATCTAGTTTTTGAGATCTCCAGTCATCTATATTGGGTTTTCTGCTGTATTTAACTTTTAGGAGTCTTAAATCCCATTCCTCTCCGAATTTACAACTAACTCTCGATTAACCCTTTGGTTAACGGATTTGTTTATCATTTGACCTCACATAGTCAAATTAGTTAAGAGTAGTTGTCTAATGGTATTATGTCTTAGACATATATGTCTAGACTACCATTACACACATTGCTATATGTCTTTTCAATCATAAATTGACTTTAGCAATATACCATCTTGCTAACACAAGCTTTATCCATTTGATAATTGTTAACTCAAATTCATTAAAATCCCAGCTATTTTATATTGATCCTTTCAAAAATTTCAAGAATATCCACCTAATGACTTGTTTAACAACGAGTCTATTAGTTTTCCTTGAATTTGAATCAACATATCAAATTGACTAGAATTTTTCTTAGTTAACATATCATTTTTTATTTAATTAACAAAGTGACGTAGTTACTCTTGTTTAAATCCACACAATCAAACATTTGATGTCGTTATCTTTATACTTGTCTCAAGTCATACATTGACTTTACAAACTAGCACATTTTTTATAGGTTCCATTTCTTGAACCGTTTCAACACTTTGATCTGTTTTATTCAATGTATCATTAATTCACTTTCATAAATTTGACATCAATACTTGATTTACATTGATTTTATTTTCTTTTGATTTTTATATATATTCAAACTTATTGAATCATATATAACAAAACAATATACACAATTGTTATAAAAATAACTTTTGAAACATAATGCACCATTTAGTAACCAAATTTAATTTCTTTGGTAATTGAACTTGCTACTTTGTGAAACACCCCACATTCACAAGTGTACTTAGGCCTACGTTTTCATACTTCATATGGACATTTCATTGTTTTCTTGGGGAAACCTTTCGAAAAGGTAATTATTTTCCAAAGTATACAAACCCCCACATTTTTGGGGTAGTTCTAAAATTAGAAATAATGTCAATATTCATTATTAACACCATTCGATCATGGTGTACACTGTGGAAATTTTGTTTCATTGCTCATGTACAACAAACCCCTCGAATTGTTCTATGTAAATTTTCTCTGCTAAATCTACATTTAGAAAGGTTATTTACATCCATTTTATGTATTTCAAATTTTGCTATGAAGCAATTGCAAATACAAATCTTTATTCGTGATGAGAGAATAAGTATTAAGGTCTTCATTTTTCTTGTAATCCTCAATTACAAGACTAGCCTTATAATCATTGATTGTTCCATCGATATTCATTTCCTTTTTGAAAATTCACTTATATGCTAGTGGTTTACTACTTTGAGGTAAATACACTAGTTTACAAGTGTAATTTTCCAAGATGGAATCAATCTCACTTTTAAAGACCTCTTTCCACAAATATTCTTCCAAAGAGTTCAATGTATTTATAACTTTATGATTCAATTTCTAGCATTGAGGTTAGAAAATCTGGGTCATAGAATTTTCTTATCCTACCGTATTTGCTATGTCGAGGTCATGCCTCTTATTCATCATTTCCTCATGATAAGTTTCTTCTTCTTACATTGAATCATGAATCCGTTTAAATGAGTTTGTCTCATCTTTTAATTTATACGAAAATATATTCTTAAAAAAAGAAGCAATTCATGATTCTATTATAGTATTCTTGTATATACATTGAATCTTGTATTTATAAACAAGAATTCTATAATCACAACTATTGTAAGCATGCCCAACACATATACAGTCAATAGTATTTAGTATAACTTATACACAAACTACACTTAGTTGTGTTTTATCACTACCATTTTATTAGTTGATTTCCAACTTTTCATTTAAAGAGATAAGATTCAACATTTTGCTTTCTTAGCAAGCAATGTTAAAGGTAAAACCTTACATTTTACAATCATCTAGTAAATAATATTCACATCTCAAGCATCAATATGCCTTGATTATAACTTCAAGCAAATATTTGATAAGTCTTGTTTGTATCTATTTTGACCATATAACGAGATTCAATTTCATTATTGATCACTTGAACACCCTTCCGTTTCATTCATTCAAACATCATGAATAACATTCTTGATGGCATCAAAGTTACCTCTCAAGACACAAGGTATATGTTCAACTTTTTCAAACAAGTTATGCTTTTTAAACAAGTTTGACTTTTTAAACGATTTTGACTTTTTACACAAGTTTGACATTTCAAACAAGTTTGACCAACTTTGTCTTTGTATTAAGCATTTCGACATGATTCATCACATTTGCTTTTGCCACAAGAAATGTTAGACAATTCTTCTTCAAAGTTCTATCATGTTTTCCAACACAAAGATGAATATCACACACCTAAACATTCATTTCTATTCATTTATGTTTGAGGTGATTTTAAAATATCTTCAAGTGGAAAGCAATTTCTCAAATATTGTCATCAATTGAGAATTTCACTCAACACCATACATTCGACATGGTTTTCATGAAATACTGTTTTCACTCCTTTCATATGTTTTTTTTACGATTTATAGAGTCCACTATTTTAAAATCAATAAAGTGGCTTACGATGATTTTCATTGCACCCACATTCTCGATTTTGTATTTATAGGCCAACGACTCCCACAAATCTTTTGCCATTTTCTTGATACCATATACGTTTTATAACGAATTCGACAATTAATTAAGTATATAGTTTCGATAAAGAAAATTCGAATGATTCAACCGCACTCACGGATTGAACATCCATCACATTTTCACCTAACTTTGTAGGATCTTTTCAAAAGAAACCTCTCTAAATTCAAGGTGATCAAGTAGAACATCTCTTGTTGCCAACACTTAAAGTCGAGGCCAACAAAATTTTCTAAATTCTCACTATGGTGATTCGAAATACTTGAAACAACCACATTCCATTAGAGATTTATCTTCAATTAAACCAAACATTGGTTTTAATTTTCAATAATTATAACTTTGTTGTTACAAATATAACTTTCTAACTTAATTAGAGAATTAACTCCAATAATAAATTGCTAATTCAATAGGAGAATTAACACAATTTATTTTTTATAACCAATCATATTTATATACCTCTAAATTCCTTAATGGAATTATAGTTGGAGTTTAATTATTTCAAAACTTTAAAGGTCTCATCTTGGAGTAACTCTAAATTAGAGAAAGTCACATTTTTATTTACATAATACACAATTTCTTTTAGAAGTCCTCCTAAATATTTTGTGTCATTTGTCATCATCAACAACAATAAGATTTAACAACTTCCTTAAAAAATACCTATTGTTTTTATGCTTATGACATTAGTCACATATTTCCCTAATAGGTTTTAACAACTTGTTCCAATAAGCCCTATGATTTTAGTTCTTGTAACATTTGTAAATGTTCAAAACAATAAAATTCAACAACTTCTTTTAATAAGCTCTATTATTTTTATCTTTGTGATTTTGTCACTAATGACAATAATAGAATTTAACAACTACTTTCAAGAAATTCTATCATCTTTCTCAATACATCATTGATAAAATGCAACGTTAAATACTACATCTTTTAATGTTTATCTTCTCAACTTAGTTTCAACTAACTATTCAATTTTTCTCATTATAATTCTCATGAACTAGGGGTGTGCAAACCCGCCAATCGGCCTGCAAAGCCCGCAAAAACCCGGTCCGTAAGGCCCGTGCCCGCAATGTTTTCAACCCTGCTGGGCTTGACATCTTGAAGGCCCGAGGGCTTGGGCTGAGATCGGACTCTTATTGTTCTACAGCCCATTAGGGCCCGACCCGGCCCATCTAGAAGATAGCGTATTTTCGTAAGCACGAGCCTGTGATGTACCCGATTTTCATTTTTGAAAAAAATCAACGGAGTCGCCACGCCGTTTTTAGTTTAAGGGCCAAAACTTTGAAAAATGCCCAAAATTAGAGAAAAATGGGTTCGGATGTCACGTTACATTCCGGGAAGAACGTTAGGGTTCACCCGGAATGCCTCATAAAACGAGTCTTCCTAATTTAAAATCATTTGTGTGTGTGTGTGTGTGCGTTTTGCAAGAGGAATTTTCTGGAAATGAAGTTTTGACTTGACTGGACTGAAATTTACCAAAACAATGTGCTTCTCTGAGTGAAAATGACTGAAAAAACAAAAAGTCTGTCCCTTGCACTCTTGTCCGCGCGGACCAGAGCGAGATTCATTCCTGTCCGCGCGAATGGGACAGTAATATTCCTTTTCCGCAGCTTTCCAGTCTGATTCTGTAAATTCCAGAATATAAACTGGAGTTACAGAATCAGAACTGGAGTTTTTGCAACTGAAAGTGTTAAAAAAATATTTTTGGGATTTGCATCCATGCTTGTCCCCACTTTCCTTAGGCTTTGATTAGTGATCACTAAACATGATTAGTGGTGATCTACTATATCAAGCCATCTTTAGAGTACATTAGGACTTGAAAGCATTTCATTTGCTTGGGATGGGGAGATTTAACAAAGATTAATGTATGAAAATTGATATTAGGTTAAGGGTGTATCAACTTTAGAGTGGATTTCTAAAGTGGTCATTAAGATGACCATCCTTGAGATCTTTGAACTCAATGTATCAACTTCACCCTTTTTACAACCTAAGATCCTTAGTGATCTTCATCCATGGAAATTGTTCCAAGGTGAAGATCCTAGGTTAGGAAAAACATTTTTAAGGAAGTAAAGACAATTTAGACCTTTTAAAATGGTCATTCATGGAAATTTATTCCAAGATGACTACATTTTAGGTCAAACAAGCACCAATAACACAAAGAGAAAGTGAAAGTAAGAATACGGACCATTTAGTGTGATCATCCATGGAGATGAACTCCAAGGTGACCACACTTTAGGTCAAGAGATCAAGTAACAACTAGTTAATGTAAGATGAGAGACAACAAGTTAAAAGAAATGTTAATCCTTATAGAGAATTATCCATGGAAATGAGATCCATGGAGATCCTCTTGGATCTAGGGCAAGAAATGAAGAACAAGTATTTGAACAAGTTACATCTTTGAAATGTGAGATGTATGCATGGATGAGGGAGATTAAGGTAAGGAGAAGGAGGGTTTACCAATGGTTGTACCCTATCTTCCTTGGATTTGTGTTTGGGGCTTGAATTTGATCAAGATTTGTGTTGGAATTTTGTGTTTTTGCTTGGTGTATAAGCTGTTTTCTGGGTATTTTACGAATATAACAGTAAGGGTTTGAGCTCTTGTATTTTTAAACTGAGAGAGAGTGCTTGTATTTATAGGCAGAATTTAGGTTTCAAACATGTCCGCGCGGATGAGACTGAGTCTCATTCCAGTCCGTGCGGACGAGAGTGTAGGCGTGCCTGACTCTGCAGAAAGCAGCTTTGGCTGCTAGCATTTAATGTAAATTTGGTCAATTTCTTGGAAATGACTCTTTCCAACCGATTTTTGACCTATTTTTGATATTCCTTTAAGGCCCTTTCTTTTTTAAATTGCCTTAGGAAATGACCAAAATGCCCTTGACTGTCCATTCGACGTGGAAGTCGTTAAATTGGGCTGAAGGAACATTGGTGGTTCAGATTGGGACACTTACAGTAGCCCCTCGATGACGGCACTTTCGAAGGAAGTGGGGTCGTCGATAAAAGTGAGGTCCCAATCTGCTGGGGAGAAGAGGGTGACCATTTTGGTCGGACCGCTCGAGAAAGGAATGACCATTTTAGTCTGATGGCTGAACCTAGTGATAGGCTACCTACGTATCCTTAAGAGAAATCAAGTCGGTCGTAGTTCGGGTCTTTCGACTATCTTCAGACGTCGACCCTAGAGTGACTGTTTTAGGATGTCATCCTAGTAGTGATGGCGTTTTAGGTGCCTCGAACCTTGAAGATGGCGTTTTAGGTGCCTCAAACCTTAAAGATGGCATTTTAGGTGCCTCAAACCTTAAAGATGGCGTTTTAGGTGCCTCAAACCTTAAAGATGGCGTTTTAGGTGCCTCAGACCTTGAAGATGGCGTTTTAGGTGCCTCAGACCTTGAAGATGGCGTTTTAGGTGCCTCGGACCTTGAAGATGGCATTTTAGGTGCCTCAAACCTTAATGATGGCGTTTTAGGTGCCTCAGACCTTGATTTTAAATGATTTCTTTTGATGGTTCGCATCCTTTTGTTGGGGATGGATTCTGAGGGGGTAGATAGTCCTTTGGTGGACTTCATTTGAAGGGATCGGTCTTACGTTTGCTGCCAAGGAAAAGGATGACCGTATTGGTCGAGTGGCTGGACCTATGGTAGGCTACCTACGTATCCCGAATGGGGAATCAAACCCATACGTAGTTCGGAATTTCGTTAACTTTCGATGGAGAAATCGGACTTACGTTTTACTGCCGGGGATGAAAATGAGGAAAGAAACGGGATTTCGTTAACTTTCAATGGAGAAATCGGACTTACGTTTTACTGCCGGGGATGAAAATGTGGAAATAAACGGGATTTCGTTAACTTTCGATGGAGAAATCGGACTTACGTTTTACTGCCGGGGATGAAAGTGAGGAAAGAAACGGGCTTTCGTTAACTTTCATTGGAGAAATCGGACTTACGTTTTACATCCGGGGATGAAAGTGAGGAAAGAAACGGGATTCCGTTAACTTTCATTGGAGAAGTCGGACTTACGTTTTACTGCCGGGAAGTTCTTTTGAAGAGGGGGTTAACTTGGTTTAACTTTGGTTATCCCTGTTAAGTCTGGGATCAAACTGCAGAGTCTTGGATTTTTAAAGGGCAAAATGGGAATTTTATCCCTTCATTCCTGTCCGCGCGGACAGGAGTGAAATTCAGACTGGTTTTTAAAAGGCCGAGGCCTTTCTTCTTCCTCTTCACAGCTTTTCCAGTTTTACGAGAGAGAGAAGGCGAAAATCCGCCATTGTTGGCCAAAAAAGCTTCACAATCCTTCGATTTTCTTCAATTCTTGGATCATGGAACACGGGGAAGCCGCTATTCATGGTCAAAGGCGCGGTCCGATTGCGGAGAGGAGGTTAGAGCTTGTTAGGATGAGGAGGCATTACTCACTTTCGCAATCGATTGCGGAGGAATCCTACCCAGATATGTGGCAGCATTAGTCCACTGATCCGGATCTTCGCATGGTATTTTTCGAATCCATTCATTGTTCTTGTTGATTTTATTCGAATTGTGAGAAATAGGGTTTTAATTTTTTTTTTTTTGAAAAATTTGAAAACCCTTGTTCTTGCCATTTAAATTTGAATTTTGATGATTTGCATGCTTTGTTGAGTATATGGGTAACCCAAATATGCATTTTGTTTGAAAAAAGAATGGGAAATTTGCCATTTTTGAAATATGAGGTGACGAAAATTTTGCCGAATCCGGGACGGACTTTTGTATGTGGGATTTTCGCAATGAGATGATGCTTTTATGAATGAGATGAATGTAAAGAATTATTCATGCGTGCATTTTTTTGTGAAAATAGGATTTTCTGTGAAAAATGGGACGGAGTTTTATTTCTGTTGACTCCTTATGAATGTGAAAAATTGTTTATGTATGCTATTAAATAAAAAAGGGGACGGAATTTCGCTTCTGTTGACTCCTTGTCATTGACATGTCCCTTTATGCATGAATGAATGATGAATGGTGATTGCTGAAAAACCTTTTCTTTTGTGCGAGAAAAATGGGGTTGAGTCCATTGTATGTTGTTATGCTGGCGAATTTTCTTCAAAATTTTGTGCTTTTGTATGCAAATGCAACTGTTTATTGACATCTTCTTCTTCTTTTTTTTTGCAGGGTGGTGATCGGTTTGTGCGGGATCAGCTGAATAAGCTGAAGACTCGCGGATCAGTTGAGGCCGTGATTAGCCTGTGGGACCAGCTTCCGGTCTTGGGTAGAGGGGCGATGATGAGTCCGAGGCAGATTATCATTGAGACGGGTTTGTACGAGTTTATTGAGTGCTTGCGGGGATTGGTGAAGTTGCCGAAGAGCAAGGGCTTGACTTTTGCGTTGGCAGAGCATTGGTGGGACGTGACCCATACCTTCCATTTCTTTTGGGGCGAGGCTACAGTTACGCCTTCTGACTACGCTGCGATCACGGGTTTGTCCTCTAAGGGATGGAGCATCGAGTGGCTGGATGGCTACAGTGACAGGGAGTTGCAGGATCTTTTAGGTTTTGTCCCCATTCCCAAGAAGGGGATGGGGATGGAGTATGCGGTGGTTCAAGGGAAGATTGTGGAGAGCATGGCGAGGTATGAGGCAGGTGATGAGAGAATTGCTGCTGAGCAAATTGCTAGGTCTTTTCTGTGGTTCACTTTTTCGAGTACGTTTTTTGGACATGCCGAGGGGACGGCTGTGTTTGCTTTGCTGAGGACGTTGACGGATGTGGAGAGAGCGGGAGAGGTGGCCTGGGGGGAGGCAGGGTTAGCAGAGCTTTACTTTGCTCTAGACATGTACAGCCGGAAGGCTGTGAGTTCCCTTTCATGCTTTGAGTTTCCGTTGGAGGTACAAACTTTTGCCTTTTCTTTTCTTTTTGCATGTACTTTTTCTTTTTCCGAACTTAGCTGACGAAATCTTTTCCTTTCGCAGGTGTGGGCTCTAGAGTTCTTTGACATTAGGATGTGGCGGCAGTCGGCGGAGCACATTGGGGCGTATCCGGCCATGCTCTCCTGGACTAGGCAGGCTCGGGAGAAGAGGGGTGCTCGAGGGCGCACGACCCTCAAGTACAAGGAGTGTCGGCCCCTTATGAGAGCGGAGACAGATGAGAGGATGAGGTTCTATCCCTGGGGTCGTTTTGGTGTGGAGCAGCTGAAGGGCGCGGAGAGATGGACTGTGGAGCGGAGGATCTTGAGGGGGTTGTCTTGCGACGTCTATTACTTGGGGGACAGGGTGACGCGCCAGCATGGCGACGGCGCACCTTTGCTGGCACCTATGGAGCCTCCTGCTGACATGATGAGTCCGACCGAGGGATCGGAGACTTGGGCCTTTTACCGGGGCGGCCAGCACTATTTAGGGTTTGTGACGGATGAGGAGTATCCGCGGTTTGTGCTGAGGAGGCTGAGGATGCCCCAGGTGCTCGAGAGGGAGGGGATTCCGGTCGTGCGGTACCCTCGGTCAGACTTTTCATACGTCCAGGATGGGGTGAGATTGAGAGTGCAGATTCCTATCCCCGAGCGAGCCCCCCGAGCATTCCGGCCTCGCCCGGATATGAGGGTACGTCTCTTTATCGCTTCTGTCTCTTCTTCTTCTTCTCTTTTTTTTTAGCTTCAACCACTTCTAATGCCTTTGAATCTGTGCAGTTCCCGGCCACGGTTGTCGAGAAGCTGGTGCGGCAGGTGATCGGGGGCAAGAGGTTCATCAAGCGGCTCGTCACTTGTGGGGCCGCTCGGGGCAGGGTTAGACGAGCACAGCCGGCGCCAGTAGAGCAAGAGCCCTCCCCTATTCATTCTGAGCATTTCGCGGACACTCCCCCTTCTCCTTTCATAGATCCTAGCATGGAGCTGTCTCCAGATCATGTCATTCTCGGGGATTTACATGGACAGGAGCACGTCTGGCACCAGGGCGGATCATCTTCACAGGGCCAGGGATCCGACGCATTCACGTTCGGGTATGACTTTTTTGCAGATCTCGGACTGCCCTATCATGGCGTACCCACTGGTCCAGACGAGCCTCTTTCTGGAGATGAGGATGATGACCCCGAGCCCGAGATGTTCATGACTGCAGAGGATATAGGCACGAGTCGCAAGAGGGACCGAGGGAAGGCCCTAGCCTCCGATGATTCTGATGAGTGATTTGGTTGTTTGGGACAGATACAATTTATTTTTCATGCACACTTTTTCTCTTTTTTTTTTGGGATGTAATAATCTAGGATTACTTACTTTCTTTTCTTTTCTTTTATTTATTATGCATGTGGATGTTGCATGAGCCCGGTTTTTTGGTAGGGGTGTGAATGTTTGGTACATGAACTGTTTTGGACAGGCTTTGTGCAGGTTTCGAGCGGCTGGGATGAAATATTCCTTCATGGCAAAGAAAAACCGCCGCAGATTTTTTTTTTTGATGGTAACATTCCTGTCCGCGCGGATGGGGATGAGACTCAATCCTGTCCGCGCGGATAAGGCTGAGGTCTGACACTGGCATTTAATTTTTGCTTTGGATCTGGTTTTTCCCACTTTTAATTCAAACACCCACTCCAACTACCTGTTCAAACAGCCATTTTCGGGGAGAAGGAGAGAAAAAGCCATGGAAAACTTCAAGAAAACTCCATCAAAATTGTCCCAAGAATCCCAAATTCCTTTCTTCAACAAGTTCAAAGATTGGTCCCAGGAGATTATGCACGAGAGGAGGTCATTTTTTGAGGAAAGGTACAAGGTAAAATGCTTGTAGTCTCTCAAAGAATTGGTTCCGAATTATGATTTTTGAGGGCCTCCGCTTCATTTTGGGATACAAGAAGACATGTCTTTTGCTTTTCCTACAATGAGGTGGTCCCGACTGTTGAAGAATTTCGAGCTCTGCTTGGTGGTCCCGAGGTGGAGGACATTGCGATTCCTTTGCCCGGAGGAGCTTCCTTTGTTGATAGGTTGTGCAACCTTCTTCATCTTTCCCCGGAGGAAGCACAAGGTATGATCCGTGGTCCCGATCATTTTGACATTTCCGGTCTTCCTGATAGGTTTAGGGGTTTAGGCTTGATTGATGATGCATATTGGGATGCTTTTGCACTCTGCATGTTTGGGACTTTGTTTATGGTTTACTCCTTTGGGATTTGTCACCGGGCTTTGCTGGATGTAGTTGTTCACTGTCGTTTGGGCCGGGATGTTGTGCCCTTGATTCTGGGAGAGACCCTTCATGCTCTTGACAGGTTGGCTACCGGGAGGCGGTATATGCACGGGGGCAGCCCGTTTCTTTTGACTATGTGGCTGATGGAGCGCCTGGGGGTCCTTCGCGAAACTTCTGATGCGGTCAAACCTTGGACTTTTGCCAGGAGAGGGGTTACTGTGGATCTTGATGATCAGGGCTCATGGGAGTACTGGATGGCTTGTCGCGGTACTGAGGATATCAGATGGTTGGTGCCTCATTGGCGGGTAGAGACTCGGAGAGTGCTTCAGGATGGTTCTCATGTGGTCATGCTTCCGGGCTTTCTCACCCAGCTTTTATATTCCGGCTCTGGTTCGGAGGCAGTTTGGCTTGGAGCAGACTCCTTTGGAGGGCTTTGAGGACATAGCTACCAGGGTGGTGGCTTCTGCTTCGATGGATGATCCTTCAGTGTTCCCATTTCTTTCCCGAGCATGGAGGTATGACGTCTTTCCTCCTAGGGTTATCCTCAGGCGTCCAGGGCACGTGTTTCTGACCACTTGGTACTTGGATTGGTACGAGAGGCATTTGGGGGAGACTCAGGTGGCTATTTTGAGACGGCGTGAGGCCATTGTTGGTGCGGAAGATATGACGGTTTCTGAGAGGAGGAGGGCCGAGGCGAGAGCCAATCCTTATGATAAGAGTGGAGATGTCGTGACTGACTACGAGGCTTATGTCAAGAGACAGGAGGGGAGGATTCCTATGTTACCGGCTCGGTTACAGGAGATGAGAGATGAGGCTAGGGCTACTAAGGCCCTGACAGACGCTGGTTTGATAGATCCTGTCCTTACACCAGAGCTCGGTAGGAGGAAGACTGACATTTTTCCTGTGCAGAGGAAGAAGACCCGAAGAGGAGGGAAGAAGAGAGGGGATGCTAGTACGAGTGGTTTGGAATGACCTGAGGTCTCTGAGTATCCCTTTCTAGCCATAGCAGGCACATTAGTTTGTTAGATATCTTAGTTTCTTTTAGCAGGTTGTAGGTCGTAGGAGTGAACCGAGCTTAGACTCATCAAAAAGCTTTTAACTGTAATGAATATGTGAATTGCTTTAGAGTTTTTCAAAAACGCCTTCATGGCTTGATCAATGTGTTGATGACAAAGTATGGCTTTTATTTGTGTTTTAGATCGAACCGTTTTCGGCTGCCTACGTTTCCTTTGGACCAAAGGGCTCAGGTCTCCGTAGTTCGACTCGGTTATATTTTTTTGTTTGTTTTTTTTTGTGTGCAACCCTATCTTTTACCTAGGCCGCCCTTTCGGGTTTTCAACCTAGTTGGGTATTACTCTTTTAGCACTTTTTTTTGTTTTTTGTTTTTTTTGTTCTCTTTTTTTTTGGTTTTTTTGTTTTTCTTTTTTTTTTTTCGGTGCAACCCTGTCTTTTACCTAGGCCGCCCTTTCGGGTTTTCAACCTAGTTGGGTATTACTCTTTAGCACCTTTTTTTTATTATTTTTTTTCTTTTTTTTTTGACTCAGTGTTTTACGCGTAGTATCTGCCCAGCTTATCGCCATTCACTGGGTGTACAAAAGGATTTCCGTCGAGGTCTGCAAGTTGCATGGCTCCTTCGGAGAAGATCTTCTGGACAACATATGGACCGACCCAGACAGGCTCCCATTTGCCAAGCGGGTTGATGCGGACTGGGGGCTTCTCTTTCAAAAGGAGGTCACCTTCCCTGATCTCCCGATGTTTTACTTTCTTATCGAAGGCTCTGGCCATTCTTCCTTGGTAAGCTCGGATATGTTCCATGACTCTCAATCGGCGTTCATCTAGCAAAGTCAATTCATCATGGCGACTCTGGAGCCATTCGACCTCGTTGATCTGGCTTTCTAACAGCACACGAAGTGAGGGAATCTCTAGCTCGATTGGGAGTACGGCTTCCATTCCGTAGGTGAGAGCAAATGGTGTTTCCCGGTTGCGCTTCGACGGATGTTCGGTATCCCCAGAGAGCAAGGTGAAGCTTGTCAGGCCAATCTCTGCCTCGGAAAACCATTTTCCGAATGATGTTTTCCAAGGTCTTGTTTGCTGCCTCGACGGCTCCGTTAGTTTGGGGCCTATAGGGAGATGACTTGTGACGGGTTATTCTGAATTCCGCCAGTAGCCTGTCGCATTCCCCTTCAAAGTGGGATCCATTATCTGAGATGATTTCGGCCGACAACCCGTATCTACAAATGATGTTCTCTTTGATGAAGAGGGCTACTTTCTTTGAGTTAAGGACTTTGTAGGATTTGGCTTCAACCCATTTGGTGAAATAGTCCACTGCTACCAGGATGAATTCGTGGCCGTTGCTGCCTGATGGTGTGATTTTACCTATGACATCGATTCCCCAAGTGACGAAAGGCCAAGGGGTTGTCATGCAGTAGATCTCGTGTGGACAAATGGTTGAGGTTCGAGTACCGCTGGCATTTGTCGCAGCCTTCGACGAACCGAATGCGCCGCTTTCTATGGAGATCCAAAAGTACCCCATTCTCACTATGATTTGCATTAGAGCCCGAGCGTTCATGTGGGGGCCGCAGGTACCACCATGTATTTCTTTCATGAGTTCGGTAGCTTCTTGCTTGCTGATACACCTCAGGAGGGGGCCTTGGTAACGCTTTTTGTACAGCATATCTCCCAAAAGGACATAGTGGGAGGCGAGTCGTTTCAGGGCTGAGAGGTTTTTCACTTTGATTCCCTCTTTGTATTCCCCATCTTCATTTTTGAAAGAGGCTTCGCCGTTCTTCAAGTACTGATAAATCTGGGTATACCAGGGATTATTGGCCAGTTCGGCCTCCGCTTCGATTTCAAAGCAATAAGCGGGGTTTTCTCTTCTCCCGACTCTGAATGGCTTGACAGACTGTCCTTCAGGTATTTCAACGATAGAGGCTAGTGTTGCCAGAGCATCTGCGAATCTGTTGTGATCCCTGGGCAAGTAATGAAAGCTGATCTCCTTGAACTTAGTCACTAGCTCTTCCATGTAAGTGTGATATTTTTGCAGACCCGGGTCCACGGTCTTCCATCTGTTAGAGACCTGGTTGATGATGAGGGCAGAGTCACCGTATACTTCCAATTCTTTGATATTTCTTTCGAGAGCGGCCTCCAACCCGGCTATGCAAGCTTCATATTCAAGCAAAGATTGTTGGTAACCTCAAAATTCAACTTTATCGCATGGGGTATGCTCATCGGCAGGGTCGACCAGAAGCATTCCTATCCCATTTCCCTTTTTGTTTGACGCCCCGTCAAAGAAGAGCTGCTAACGATTTTCTCCTTCTAGAGCGAAGATTCCGTCATTGGGGAATTGGGGCTCAGGTCCTCGGGACTCATTACTTGGGAAGTCGGCCAACTGTTCTGCCATTACTCACCCTTTCACGGATTTTCTTGTCACATAAGTGATGTCGTATTCAGCCACAAAGAACGACCACTTTGCCAACCTCATGGAGATGGAAGGCTTGTCGAACAAATATTTGATGGGGCCCAATTTCGAGACCAGATGTATCGGGTGAGACTGCATGTAGTGCTTTAATTTTCCCACTACCTGCACTGTGCCTCGCGCAAGTCTTTTCACAAGCAAGAGTAATTGAGTTCACTCCTTGAAGCTTTCGCTCACGAAATAGATGGCATTTTCGACCTTGGAATCTTTCTTCTCTTGAGCTAACATAGCCCCAATTGCCGTATCCGTGACAGCTTAGATATAGCAATAGTGGCTTTGGCCGATGTGGTGGGCAAAGAATCGGGATTCACAAGGTATGCCTTGATCTTTCAAAAGCGATCTAGCATTCCTGAGTCCATTCCGTGTAGGCGCTTTTCTTCATCAACTTGAAGATTGGCTCGCAGATCGAGGTCACCGATTTACAAAACGGCTTATGTATTACGCCTTCCCATGAAGGATTTTACTTCTGTCACCGTCCGAGGTGGCTTCATTTCGACTATGGCCTTAATTTTCTGGGGATCTACTTCAATTCCCCGTTCCGTCACCATATAACCTAGAACCTTGCCTCGTCTTACACCGAAGGTGCATTTGGCCGGATTGAGTCGCATGTCATGTCTCGGAGGCGGCCGAAGAATTTTCTCAGATCAACGAAGTGTTGGCCATCGGATCCTTTGGAATGTATTATCATATCGTCCACATAGACCTCAATTTCTTTGTGGATCATGTCATGGAACAAAGCTGTAGCTGCCCTCTGGTAAGTAGCCCCGGCGTTCTTTAGTCCGAATGGCATAACCGTGTAGCAGTACGTGCCCCAAGGGGTGGTGAAGGCTGTCTTGGCTTGGTCTTCCTCTGCCATTTTGATTTGGTTGTAGCCGGCAAAACCGTCAACGAAGGATTTGACCTCATAATTGGCCGTGGTATCCACCAACATGTGAATGTTTGGTAGGGGGAAATCGTCTTTTGGACTAGCCTTGTTCGTATCTCTCGAAGTCCACGCAAAGATCGGATCTTCCCATTGGCCTTGGTCACCGTCACTATGTTGGAAAGCCATGTCGGATACTCAATGACCCTGATGAACCCTGCTCTGAGCATCTTTTCTATCTCCTCCTTCACCTGCAGAGACCATTCGGGCTCAATTCTTCTCAGCTTTTGCTTTACTGGCTTGACTTCCGGGTCGAGCGGTATCCGGTGTTCAACTATGGAAGGATCGAGGCCTGGCATATCCTTATAGGACCACGCAAACACATCCACAAATTCTCTTAGCAACTCAATCAGAGTATCCTTTTCGGTTCCTTCGAAGAAACTACCAATCTGCGTCTCTTTAGGCTCTTCCGCAGTTCCCAAATTCACACTTGTCAAAACCTCTTCGGCAGCTTGGGCTCGATTTTCCTCTTTGCGAACAACCTGCTTAAAGATTTCTTTAATATATTGTTTATTTAATGTGTCTGCTTCTTTATCTAGTGAATCATTATTAACTGTTTTTAGGTTATTAGTTATTTATTTTTTTATTTTTTTTTGTGTAAGTCAATTTACTAACAAGTCCCTCAATTCTCTAAAATTCCCTTAAAATCCCCCCCCCAAGAGGCTCCTAATATTAACTAGGGAGGGATAATCATCCACTCTAACCACTGGGGGAGTCGAACCCAGGACCTCGATGTTGGTGTCCCAGTGCTCTGGCCATCAGGTCAAGTCCTGATGGTTGGTTATTAGTTAATTTATCATTAGTTAGAGTGGCAATCAGGGGATACTTGGAAAGGTCCATCATTTCATTAAGAACAAAGGGGAATACAGCATTGGCTACAACTTCGTAGTCTTCAGGCATAATGCCATCGGACGACTCTAGAGACTCGAACTCGACAATGAGAGACTCGGAGGACTTTACATAGGTTGACACAAGGGGACGGGGGACCAATCCAAGCTTGGTGATCATTTCCTCCTTGGTTGCGGCCGGACCCGAGAGAATTTCCCAATTCTTCAGTGGCATTGCTGTCAGGGGCCTCATGACTCGGGAATTGCATTGTTTCTGCCCTCCTTCCTCAATCATTGCTACCATCTCTTTGAATGAACCAAATTCGATCAGATCGCTTTGGACCTCTTCCCGAATAAGCATTTGCATAACTGGGCCATCCCAATCATCTGAAGGGAATTCTGCGGCTTTGGCTTTGGGCATTGTCAACTCAAACTCAGACTTTGGGCCTTCTTGGGCAGTCGGGACCACAGCGGCAAGCTTCTCGAACTGCTTTACTAGGCTTGGCACGCCTTTGAAAGTGTACTCGCTCTCCATGGTAGTGGTAGCCCCAGATATCTTGGGTAGATCCAGAAACATTCTGCGGATTGGATTGGCTTTGTTTCCCCTGGACTTTCTGAGGTCATCTTGTAACTTCATCCATCCCTCTGCAGGAGTAGGCTCTTTGACTGGGGCACTACCCTGCTGTGTAGGACCTTTTACAAAGTAGTCAGCCAGATTAGGACTGAAAGGGAGAGATTTAGGGCCGTTGACCGGGACCCTTCTCGTGGCAGCTTCTCCTTTCTTTTGAGAAATTTCCCCTGAAGTTGGTTCATACCCCAGGCCGTGGCGAGCTTTCTGTTCTTTCACCTCAATGACTTTGTGGGTTCCTTGCTGACGCTTCCCCAAACCGAGACCAGGCAAGTAGCTCATCCTTCTCATCATCTTCAAGGCGGGAGGGATCTTGTCCCGAGTGATCGTCAGATCTACGTTACAAACTTGGGCTTTAGGAGGCTCGACTGTGAAGCCTGTCAGCATGAGGCCATCTTCATCATGTTTGATTTCCAGAATAGGTATTCCACCCGTATCCGTGCCCTCCAAAGTGACTAGGTCTCCATAAATGGTTGTCAAATCCCCATCCGAGACGAATTTCACACACTGATGGAGGCTCGAAGCAACCCCCTTAACTTGGTGCAGCCAAGGTCTTCCCAACAGGGCATTAAAGGTGATTGGGATATCGATAACTTGAAATTCCACAGGTATCATCTTCCTGCCAAACCAGAGGGCCAAAGTAGCAACCCCGAGCACTGTGCGAGATGTCGAGTCATAAGCTTTGACTGTGAGGGAGGAAGGCTTCAGATCTGTAGTCTTGATGTCGAGCAGACTCATGATCTTAGCTAGGAGGATATTCATTTCGGACCCATTGTCAATAAAAACTCGAGGGAGGCGTCGTTCATCCAGCTGGACTGTGATGAAGAGGGGCTCGTTATGATCGGCTCCGAACTGAGGGAGATAAAGGTCCATGAAAGTGATTATGTTTCCGTAGTGAATGTTCCCAATCAGTTGCACTACGTCATCAGGAGTAGCATCAATAGGGACCAGCGTGCGGGCCAGGCTTTCTTCCAATTTTAGCTTGTGGGGATAAGATGAGGTAAGCAGGGACCACAAAGAGATGTTGGCCTGAGTTTGTTTCAACTGGGTGAGCACGGGATCCTCCTTCTCGGGGTCAGGAGTTTCGGCTGTTCTGGCATAGGGGTTACGGTTCTCCCCAGGTGCTTGATCTGCTACCTTCTTATCTGCCTTGGGGTTCCCCTGGTAGATCTGCCCGGATCGGGTCAACAGGTTGACTTCCTCATCTGTTGCTTCTTCGCTAGATTTCTTCAGTGCTGCCAAGGTCAACGGAGGAGCTTTTTTGGCTACGGGCCACTGGTTCTGACGGAGCTTGGCAATGGTGAGAGGCTGAGCTTGAGCTGTACTGGTTCCTGCCTGGGCAGCCTTCCGAACTGCTTCCCAAGTTACAGGCTTTTGAACCTGTGGTTGTGTCGTTGTTCCTCGGATGGCCCACAGGACTAAGGCATCTTCCGATTCGTCCTCATAATCATAGCCTGCCCCGCCCATGGCTATCATACAGCAAGAGCTGCTATTCTCAGGGCTGGGTGGTTTTTCCTTTTCATCTCCGGTATAGTGCAGCCAATCTGGCTCCTTTTTGTAATACTAGGCACTAGAAATGATTATGGTGCTCTGTGCAGGGGGTGCATCAGGTATCATGCCAGTGTTCAAGACTTCTCTAAGAGCTAGAATGCATTCGGGGAAGGTGATCTCTTCTTGGGTGATCCTGACAAGGATTGTCACTTTGCCTCGGGGCGGATTTGATCTGACCATGGTTACTTTCTCATCGGGGAGGATAGGAGTCAGTCTCCCTTTCTTTAGCAGATTTTCAACTATCTGCTTGGATCGGACGTTCAAGAATTGCTCCCCATAAAGCTTGGTTTCGGGCGCCAGGCCACCGTTTGATCAGTTGGGAAGAGTCAAGCGCATCGTCAGCTTCACCATTTGTTTCGACTCCGGGTTTCAGAATGTCTGCATCAGCTGGTAACGATGGGGACAACATCACTCCGCCTCCCGGGACTCCTCAAACAGAACAGCAGTGGAACCAGTTAGCAGAACAGATGAGGTTGCAACAGGAAGCACAGATTAATAGCCTTATGGAAGCTATCAGGAGCCATGGTTTGGCCGCCAGTCTCAATCCCGATGGCACCTTCACTGTGGAAGAAGAAGAGGACCCCAATCCCACTCTCGGTCGCCCAGACTACTCCAGGATGCCACCACCAACCTCCTATGGTACTACTACCAGAACCCATGCTCCTCAGTCTTTGGGTCGGCCCGGCTCCCATTACGGACTCTTTTGGACCCATGCGGTCGACGTGACCAATCGGTTCGCGGTTCCTCGGTAGGGGCAAAATCGGCACGAAATGTCTTCTCATGGTTGGGGGTACTGGAATGCCACGACAAATTGGGATCCCGCCTCGGTTCGAAACCAATCAAGCTGGGACCTTCACAACGGCGGTTCGAGTGCCGCGGCGACGGTTTGGGATGCCACCACGGTTTGGTTCGGGAACCTTGATCGGGAACCCCTCCTCAGAATGATGCTAGTTCAGCTGCTCCTATCACAGTTTCCACAAACCCATTTCTCACTCAGGGATCAATGGGCCACCAAGCCCCTAATCCAGTTTCATCAGAATCCCCAGGACTGCAATACCCTCTCGGTTACACACCTCGCCACGGCTGGCATACGGTTCAACAACCCGGGGACACCACGGCCCGCACCCGGAGCCTACTTATGAGCCTCACCCTGGAAACCCAAGCTACCCGGCTACATCGGGCCTGCCTCCGCCCTCTTTACCGATTGAAAGTCAACAGCAAGCCGCAAGGTTCTATCCCTTTGCTCAGGCTCCTACTCACGCCTCCCAGGGTAATGCGGGCCAAGGACAGGTTTTTTCCTACGTTCCCAGACCGGCCATTCCATCCACCAGTCTACCGCCAGTGGTAACCCCCCTCTCCAGTTCTGCCACCGATCTGAACGCCATGGCTCCACCAAAAGACCCCCACCTGGCCTGGTTCATGGAGCAAAGGTATCATACACAAATTTGGGATACATTCCCACTTTTCGAAAGATGTGCCCCTGCACGTAAACATTTCTGAGTCTTGTCCAGTGACTAATTGACTAAGGTCTGAAAAAGATGGGTGCCTCCTTGACCACATGATAACTTTGTCTGCAATAAGACTGCTTTGAATTTCTTCAAGCTGGGGCTTCGCTAAGCGGTTCTCTCAGGTTCTCCTGTATCAGCTCTTCAAGCTGGGGCTTCACCAAGTCACCTTGGTCCACATTGGGTTCCTCCCTCTGTTATATGATGGATTTGCCCCTTACCAGATTCCCTCCAGGTTTGCTTTGCATCATCAACTGGGGCTTCGCCAAGCCGGGATCATTCTATGCACGTTCTCTGCTGCTTGCCGTCTCGGATGCACGACACACTTTGTTCTCATCAGCAACGAATCAATCTGCTGCAACCTACACTCTCAGAGTACGCCCCCACTTGCTCAAAATCTGTCTCAAACAGTTTCCAGACACATACATCCCAATACATCCCCTCTCATCACCATGCATCCCCACAAAAATCTCCCCAGGGCTCATGTAGCATGCACAAATCTTGAATCAATAGGAACAACCCTAAGTGATTGAAGATCATAAATCATAATTTCCCTGCCAAAAGCTTGGGCTAAGTACATCTCCAAAAGCAAGTGAATGCATCATCTCGCGAACATAAGCAGTGATACTTTCATACATTGTCTCATAATCATTTTGGTTCTATGCATGCATCTGTCATCATGAATGTCATATATGCATCCTCCTCTCTACTAACAAATGCAGCAATTCATACATGAAAGACCAGTTTTCCATTACGACCTGAAGCCTCTTCGCAGCAAGGATGGTCTCCATCGAAGCGTAATGACAATGACTTCAACAGTATGGCCCAAATAACTGGCAAGACCCTCAAGTCAAAAATCATCGAGTCCACCTCTCAGAATCAAAAAGTCATCGGCCCCGTCGCCAAGTTATCAGCGAAATACGTTTTTCATGGCAAACAGCAAAATTCATGTCCTATCCGACAAATGCCTCCAAAGACAGCAAATCGTCAACAGAGACCGTCCCGCGAACGGCAATCCAACAACTCTTCATCAACATCAGCCGTAGCCTCAGTCCTTCCGGTAGCTACAGGTAAGCACAGCTCAGGTATGAAAGCATATCTTAGTCAATTACTAGCATTATCATCAAACTTCGGGTGACTCCCAAATACAGTCAAACCTCGGATGACTCCCAAATACAGTCAAAACTCGGGTGACTCCCAGATAATAGTCAATCCTCGGGTGACTCCCAGATAATAGTCAATCCTCGGGTGACTCCCAGATAACAGTCAAACTTCGGGTGACTCCCAGATAACAGTCAAACTTCGGGTGACTCCCAGATAATAGTCAAATCCTCGGGTGACTCCCAAATATAGTCAAATCCTCGGGTGACTCCCAAATACAGTCAAACCTCGGGTGACTCCCAAATACAGTCAAACCTCGAGTGACTCCCAAATACAGTCAAACTTCGGGTGACTCCCAAATACAGTCAAACCTCGGGTGACTCCCAAATACAGTCAAAACTCAGGTGACTCCCAGATAATAGTCAATCCTCGGGTGACTCCCAGATAACAGTCAAACTTCGGGTGACTCCCAGATAACAGTCAAATCCTCGGGTGACTCCCAAATATAGTCAAATCCTCGGGTGACTCCCAAATACAGTCAAACCTCGGGTGACTCCCAAATACAGTCAAACCTCGGGTGACTCCCAAATACAGTCAAACCTCGGGTGACTCCCAAATACAGTCAAACCTCGGATGACTCCCAAATACAGTCAAAACTCGGGTGACTCCCAGATAATAGTCAATCCTCGGGTGACTCCAGATAACAGTCAATCCTCGGGTGACTCCCAGATAACAGTCAAACTTCGGGTGACTCCCAGATAACAGTCAAATCCTCGGGTGACTCCCAAATATAGTCAAATCCTCGGGTGACTCCCAAATACAGTCAAACCTCGGGTGACTCCCAAATACAGTCAAACTTCGGGTGACTCCCAGATAACAATCAATCCTCGGGTGACTCCCAGATAACAGTCAATCCTCGGGTGACTCCCAGATAATAGTCAATCCTCGGGTGACTCCCAGATAATAGTCAATCCTCGGTTGACTCCCAGATAACAGTCATTCGACTCCCAAATAACTGTCAATCCTCGGGTGACTCCAAGATAATAGTCAATCTTCGGGTGACTCCCAAATACAGTCAAATCCTCGGGTGAATCCCAAATACAGTCAAACCTCGGGTGACTCCCAAATACAGTCAATCCTTGGGTGACTCCCAGATAATAGTCAATCCTCGAGTGACTCCCAGATAACAGTTAATTCTTCGAGTGACTCCCTAAAGAAACAGTCAAACCTTGGGTTACTCCCCAAAGAAACAGTCAAACTCGGGGTGACTCCCCTAAAAAACAGTCACTCTTGAGTACAAAGCCCGTGGCCTCTTGCTATCGCCACCTCTTTGACGAACTACGATACAGCTTGATTTCCTCATGGGATACGTAGGAATCCCTTTCGTAAAGGTCTAGCCGCATGACCATTATGGTCTCTTTCCCGGGACACAAGCGTCCGTCTCTTCGAACTACGTCCAGGCTTGATTCTCATTCGGGATACGCAGGTAGCCTACCTTAGGTCCAGCCACTTGACCAACACGGTCACCCTTTTCCCCGGTAGTTATCGTAAGCTCGAATCTTCCCCAGCGGAGTCGCCACTGTGATATACCCGATTTTCATTTTTGAAAAAAATCAACGAAGTCGCCACGCCGTTTTTAGTTTAAGGGCCAAAACTTTGAAAAATGCCCAAAATTAGAGAAAAATGGGTTCGGAGGTCACGTTACATTTCGGGAAGAACGTTAGGGTTCACCCGAAATGCCTCGTAAAATGAGTCTTCCTAATTTAAAACCATTTGTGTGTGTGTGTGTGTGCGTTTTGCAAGAGGAATTTTCTGGAAATGAAGTTTTGACTTGACTGGACTGAAATTTACCAAAATAATGTGCTTCTGTGAGTGAAAATGACTAAAAAAACAAAATGTCTGTCCCTTGCATTCTTGTCCGCATGGACCAGAGCGAGATTCATTCTTGTCCGCGCGGATGGGACAGTAATATTCCTTTCAGCTTTTTTCTTAGCCTCGATTCTGTAAATTCCAGAATGTAAACTGGAGTTACAGAATCAGAACTGGAGTTTTTGCAACTAAAAGTGTTAAAAAACTTTTTTGGGATTTGCATCCATGCTTGTCCCCACTTTCCTTAGACTTTGATTGGTGATCACTAAACATGATTAGTGGTGATCTACTATATCAAGCCATCCTTAGGGTACATTAGGACTTGAAAGCATTTCATTTGCTTGGGATGGGGAGATTTAACAAAGATTAATGTATGAAAATTGATATTAGGTTAAGGGTGTATCAATTTTAGAGTGGATTTCTAAGGTGGTCATTAAGATGACCATCCTTGAGATCTTTGAACTCAATGTATCAACTTCACCCTTTTTACAACCTAAGAGCCTTAGTGATCTTCATCCATGGAAATTGTTCCAAGGTGAAGATTCTAGGTTAGGAAAAATATTTTTAAGGAAGTAAAGACAATTTAGACCTTTTAAAATAGTCATCCATGGAAATTTATTCCAAGATGACTACATTTTAGGTCAAACAAGCACCAATAACACAATGAGAAAGTGAAAGTAAGAATATGAACCATTTAGTGTGATCATCCATGGAGATGAACTCCAAGGTGACCACACTTTAGGTCAAGAGATCAAGTAACAACTAGTTAATGTAAGAAGAGAGACAACAAGTTAAAAGAAATGTTGATCCTTATAGAGAATCATCCATGGAAATGAGATCCATGGAGATCCTCTTGGATCTAGGGCAAAAAATGAAGAACAAGTATTTGAACAAGTTACATCTTTGAAATGTGAGATGTATGCATGGATGAGGGAGATTAAGATAAGGAGAAGGAGGGTTTACCAATAGTTGTACCCTATCTTCCTTGGATTTGTGTTTGGGGCTTGAATTTGATCAAGATTTGTGTTGGGATTTTGTGTTTTTGCTTGGTGTATAAGCTATTTTCTGGGTATTTTACGAATATAACAGTAAGGGTTTGAGCTCTTGTGTTTTTAAACTGAGAGAGAGTGCTTGTATTTATAGGCAGAATTTAGGTTTCAAACATGTCCGTGCGGATGAGACTGAGTCTCATTCCTGTCCGCACGGACGAGAGTGTAGGCGTGCCTGACTCTGCAGAAAGCAGCTTTGGCTGCTAGCATTTAATTTAAAGTTGATCAATTTCTTGGAAATGACTCTTCCCAACCGGTTTTTGACCTATTTTTGATATTCCTTTGAGGCCCTTTCTTGTTTAAATTGCCTTAGGAAATGACCAAAATGCCCTTGACTGTCCATTCGACGTGGAAGTCGTTAAATTGGGCTGAAGGAACATTGGTGGTTCAGATTGGGACACTTACAGAGCCCACGACCCATTTGTTCTATTTGATTAGCATTTTTCTTAAGAAAGAACAAATGGCCCATTTGATATATTCGTATGGGCCTATTTGATACTAAAAGCCCAGCTACTAAACACAGGGTTCAAGTTGACAGTATCCCCATGCAAAGTAAGAGCAGCTAGCAGCCAATGGAAACAATTGGATGAAATTCCTGGGTTACACATTTTGAACAGCAACCACAAAAAATTATGTATGTACTTTCTTCTGCCCCAAAATAAATGTTCAAAGATATATATAGCTTGCTTTTGATCAAGATGATAAAGTGGTAATGGATTGATGGGCTGAAAATAATTTAAAGCCCAAAATGTAATAGGTATAAAATTTTCAAAATACAACATCTAATTTGTAAGCCCGTCAAGCTCGAGCCCGCTCAATGCCTGTTTAAAGCCCGCAAAAGCCCGTTAATTTGATCACGCGTGAAGCCCACTATGTTGGGCTCTTAAATTGAAGCCCGCAACTAAATGGGCCCATACCGGGTTTTGCCAAAGCCCGCGGGCTTTAGGCCCGTGCACACCCCTATCATGAACCATAAGAGATATATCACCCATTGTATAAACACTAGAAGTGGCGTCGCCAAAACCATTTTACACAATCGTCGCAACATCCTGGATGTTCTTCCGTTAGTTCATTATATGTTCAAAAAAATAAAAAATCTTTCATAAACTATTCTGAAATTTTTATCTTAATCTCCGCATAAAACATTTTGATCTCCACCGTCTATATTGTTCTTATATGACTTTAGAACTTTCTAACCAAATTTGAGCTCGATCCAACGGTTAAGAAATCGATAATTGCAATTTTAGCACAGCTGGTCATTGCAAAAAACTTGTTGTAATTTTCTTCCATCATTTTATAATCTTTTCTCCCGTGACCGCCACTCCACCGGATTTCTAATATCTGTAATCCTTTCTCAAATATGGAATTTTTCTTAAAATTGTTAGACAAAATCTTACAATAAGCACAAAAAGAGAAAATAATTACAATATATCTATATTACAATAGAACTCATAAATAATCGTCACATAACGAAGAGCTGGGATTCACTCTAAAATAAGACAAAGAACGGCTGCGATTTATTGAAAAAACTGTTTCTCACTACATTAACCCCCCATCAGTTACACGATGTCAATCCCTCCCCTCCGTCATTTTGTAAAACCAAAATTCCTCTACCTCGGCCCCCTTCCTTTCTACCCGCACAACGATGTCCTCAAGGAACATCTTTCTCTCAGACAACGCACATGTGAATTCATCCCCCAATATGGTTCCTCCCCAACTTCTATGAAATCGTTTTGCTCTTCCCCATTTCCATCTCTCCCCACCTGCAAATGTCCTTGCAAGACCAATCCAATCGCGCCGGAGTCGCCGCAAGTAGCAACACAGAGACATGTATGGCTGATGAAATGCCCTAGACCCTAATAATCCTCCTATTTGTTCTCTACTCATGTAACTCTCACTTCCCCTTCCTCTTTCCACCTATTTCTGTATGTGAATTTTTCTAGGGTACTGATCAATTAGGGAATAATTAGTCCAATTAAGTGTATGTATATGCAATTATATATTGGGACGGAGGTGGTATAATTTTGAGTAAGCTATGGTTTCATTTGTTTTTCTACCCTGATTGCTATTGGTTTATGTTTTAGGGTGATTTGGGATATGGTAAAGGTTGTTGAAAAATTTAGTTGGGGGATTTAATTGGAAAGGCATGTAGTATTGAATTTGGTTCACAAGAGGTGAGATTAAGGGAGTGTTTAAAGATATTACATGAGATTTTGAATGTGGGTTTGGATTGATTGAGGCCAACTTTTGTTGTTGTAGATAATGACAATGAAACTGAGGTGACTTCTATGGGTGGTATAGAGTTAAAGCAGGGGTAAGGGTGATGTGTTTAGGGCAGCGATTTTTGGAGAATGCTAAGGTTTCTGAGCCATTATGTGGAAATCTAGAGATTCAGGAGGTGAACTGGGTTCACTTAGGGTGAAAAGCAAAAGGAGGGAAGATGTTGGTAAGAAGTTGCTAAGTTGATACTTTAACTCTTCATATCGTCAATGGGAGTGATTTTTGTCATTTTTGTTTGGGTTTTTAATTGTCTGCAAGTGTTTTTTATATTCTTTTTTCTTTAAATTTTTAGTTGTTCATAAACTATATAAGGAGCAATCTGCAGGCAAGCAACAATAGTAATAGGCAGTTTGACCATATAGTTAGTTTTGATGTATAAAATCACTAAGCAGTTGTAATATTTTTACTGTTTCAGTGTTTCCAGACTTTTATGGATTAGTCCTACATTTTTAAAAAAGTAGATTTATCCTACTTTACGACTGAAACATGCTCCAAATTAATTCAGTTATTCTGTTCAGTATAATATACTTTCGCATGAGTTATCTTTTCTCATTCACTATTTTCTTTAGTTTGTTGTTATATTTTTTTCAAGTTATGTACTCTCTCTCTCTCTCTCTCTCTCTCTCTCTCTCTCTCTCTCTCTCACGCATTCAGAAAGTCAGTAGTACACATCGAGTTATTTAGAAAAAAATGGTTGATCTCTGCTTGTAATTCTCTACGGACATGGTTAGATTTTATTATATTGGTATTTCTTAAACTTTAAATCTGTCAATTGGGTCTACAGTATTTATGCATTTAAAAGTGTACCTGGCTACTATGAGTTGTGGATTTTTGATCATTTTCTTTAACACCCATTTATCTAACTTAATTGAGTCTCATACAGATGTTCCTCAAATGGCTTTGCCTTTTAAATTGCACCTCTTTGCCGCACATGTAGAACTCTCTTCTCTCTCTAATATCTACCTCAATATGTATATCTCCATTTATGTGTGTGTGTATTTAGTATTTATTTGTGGGTATTTTTTGGCAGGCTTAGGCGTACTTTGTAGGACAATATTATCATGTGCTTTAGAGTCAGCTTGATTGCGTTCATCAATCAATTTTATAGTGAGCTTCTAAGAATGAGAAATATGAATTTTAATTATTTATTTGTCACCCAAATGTATTAGTGATGTGTTCAGTAATCCTTACGTCCCCTCATATTTTTTTTTATATTTTTGTAAACTATGCTAGATGTGAACTTTAGGTTGCTTTTGGATGGCTACAATATAAAATTTCGATGATGGTGTAATACACTGACTCTTGATTTTTTGCTTAGTTGAGCTTTACGATTTCTTATTACTTATTCCATTTATGTTCCTTTCTTTCACTTGAATATTTGTGATTAAGATAGATACTTTGCCATTTTAGAAGTGCCCTTATAGTTGGTGATAATCTGTTGTGGCTTCTTCCTTCCCTAAGCACGGAACCTTTAGCTTTTTCTCTTATGTTGTGTAAGTAACTACATGGTACTTTACAATTTATCTTCATTAGCAATTTCAGTAAATGTTTTAATGTTTATAACTAAAGTCCCCTAAATGTAGAGATCTTACTGATAGAGGAATATGAGAGATGAAAGAGGGAGTTCCCGACTCTTTAAAATTGGAGAGGAATGAAATATTTATGGAAAATCAATTTTTTATCTGCATTTAAGTTTCATATGGATTTATATCCACCCATCCCCCTTCATAGAATTGATTTGCTTATGGAGATTATGTTTTCTACTACGTCACATATCTTTTTGAGTACACAATACTCTTTTTTAATTGCACCTGAGCTGTGGGTGAAGGATTTATCTGATTGTTGTGGCAAGGTGAAGCCGAATGCCTTAAGCCGGGTAGAAAGATGGTAGGGGGTAGAATGTTTTTTTTTGGGTGGGGTATGATGGTGTGGGGCGATTTCGTCATTTTCTTTAATTTTTGTACTATCACCGTGTGATAACTCCTCACCTTCTCTCCCAAAACCGGTCACTCTTTTCCCATTTCTTCTCCTCCTCACGTAATTCCTCTTTCGCTCTTCATTCACAGATCCAAAGGTCTTCTTTTTTCCCAATTTAATTTCCTTGGTTTCACGGTTTTTTAAGAATATAGGTTATTAGGTATTGTATTACTCATGCAATTGGATTGATTATATTAATTTGTTTTTTGTGTGTGGTTTGGTTTTAGATTTTGTAGATAAAGACATGGGAGCATGGAGAAGCATATTATTCAGTGGAGAACCATGTCACCACCATTGTCGTCTGCTTGGCCCGGTAGCGGTAAAACCACTTGGATTTTCCAAATTTTCCTTCCTATGTGTCTTTTGGTATTTCTTTGGCAATTGGTGTTTAAAAGTGTTTAATTTTTCTGTTTAAATGATTTTGTTGATATACGTCTTGCAATTGTTAGACTGCACTCGAATTTTGTTCAAGTACACACTTGATAACATTGCTAGAAGGAAGTGAAGCTTGGGGATAGGCATTGTTTTTCATCCCCCTCTCATATTTCAAGTACTTATTCTGTTCAATAAATGGAAACTTTAATTTCAACTTCAACAAATTGAACTGCAGAGAGATTGTTTGTGAAATTTGAAAAGATTTGTGATAAGACCAAATGCATACATAAGTGTACGGTGTACTACTACTATACATGTAAAAAGGGATTTATTTCAAGATGATCAGTTCTGATTAAAAGTTGTGTCGTTAGGGAATGCTCTGTGCAACATGCTACCATTTTTTATGTAATGTAATGTAATGTTTATATGTAAATCAATGTTTTTCTTTTCTTTACCCAATATATATTGTTGTAATTAGCAATGGATTCGATTGAGGGTTAAAGAGAGTAGTGGTTGAGGTTAGAGGAACTGACCTGTGGCTTGGCATGGGGGGTTAGTACTAGTTAGAATACAAATTACAACGTAAAATTAAACAAGGAGAAAACCATAAGTTGATCGATCGTCTTCATGTTGTTTGAGTCGTGTGTAACACACTCTTATTAAGATAAATTACCCCCATCACCGAGTTGTGCTTGATATTGTTTTGAACGTTCGCCTACCAGGATAAAATGGACGGACCAGAATATTATTGCACACTAGAATCTCGGCGAATCTCATTATGCTTGTACAAAAGCACCATGAATAAATTTCTAGGAGGCCAAATAAAGAAGATGAACAATTTCAAAGGTGAGGAGGAAGATTATGGGAAAAAGTTGTTTCATTTGTTGTGGGTTTCTCTAGTTATAGATTCAACAACCATGTTATAAATTCTCAATTAATCCTTGTATTAATATGGTATTCATTATCTTGTATTCATGGGGTTTAATTTCACACTTTGTAACCCCTAATCTTAAGGTAATGATGCCTATTAATTCCTCATTAATCTAGAAATCATGTGACATCAATAGTGTTTTTAAATTCTAAAAGTTACAATTTCAATCCACCAACTTTGAGCTATCATATATTTCTCATCCAATCTTAAATTTGACATCTAGATATATTATTTCAATGTTCACACGTAGTGTAACATGAACCCACAATAATCTTTGCCAAACGACAAAAGATTCATGTAAGGAAAATACACAATTTCCTTCACATACAACATATTTTTCCAACATTTCTCAAATACTTAAAGTTAAAGATGAATTTGTTGTCGAATACCCTTTAAACAAATGAAAAATCAATTTATTATATATTTAATACAAAGATGAATGTGATGTCACATACCATTTAAATAAATGAGAAATCAATTTATCATATATTTAATATAAAAATGAATGTGATGTCACATACCATTTAAATAAGTGAGAAATCAATTTTCATTTCTTTAAACAAAAGATGAGTTTTTTGTCACGTACCCTTTAAATAACTAAAAATTAAATTTTCTCTTTGATCAATTTCTCGATTGTTTAATTGTAAAGGTGAATTTTTTGTCATCATAACCTTAAAAATAATTTAATTAATTAATTTCACGATTGTGTGAACTCATATTTATGTGCTTTCTTATGCCCTTTAAATAGTTGGGAAATCAAATTTTCAATTGTTTAAATCTAAATATTTAGTTAATAAATGTATTGCTATATACCATTTAAACAATAAATAACTTAACTTATTACTTGTTTCTCACTTGTGATCATTGAACAATTTATTTCCATGTTGTTTAAGTTAAACAAATGTGTTATCACATCTGTATAAACAACTGATAACTGAATTTCTCTATTTTTCAAAGTTAAATTTGAATGTTTTCTCATATAACCTTAAACATGGCATATCAATTTATCTAACTTTTAAAATTCTTTACAATTGAGAAGTTCATTTCTTCTTACAATATGGAGAAGAATATGTTTGTTTTGTGTTATTATAAAAAATTATGCACAAAGTTGACAATAAAGTGGCTTGGCATAAAGGTTGAAAGGAACATTTAAGTATCTTGGTCATGGGAGATCATAGGTTACTCCTACCAAACACATTAATTTTTAAATAGGTTGTCAAAGGTAGGGATGGGGCGGTCGGAGGTAGTTGTTGGAATGATCGCCGGCCAGAGGTGTTAGTCGACGGTGATTGGAGGCCGGAGGGTGAGAGAAGGAGAATAAATGTATAGAAGGGTTTGAGGAGGAGGGAGGTAGTTTTGCCATTTAAAAAAAAATAAAAAATAGGGTCAGAACTCGAGGGGTTTTTATTTCAACCAGGGATCCAAAGGTAAAAAAATAAAATGGGATGCTTTAATTAATAAATTTCAACATATCTCAGGGAATTATTTGTAAATAACTCTAATTATAAGTTGGTTCAATTAACAGAAAAAAATTATTTTTAACAAAGTGAATTTTTTAATGAGACACCAAAATGACAAAATAGGAACTTATCAATGTGACGGGAAGAGTATCCTCTATACAACAAATTAATTTTTCCATTTCATAATATTTTTACAAAAAATGTATTCAAAAAAATTAATATTAAAATTGTATAATTCTTGATAAATTCTTAAATCTTCAAATATCTAATAAATTATGATATTTTTTGATAAAAAAATTATTGGAACAAATTTATTTAGAAAATAAATGTTACATTGAAATATGATTTCAGTGAAGGTTAGCCTAGCAGCAGAATGGGCTAATTTCTTACAAAGAAATTTGATAATGCGGGAATTGTTTCGGATCAGCCTTATTATAGCAATTAGGTTGTACTTCAACACTTATAACCTGAAACCACAAACAAACGACTGGTTGTGATGGTATCCGATAAATACCCTCTAGCGTGATGACGAGTATTGGTGTCTTAGATACCAAAATGTATGGAAACCGAGTATATTTTGTAAGTGTATAATTTCGGATTCAAGTTCTTAGTTTTCAATTCAAGATTCAAGTGTTATGCATTTGGTTGAAAAAATAGTGATATTTATCCCGAATATAAGCGGTTAATCTCCTTTAATCTGCGAAGTGAAGGTAATATATATCAATCATTTATGTATTAAGTCATTTTATATTCAATCAAATATTGAGTTCTTTAAAAGTGGTTTAATCAATGTTTTCTAGTTACAATCATATATGTAGACGTGATTGGCTTTTTAACTAAATCTTTGTTTGGTGATTGTCAAGTGATTGCTTAATTCATGCAAAATCTGAATATTAAAGAATATAATTTTGGTTTGTCAAGTGATTGCAAAACATATTGTAGATTCTTTATTTTTAGGGTTTTAATTGGTTTTTAAGTATTGTGTGAACTTTACAGAAGATATAATATTTTGAGAATACTAAAATGTGGAAGTGTGAACGCCCAATTTTACATAAAAGAATGAAACTGCAACAATGATTGATTGTATTATTAATAAGCATGTTGGTAAGATACATATACATCCATTCCGTAGGTTTTTCTCTTCTTGAATTCGATAATCTTTTGAATTGCTTAGTTTATTTATTTGCCTTAGTAGTAATTACTTTAATAGTTTAAGTAGTCAAATAAAATCAAAATCAAAATCAAAACCAGTCTGTTACTTTACTGCTAAAAGTTGAACTGTTGATAACATGAATCCTTGTGAGATCGATCCTCGTATTCACACATTACTATTATAATAACTAGTGCGCTTGCTAGGTTTTTATTACAAGTGGAGTTTTTCTCTATCAAAATTTTGGCGCCGTTGCCGGGTACTTGTTCTGTAATATACAGTTCAATTTTCAACAGTGTATGCTTGATCGGAAGTCATTTAACCCCTTGTTGGTTCATTTGAACAACGACATAGACAAGTTTGAGGGGCATTCCCCAGTTGAGTCAGAAACTGATAAATACATTTTTCAGTTTTATTAAAGAGTTTTTTGTGATAGGTATTTATTTAAACAAAGTGATAAATGTCATTTATCGGTTATTTAACTGATAAAAGCATTTATCAGTTAAACAACTGATTATTTATCAATTAAACAATTGATTAATATGGGGGGTTTTTGCCCATTCATAAAAAAAAAAAAAAAATTCTAAAAAGGTTTTTTTTTTTAAATATTCAAGTAGTTTTTTTTTAGTATTCAACTTGTGTGATTTTTTCGTAATATTCATCTTTAAAAAATAGTTTTTGGTAAATGCCCCCTAAACTATAAGAGTCAATAGTAACAAAATATTATTATGTTTTTAATTTTTATTTTAAATGTGAAAAATATTGAGAAAAAAATAGTCTTATAGTTGAATTATAAGACTAATTATAGTCTTGTAGTTAAACTATACGAGTAAATATTAATAAAATAAAAGAATTATATATATATATATATATATATATATATATATATATATATATATATTGAGAAATTATGAAAAAAAATGACTCTGATATTTTATGTATAAGAGACTTGCGTATAAGAGCGGACTGATATACGATAAAAAAAATGAGCGACATTCAACTCTCAAGGTATTGATGTCTTTAACGGGCGAGAGGTTTATGTGAAATATAGACAATTTCATGGGTTTATATAGACTTTTAATTTAGCAGAAGGCCCTAAAGCCCAAAGCCCTATATCAAAAAGGTATCTCAATAATAAAAATACTCTTAAAGGATATTCATCTATTCCAAAAAGATAATAGCTATTAATTTAAAGGAAAAACTAATAAAAAAAAAAAAAACAAAATAACCCAAACTTTTTGGGTTGTGTGCATTTGCCACCTAACTTTTTTACTTGAAATAAAATATCTGAACAAAATTAATTTTTGTTGCATTAAATGTACATGGTGCTAACGACATTCATATTTTCAGGTAAGGGGACGATTGCAATGCACATTCGAGGGTAGAATAGAAAAACCAATATTTAAATATCTCCCCACCCCTCCTTCATCTTCTTCCCCGACCACCACTTCCACCCTACCCCACTTTCTAGCATTCCTCTGGCCATCTCAACCTCCCCCCCCCCCGCCAAAAAAAAATATATTCTATTACTAGATAGTTATCGTAATAGTTTCCTTATTATTATAATTTCTTATTGTAATAGTATTACTTCTCCTTTTTTAATTATATATTTCATTAATTAATGATTTTTATGTTGTATATATATTTATACAATATTAATAACAAAACTTGAGTCATTTATATCAATTCTCTCTCTCCCATGTGTAAATTCACTTTGTCTAACCATCCTTTATTATATTATGGTATCAGAGCATAGATCAATAATGAGACTTCTTGGCCAATTTTGCTTTCACCACTCTACCAATCGTTTCTCCCCTCTCCATCTTCGTTCTTTTTCTTAAACTTTCGACATTTCTTCTCTAATGGTCGTACCACTAAACCCTTTCTCATTCCATAATCGAACCACTAAACCCATAGGCCTTTATTTTTCTTCTTTTTTATCCTAACTTCCTAAAGATAATTCTCTTTCTTCTTCTTAACACTGTGTTTCTTCCAATTCTAATACTTCTCTCAAAATATTTATCTCAAATTAACTCTATTTCTCAAATTGATCGACATGTTCTATCTTTTTAAATTTTTAAATTTAATCTTCTTCCCTTAATACTTCTCCTATCTAATTTTTTTTTACTTATCTCAATGTCACGTTAAGTATTATTTCTCCCCTTCGTAAATTTTCTCCTTCTTAAATTTTTCACTTATTCTTGCTTTAACAACCGAAACCCTCCCTAAGTCCCAATAAAAAAAATCGTCACCGCAAAGTAAAATCATTATCATTGCAATCTAAAATTATCGCCATTGCGACGTAAAATTATCGTCATTGAGACGTAAACTCATCGTCATTTCGATGTAAAATTATCGTAATCGCGACGTAAAATAGTAATTGTACAATATTATTACTTTTACCCTTTATTACCTCTTCTCCTTATATTTTTGTCATTTCGACGTAAAATTCTTGTCAATACGCGTAAAATAAACAACAAAGATCAATCGGTGATATCTTCACAATGATGATTCACCAAGCTCACCTACATGAAATTATGTCCAAGATTGTACTCTGCTATCGACCGTAAATCTTGCAGGGGCATGATAGAGATATAATAAATCACAATCATATATTATATTTTCTTATTTTAATAGTTTCCTTATTATTATAATTATTTATTATAATAGTATTCCTTCTCATTTTGTAATTATATATTTCCTTGATTAGTGATTCTAGGTTGCATATATATTTGTACAATGTTAATAATAAAATTTGAGGCATCTATAGAAATTTTCTATTTTCCATATGTGAATTGACTTATTCTAACAATCATTTATTCTATTAATAGTAACCCTCCTTAAAGACCTTTGAAAATTTCTTTCCACAGCAAAACTGGAGGGAGAAAGGCAGAAATTGAAATAACCGGAAGTCGAGTCTTGTGTTGAACACAATTTCGGCAAGAAGATATTGCCCCGTCCAAGTGCTTATGGTTGCTAGCAATCTTCTCGTAATATAAAACGACTTATCGTCTTTGATAGAAGCACTTCAAATCAAAAGAATCGGCAAACTTAATCGGTGTTTTGAACTTCTGAACTTTGAAGGGAGGAAGAAAGCTACAAGATGATATTTACCTGAATATATAATGCTTTGGATGAATTGATGAAATGAATTGACAACCTGGGGGGGCCTTTTATAGATATTGAAGAGTTCTGGTGACCTTTCTGTCAAAGGTCACAACTTTGGATCTGGCGAATCTGGACCGTTGGATCGTACCCGATGGGAGATACACCTGATCTGCCCACCCGAATCGGTTTCATGAACCATCCGATTCATTCGAACCTAACCTGGTTCATTCGGACGCGATCCTAGGCTAACCGACCCCCGCCCAGGCGAGTTGGTGCAGATCCGATCTGCGGGCCATGGCCGCTCCAAGCCCATTCCGCATGGGCCATTGCCCATCCAACCTAGCGGAGGCCCAATCGCCACAGGCCTAATGAACCTGAACCGAGCCACCACCAAACCGGACCATGCACGAGCCAACTTTTGTCAAAAGTTTAAGGCTCCTTAGCTCCTAGCGATGATGCGCAGGTGTGAAGTGCACCCTAAAATGCCCATTACGGCCTTCGCGGGCTTCGTGCGCTTCGCGGTAGTGGTCCAAATTGAGCTAGTACAAAATTAGCACAATTGGGCTAATACTTGCATGGTTGGCCCAATGGTCCAACTAGGTTGGCCCAAGGAAGAACAACTTGATGACTCCTCTTTGGAAGCATCAACTTTAATACTAGCATTACTTTATATTTCAAAGCTATGTGGGATAACTCTTTCATATCCCATTGCTGGGTTTTGGGGTTACAAACGCAGCGGAAAATAATTTATACAACGACAAAACCCTAGCCCTAAGATCTGTCTAGCATGAATAGATTAAAAACATATGAAATAGATTTACATACCTCAAATGCGATTTGGTTTGTCAAAGTAGATTCTCAAAATTCAAGCCTTAGAATTTTGATGTCGATTCGGATCCTCTTCTTCCTTGTTCAAAAACTTGGTGATGAAATCAACAATAGAGATATTCAATCTTTAGGAGATAAAGCAACCTCCCTCTAATGGTGATCCACACGCGAACGAATCAAGAACTCTTCTTGTTGGATTGCTAGATGATCCTTCTGATTATTAAAACTCCTTTCAATAATCAATGGTTGTTTATGGAATTGATTTGGGTGTTTTTGATCTTTGATTCTCAATCAAAATCAATGTTTTTGTGTTTCTAAAACTCAAAATCGTGTATCTATTGGCTGGGAAAAGGGTCCTATTTATACATTGTAAATAACCCTAACTTTTAGGGAGAAGAGACCAAATCCAAGCCAAAACCGGATCTGAACAGAACACTTGACCCGCGCGAAACTGGCGTGTCCCGCGGGGTACAACGTTACGGTCCAATCCACTTGATTCGTATAGAATCCTTGTTTCGTGCGAGACAGACTCTCCCCCGCATTACAATGCTACAGCCATAACTGGAGTTGAACAAAAGGCGTTGTCACGCACGAGACTGATGGGTCACGCGCGATACAATCCTTCTGTCCAAATTAAGTCGTGACCAACCCAAATTTTCAATTTCCTTTGATCAAATTCATTCTTTTGTGTGTGACCCAATAGGAATTATATTATGTTGGTAGTGAGTCGAAACATCTACCTCACAAGACATAAGTGGTTTCTAGCAAACCATTACATCCACCCAATTAATATAACATCAAAGTTTGATTCCTCGATAGATCAAATATCATAATCCATTTGTCCACGATGTCCAATTGAACATGAGTCATGATCTATGTCAACTCATTCCGTTCAATGCTTTCTCGATTTCGAATATGTTGATAATGCAAATGCATTTGATCTCTATCTAATCACTTGAGTGTGGCCACACATCATCAACATCATTCATCGAGGGGCCCAAGCAAACATCTCTCTTCATAAGAGGGACAAATCCCATCTTGACTTATCATTCTTCCCTACATGAGTCCAATCGTGCTAACATAGCCCTTATTGCTATCCGATTAAAGATAGTGGTAGACTATATCAAACATGATCTTCGTCATGTGGAAGACGATGATAATCTCAGGTACTAAGGATTCAATAACACGACTATCATGAGATTTAATCATGACAACAGACCATGTCATAAATCTCATAAGTAGGTCAAGTCCAATACTTGTTCTCTAGCAAGTATCCATAAGTGTAATGTGCATCTCCATGCATATAATCATCTCCATGATTATCCATTACCAACTTATACTAGTTGTTCATAACAACTAGGGACGCAGTTCAATATAATAAACATGCAAAACATATAATGAACAAATAAACATGCTCCATAATAAACGATAAAGATGATACATAACGGTTCAAGTCAAACATAACTATGGCCTAGAGCATTACACCAACAATCTCTCACTTGCACTAGGCTCCATCTATGTATCTAATACCCATGGACCTCACATGACCATCATGCTTAGCTTGTGCGAGGGGCTTTGTAAGCGGATCCCCAATGTTATTATCGGTTGATACTTTGCACATCTTAACGTCTCCCAGATCAATAAACTCTCGAATGAGATGGAAACGTCTAAGTATATTCTTGGATCTCTGGTGTGACCTTGGTTCCTTTGCTTGTGCAATGGCACCATTGTTGTCACAATAAAGTTCCACCGGATTAGTGATACTTGGAACAACTTCAAGTCACTAATGAACTTCTTGATCCAAACTGCCTCCTTAGCTGCATCGGATGCCGCTATATATTTGGCCTCAGTAGTAGAATCGGTAATAGTACTCTGCTTGGCACTCTTCCAAGATATCGCACCTCCGTTAAGCATAAACACAAATCCCGACTGCGATCGGAAATCATCCTTGTCGGTTTAGAAGCTAGCATCTGTGTAACCTCTTACAACATGATCTTCTTCCATCCCTCCAAATACCAAGAACGCATCCTTAGTCCTTCTTAAGTAATTTAGGATCGTCTTGACTGCCATCCAATGGTTCTCACCAGGATCAGATTGGTATTGACTCGTCATGCTTAAAGCATACGAGACATCGGGTCTAGTACAAATCATAGCGTACATGATAGATCCAATAGCCGAAGCGTATGGAACTTCATTCATCCTCTTTTGCTCATCAGTTGTCTTAGGACACTGAGTTTTACTAAGAGTAACACCATGACCCATTGGCAAGTTTCCTCTTTTAGAATTTTTCATTTTGAATCTTCTAAGAACCTTGTCAATGTAGGTACTTTGACTCAAACCAATTATCCTCTTAGATCTATCTCTATAGATCTTGATACCAAGGATGTAAGCGGCTTCGCCCATATCTTTCATTGAGAAACACTTCCCTAACCAAGACTTGACAGTCTCAAGTGCAGGAATGTCATTTTCAATGAGAAGATATCATCGACATACAACAAGAGATATAGCACAACGCTCCCACTGAATTTCATGTATACACAAGGTTCATCTTCGTTCTTGATAAAACCAAACTCTTTGATTTTCTCATCGAACCGAAGATTCCAACTCCTAGAAGCTTGCTTTAATTCATAAATAGATCTTTGCAACTTGCACACCTTACTAGAATTTTGTGGATCTACAAAACCTTCGGGTTGTGTCATATACATATCCTCAAGCAGTTTTCCGTTAAGGAAAGCGGTTTTGACATCCATTTGCCATATCTCATAGTCATAATATGCGGCTATGACAATCAAAATTCTAACGGACTTAAGCATGGCAACAGGCGAGAAGGTTTCATCATAGTCTACACCATGAGTTTGCCTATACCCCTTTGCTACAAGCCTAGCCTTATAAGTATGCACCTTCCCATCCATATCAGTCTTCTTCTTAAAGACCCACTTGCACCCTATGGTTTTTACACCTTCGGGTGGCTCAATCAAGTTCCAAACTTGATTATCCGACATGGATTGCAATTCGGATTTCATGGCTTCCAACCATTTATCCGAATCGGGATTGGACATCGCCTCTTGATAGGAAGTAGGTTCGTCATTCTCAATGACTTCCACTTCATTACTTTCCAACACGAGAAATACATATCTCTCGGGTGCGGATCGTAACCTATCCGATCTACGATGGACTTGTGGATCTTGAATCGGTTCCACAACTTCTTGTGGACTTGGTTCAGTCTCTACTATCGGTTCCATGTTATTTTTGGATTCTTGAACTTCTTCAAGATCAATTTTACTCCCACTAGATGCTTTATTGAGAAACTGTTTCTCAAGAAAAGTATCATATTGAGCGACAAACACTTTGTTCTCAACACGATGGTAAAAGTAATACCCTTTGGTTTCCTTAGGGTAACCAATGAAAATAACCTTGTCAGATTTAGGTGCTAACTTATCAGAGACAAGTCTCTTCAAATAAGCTTCGCAATCCCAAATCTTCATGAAAGACAAATTAGTTTTTCTTCCATGCCACATCTCATGTGGGGTCTTAGGAGCCGATTTAGTAGGGACTCTGTTCAGTGTGAACGCAGCAGTCTCTAATGCATGTCCCCAAAAGGATATAGGAAGGTCTACTTGACTCATCATCGAATGAACCATATCTAATAGGGTTCTATTCCTCCTCTCAAAAACACCATTCCATTGTGGCATTCCGGGTGGAGTCATTCTGAAACAATTCCACAGTTTTTGAGATGATTGTCAAATTCTTGGCTCAAATACTCACCACCACGATCGGATCGAAGTGCTTTAATTTTTTTGCCAAGTTGATTTTGTATTTAATTTTGAAAAGTTCTAAACATCTCAAACGATTCACTCTTTGACTTCATTAGATAGACATAGCCATATCTAGATAAGTCATCGGTGAATGTAATGAAATACCGAAATCCTCCCCTAGCAATGCTGCTCATTGGTCCGCATACATCAGTATGTATTAGGCCCAATAAGTCACTAGCCCTTTCACTACTCTTAGTGTAGGGTGGTTTGGTCATTTTGCCCAATAAACAAGATTCGCATATCTCATATGATTCATAATCATGTGAGTCTAACATTCCATCTTTGTGGAGTTTAGAAATGCATTTCTCGTTTATATGACCAAGCCGACAATGCCACATGAACGAGTTGTTCACGTCATTCGGTTTAGACTTCTTGTCCACATGATAAACATTTTCAAAACTATTTTGTTTCTCATCAACATCAAGAACATAAAGTCCATTAAATGAATTTGCAATACCATAAAGCATATCATTTAAATAAATATAAAACTTCTTATTCGCAATAAGAAAATTATACCCCTCATTATTCAAACAAGAAACAGAAATAATATTTCTACTCAAATTCGGAACATAGTAACAATTGTTCAAAACAAGTACTAAGCCACTAGGTAATGTTACATCATATGTCCCTACGGCTAATGCAGCAACTCTTGCTCCATTTCCAACACACAGGTCAACTTCACCTTGTTTGAGTAGCTTCCTATTTCTCAGTCCCTGCACATTTAAACAAATGTGAGATCCACATCTGGTATCTAATACCCATGAACTAGAAATAGAAAGGAAAATATCTATCATATAGATACCTGAAGCAGCAGCAATCGTATTGCCCTTCTTCGCCTTTAGGCCTTCCTTGTAAGCCTGGCAGTTGCGCTTCCAATGTCCAACCTCTTTGCAATGGTAGCAAACCGCATCCTTTTGAGATGCCTTGGGAGCCTCTCCGGCAATGGCAACCTTTGCCTTAGGTTTAGCAACACTTGCTTTACCTTAGCCATCTTTCTTGAACCATTTTCCTTTGTTAACCATTAACATAGTATCGGTTATAGGCTTCTTGATATTCATCTCTGCGGTTTTAAGCATTGCATGCAATTTCGAGAGATTCTTATCAATGCCAGTCATGTGATAGTGCATAATAAAATGACTATAACTTTCAGGCAATGAATTCAATATCAAATCTGTGGCGAGTTCCAAACTCAATGAATTTTCAAGCCTTTCGAGATGCTCAATGTAAACCCTTCATCTTAAGGACATGAGCTCCCGCCGATTGCCCTTCTTGTATCTTGCATGCAGTCAGGGACTTAACCACATCATACCTCTCGTTTCTTGCTTGCACTTGGAACATTTTCTTTAAGCGCTCAGCAAGATCAAATGCTACATATATGTGCTCAAGGTCCTTCTGAAGAGCCTTAAGCATAGTGGCTTGCATAAGGCATGCAACATCTGTAGAATCATCATTATGTTTCTTATGTGCATCCCTATCAGCTCTAGAAGCATTTGGAGAAGGTTAAGGTGGAATTGGTTCATTGAGAATGTACAGTTTCTTCTCTTGCTTTAGAACAATTCTAAGGCTTCTGATCCAATCAGAATAGTTTGTACCGTTCTCCTCAAGCTTGTCTTTCTTAAGGACTGATCGCAGTGACAGGGGTTGATTATTGTGTGTAGCCATTCTACAATAAAATATGCAAACAATATAAACATATATCAATATCAACAAATTTATCATCTAAGAGCAAATAATGTATTTCATAAATACTCCCACTAAATTATACACCTTCAAATACAAACATGTATCATATAATCATAGTAGGCTAAGATCCATATTTCACTTGATTTTGGTTTAACTGAGTCAATGCCCGAAATCAAGCTATTTAGGTAGAAACATCAATCATATCACTATATGACTCTTAGATCTTTTATGAGATTTCCTTAGACATCATATGTCAAAAACATATTTTAAATCTCATCTATGCCTTGGGTCAAATCTCATTTGAAAGCACCAATTAAGTCAAAAACCTTTTTCAAACATGTGAGACATGGAACGATGCACCTAACTGAGTCAAAACTACATCAACCATTATCTCACCTTGATCACAAATTAAGATATAAATGCACCCAACTAAGTCGAAACTACATCAAATACTCTAAAATATCACAAGTGTTCTAATCAAGGAATGGCATAAGACTTAAATATGTAGAAGGTTTTCAACATGTAACAAACATCGCATGGTTGTAACATAGATATTATGTGAACATAATCATGAACATAGGGCTTCACAAAAAATTTTATACAAACAATTTAATTTAATTTTTGAGAAATTACAAATCTAAATAATCATATTAATAGATTAATAACCTATGTGATAAACTAATCTAATTAATTTATCATTAATCATGAAGATGGCATATCTCATATACTTGTTTTTCATAGAAACAAAACACATGGAATCTAGATCTATTTCATATCACATGGTAGCAAATAATCACATTAAATCTAGCATGCAATTTCATTCCTGATCATGGCAAGACCGGGTTCTGATACCACTGTCGAGTTTTTGGGTTACAAACGCAGCGGAAAATAATTTATACAACGACAAAACCCTAGCCCTAAGATCTGTCTAGCATGAATAGATTAGAAACATATGAAATAGATTTACATACCTCGAATGCGATTTGGTTTGTCAAAATAGATTCTCAAAATTCAAGCCTTAGAATTTTGACGTCGATTCGAATCTTCTTCTTTCTTGTTCAAAAACTTGGTGATGAAATCAACAATGGAGATCTTCAAGCTTTAGGAGATAAAGCAACCTCCCTCTAATGGTGATCCACAAGCGTACGAACCAAGAACTCTTCTTGTTGGATTGCTTGATGATCCTTTTGATTATTAAAACTCCTTTCAATAATCAATGGCTGTTTATGGAATTGATTTGGGTATTTTTGATCTTTGATTCTCAATCAAAATCAATGTTTGTGTGTTTCTAAAACTCAAAAACCATGTATCTATTGGCTGGGAAAAGGGTCCTATTTATACATTGTAAATATCCATAACTTTTAGGGAGAAGAGACCTAATCCAAGCTAAAACCGGATCTGCACAGAACATTTGTCCCGCGCGAGACTGGCGTGTCCCGCGCGGTACAATGTTACGATCCAATCCACTTGATTCGTATAGAAACCTTGTTTCGTGCGAGACAGACTGTCCCGCGGGTTACAATGCTACGGCCAAAACTGGAGTTGAACAAAAGGCCTTGTCACGCGCGAGACTGGCGGGTCACGCGCGATACAACTCTTCTGTCCAAATTAATTCGTGACCAACCCAAATTTTCATCCTTTGATCAAATTCGTTCTTTTTTGTGTGACCCAATAGGAATTATATTATGTTGGTAGTGAGTCGAAACATCTACCTCACAAGACATAAGTGGTTTCTAGAAAATCATTACATCCACCCAATTAATATAACATCAAAGCTTGATTCCTCGATAGATCAAATGTCATAATCCCTTTGTCCACGATGTACAATTGAACATGAGTCATGGTCTATGTCAACTCATTCTGTTCAATGCTTTCTCGATCCCGAATATGTTGATAATGCAAATTCATTTGATCTCTATCAAATCACTTGAGTGTGGCCACACATTTCATCAACATCATTCATCGAGGGGCCCAAGCAAACATCTCTCTTCATAAGAGGGACAAATCTCATCTTGACTTATCATTCTTCCCTACATGAGTCCAATCGTGCTAACATTGCCCTTATTGCTATCCGATTAAAGATAGTGTTAGACTATATCAAACACGATCTTCGTCATGTGAAAGACGATGATAATCTCAGGTACTAAGGATTCAATAACACGACCATCATGAGATTTAATCATGACAACAGACCATGCCATAAATCTCATAAGTAGGTCAAGTCCAATACTTGTTCCCTAGCAAGTATCCATAAGTGTAATGTGCATCTCCATGCATATAATCATCTCCATGATTATCCATTACCAACTTATATTAGTTGTTCATAACAACTAGGGACGCAATTCAATATAATAAACATGTAAAACATATAATGAACAAATAAACATGCTCTATAATAAATGATAAAGATGATACATAACAGTTCAAGTTAAACATAACTATGGCCTAGGGCATTACACCAACACCCATAAACTCTTCATTTACCCATTTCAAGTTACAATCTTTAGCCATTAATTTCTCATTCACCCGAAAATGATTTCGAGAAAATAAATGCAATATCTTAATCTGCACCAAATGTAGATTCCATATTTGTAACTTATTTCATTTTCCAATAACAGAAATCTATTTAATAATTAGGTCAAAACTTGGTCCAACCAAGTTACCAAAATTATTTCCAACAATTCCCCACATGAATGACAATTAATGCGTGCATGAAGGCATATTCGTTCAGAAATTCCGACGAACCATTATTACATTAGGATAGGTAGCTTGTGGCCTTGAACCTTCCCTAATAAAATACTATCGGATATACTAGCCATTTAGTAGCGCGATGCTTTGAACTAGTGACTGTATAGTGTATACCAAGACAATAGTACTTACACAATAATAGCTCTAACACTTTTGTTCTCACGTTTTTTTCCATTTCGGCCCTGGACTGTATCTTATTCATAAGTGTTCCTTTAGAAGCGGTCTTATTACTTCTCACTTAGATAAGTGATTCTACTATTAAGAGTATCCTGCTATACTCCACCTCTTAGGTATAGGAATCATTAAAAGTTTTCTCAACTTAACCACACCACTGTTGCAGGTACTAACACTTGGATGTTCGAGGATTGAGTGTGAAACAGGTTCCAAGTGTTTCGACCGAACATCATAACTTGGTTGTCTCATTGAACCAGGGTTTTGGGATCTCCAATTCTCATGGTTGAGTGTCCGCTATGAGTTCTTTTGTTGTGGATTTTAAACCCATTCCTCTTAACAATTTTATCAGTTGATCTCTGTTTATACCCTTGGTAAACAGATTCGCTAAGTTATCCTTTGACTTCACATAGTCAACAGCGATAACGCCATTAGAGATCAATTGTATAATGGTATTATGTCTACGACGAATGTGCCTAGACTTACCATTGTACATACTACTTTGTGCCCTTCCAATTGCTGATTGGTTGTCACAATGTATTGGGACTGCAGGCACCGGCATGTTCCAACACAAAATATCTTCCAAGAAGTTCTTAAGCCACTCGGCTTCTTCTCATGATTTATCCAAAGCTATAAACTCAGATTCCATCATGGATCTGGCAATACACGTCTGTTTGGAAGATTTCCACGACACCGCTCCTCCACCTATAGTGAAGACATATCCACTTGTGGATTTGGAGTCCTTTATGTCAGATATCCAATTGGCATCACAGTCTCTTTCTAATACTATTGGATATCTATTAAAAGTATCCCATAATTTAATGTATACTTTAAATACCTTAATACCCGGTTTAAAGCTTTCTAATGATCCTCACTGGGATTACTTGTTGTTTTGGTAGAAAAAACAATAAAGTAGAATCTTAACTAGGTTTAGTGTGTGGATTGAATAATAAGGAGGGAACTATGGAATTCGATTATATGGAACAAAAGAATGAAAAAGAGAAAATGACAACACGATTTGTTAACGAGGAAAACCTTGGAGGTGATAACCTCTTTGGAAAAAACCCCGGGAGTTAGGTCTCCAACCTTAAAGGTTTCACTATAATAATCACGGTTACAACTTTGGAAGATAATGGAGAGGATTACAAGAGCTTGTGTGTAGAGTGTGTGCGTATGAGCATGAATGTGTTTTTCCGTCTCCATTTCCCCTTAAATACAAGTAGATATGAAAGAGTCAATATGGTTCCTATAATCTCGGCATTTTTGTTTATCACTTCAACCTCCGTGAGACCAAGTCGCCCTAGCCGTTTGAAGGTCTGTTGAACGTGCTTGGAGATTGTTCCGCATTCCTCTCTTAATTACTGAAAGATAAGAATAAAAATATTAGGAAATATTGAACAAGTAAATATTAAAACAATACTTACAGTGTAATGACATCTCGATATGCAGGATCAATTGAAGATGTCGCCATGTTGAAAAATGCCCACAACAATTTGTCCCCAAAAACATTTGACTATGTTGGCAACTGAAGAGGCAAAATGTTTTTCTCTTGATTAACCGTTCATCTTCTAACTGGCTTCAATGCGACGGTTAGGGATACGAGGCGATTAAAAAGGAAGAGTTTTGATAACCGCAATTCTGGATAACTATTGTGATTATCCAATCTTCTCCAAATCCTTTATCCAAATCAGACGTCTCCTACTATATTACGGGGAGAGTAATCTTCCCAAGCATACAGTTTTTATCTTTCCTCTATAATTACGACGCTCTTAAGTAAGTCAGAATCAACGTATCACTTGGCTATTTTATTGAATCCTGCTAACATCTATTCTTATATGCAGTGACTTTCTCCGGCTTGACAACAAGTGATATTGTGGCCAAATATAAGGGTAAGATGAAAGCGGAAGGGAACATACCAGAGATAGATAAGATTACTCCGAAGAGAAAAAGGGTGGAACAAATCTCCGGTGTAGAGAAACAAATTTGGAACGAAGAAGTGTTGGAAAATCAGGTAAGAGTTGCTTTTGAATCGTGGACACCTTGATCCTCTTTTATTTTTTAGTAAAATACCTCTTCTTGTTGATGACAGATTGTCTCGATGGCTAAATTAATGTCCAAAGAAATTAGGACATTGAGGGAAAAATGCGATACCTACGACATGAGTAAGGTTGAATATGAGAAGGACTTGAAGGAAGCTGCAAACATAATAAGGGAAAGGGGATTGGAGATCAGGGACAAGAATGAAGAGATATTAAAATGGCGGTCCAGGCTCACAAGCGTTGACATCAGTCATGAAAGGGAGATGGAAGCATTTCGGGACGACTTGGTGCATGAGACTGCAAAAGCAGTCTTTGAAACTAGAATCCAAATGATTGAGGAATATCGGGCGAGGAGAGCATGTGAGTTGGAACCTGAATGAAGAGAAAATGGCTTTGCGGCGAATTCACGAGGAAAAAGCAATTGATGATTTCAAGGATGCAGAACAGTGGTGAGGACACCGACACAGGGTGATTTTAGAAACCCGGTGAAGTTAGTCAGAGCAATACCTTCGACGAGATGCCACACGAAAAAGGTAAAATAAACTTGGTTCTTGGTATTTTGTTAATGTTTCTTGGGGTGGAATCCCTTAAGACAATTTTATTTTCGTTTGGTTTGTAATGGGTCCATAAGGACTAAAGACAATCTTTTTATGTGTTGGGTTGGTCCAACACTTGTGCACATTCTTGTTGGTAGTTCGGATACTTTATGGTTTCTTTAGTTTAGTTATGGTTTAATAGTTTTCAAGCACGTCAAGGCTTGTTTCTTTTGGATAATTTTTGTATGGCGACATGATAGTATGTCGAAATTATAGATACTTAGGATGACATTTATACGTCATAAACCGTAGATACTTAGATGACACGTATATGCCATAAACCGTAGATACTTAGATGACACGTATATGCCATAAACCGTAGATACTTAGATGACACGAATATGCCATAACCATAAGAATAATACTTAAGATCAATCATCTAAGCGAGTGGGAATGGGTAAGCTATATGAGTTTACCCATATAGGCCCACCCCACACCTCAATTAGTGAGATAACTTGCGCTCCAGGCGAAGGTGTGGTAACCTAACTTCTTAAGAAAGAGGTAATTAACTCTTTAAACCTTAGAAGGGATTGTGTACCTTTACTTGAGAAGAGATGGCCGTCTCTAACGGAGGAGAAATCGTTGTTCCTTGCGTGCATTCGATATGTCCCCATGTAAATGTGTCAATACCTCATAATATAGAAACACGTTAAAAACGGACGCCAACTAAAGTTGACGTCTCTCCACAAAGTGTATTAGCGACATCTTAACTTGTAAATAATAAAAAAGATGCATAGGAGAAAAGAAAGGTTGTAAAGAATTAAAAGACGATTCATACACGGAAAGATGAGTTCATGGGAAATCATATTTAAATGTAATACCTTTTGAGATGAATGGCGTTCCAACTTCGCGGTATCATTTGGCCATCCAAGGTTGCAAGGCGATATGCTCCTTTTCCGGCTTGTGCATCTATTAAGTAGGGTCCCTCCCATTTTGGGGCGAGCTTGCCTGCATTGGGCTCCTTGGTATTTTGGAATGCCTTTCGTAGGACTAAGTCTCCTACTTGAAACCTTCTAACCCTTACGTTTTTATTGTAAGATCGGGCTACACTTTGCTGATACGCTACCATGCGAACTTTGGCCATGTCCCTTAGCTCGTCCACAGTATCCAGGTCATGTATCAAGATGTCTTTATTATGTTCGGATGTCGGTAAAGTATCTTGCCGTTGGTACAAGGACTTCTGCTGGAATAACAGATTCGATTCCAAATACAAGTGAATAGGGGGTTTGACCAGTAGCATTCTTAGATGTCATCCTGTCAACCCATAGGACCATTGGTAACTCTTCTGCCCAACGTCCTTTCTTCTGGTTTAGTCTCTTTTTTAAGTTGCTGATTATTATTTTGTTACTAGACTCTGCCTGTCCATTGGCTTGAGGGTGAACAGGCGAAGATGTCACCATCTTAACACCCCAAGATGTCAAGAAATCTTGGGTCCTCTTGCTGATTAATTGAGAGCCGTTGTCACAAATGATCTCTGATGGAATTCCGAATCGGCTGAATATGTTCCTTTTGATAAAAGATATCACTTCTTTGTCACGAACTTGCACATATGCCTCGGCCTCTACCCATTTAGAAAAGTAGTCTGTCATGGCCAAAAGAAATACTCGTCCCCACTGGTGCTATGGGAAGTTTTCCTACTATGTCCATTCCCCAAACCATAAAAGGCCATGGTGACGGGATAGGATGTAGCGAGTTCAGCCGGGTGGTGCGGGATGTCCCCATGTCGTTGACAGGAATCACATTTCTTTGCGTAGTCAACGGCATCTTTTCTCATTGTAGGCCGAGAAATAGCCCATTCTAAGAGCTTTAGTATGTAAACTTCTGCCCCGGTATGATTTCCACAATCTCCTTCGTGCGGCTCCTTGAGAACTCTCGGGATGGGCTCTATCTCGCCTCTAGACATCTTAAGTAGTGACTGCAGCAGATTTTCTAAACAAGAGATTATCAATAAGTACATATTTAGATACTCTTACCACTGAAGGCTCTTGCATTTTTCTCCTCGATCGGGATCGTATCATCTAAGAGATATTTGATAATAGGAGCTGTCCAAGAGGTTCTTTGCGGGGGAGAGGCAAGTATGTCGGCATCCGGGCGAACATCTCAAGATGGTCAATTCTTTGGGATGTCAACATGTATGATTGGGATACCGGTTTGTGAGAAGCTTTTGAAGGCCGAACCCAAGTTTGCCAGAGCATCCGCGAGAATTTTCTTCCCGTGGGATTTGTTCCAAGGAAAATGTTTTGAATTTGGCCGAAATAATTTTTACAATTTCCAAATATGTTGTCATCTTAGCGTTTTTCGCGACGTAGGACCCGTTGTACTGATTAACAATTAGTAATGAATCCATGAACACCCGGATATGCTTGACATCTAAGTCTTGGGCTGCAGTTAAACCGGCAATTAGAGCCTCATACTCTGATTCATTGTTGGTAGCCTTGAAACGGCAACTGATAGATTGTGGTATTATGTCCCCTTGTGGCGATTTTAGTACAACTCCAAGACCTGTACCTCTCATGTTAGAAGCACCGTCCGTGTAGAGAGTCCAAATTTTTAGGATGTCATCATCTTGAAGTTGTTGTACTTCCAATTCCACCTCTTGTTGTAGGGTTTGGAGAAATCGGCCCGGGGCTTGGGATTTTATTACGCTTCCGGGCTCGTACTTGATGTCGTATGTGCTTAAGCATCGTACGGAACCATTTCGCCATTCGACCCGACATCTCTCGGGTTTTCTCATGACATTCTTAATAGGATAGTTAGTGCGTACAATAATAGTATGTGTTTCAAAATAGTGCCTTAACTTAATAGAAGCAGTTATCAAAGCTAAAATTAATTTTTGTAAATGAGAATACCTGGTCTCAGCATCTAAGAGTGTCTTACTTATATAGTAGATGGGTTGCTGATTACCATCTCGTTTACTGTCACCAAGGCTGCGCTTACAGGGCGCCTTCGGACACTGCTAGGTAGATGTAAAGATGTTCTTCCATCGAGGTTTGGCCAATAAGGGAGGTGTCGACGGGTAAGTTTTGAGCTCTGAAAAGCTTCTTCATGTTGTTCCTCCCATTGGAACTTCTTGTTCTTTCTTAAGATGTCGTAGAAAGGTTTGCATCGATCCGAGGATTTGGAAATGAATCTAGTGAGTGCGGCAATTTTTCCTGTCAATCTTTGGACGTCCTTGACAGTTGAGGTGATGACGGAGTTGAGAATAGCGCGTATTTGTTCTGGGGCGGCTTCAATGCCTCTTTTAGTAACCATATAACCCAGAAACTTGCCGGCCTTCATTCCGAAGTTGCATTTAGCTGGATTAAGTTTCATATTGAAACAATCCAAGATGTCAAAAGCTTGAGAGAGGTTGCTTATGTGATCCTCGGCCTTCTTGGATTTTACTACCATGTCGTCGATGTATACCTCCATTGTGTCCCCAATCTGATCCTTAAACATCTTGTTGACGAGCCTTTGATACGTTGCACCCGCATTTTTAGTCCAAAAGGCATGGCAATATAACAATAAATACCTGTGGGGGTTATGAAGGCAAGTGTCCTCTTGGTCGGATGGTTCCATCTCGAATTTGTTGAAATCCCGAGGACGCGTCCATGAAAGTGAGGAGTTCGTGACCTGAAGTGGCATCAACTAATGAATCTATGTGCGGCAAAGGGAAAGGATCTTTTGGGCAGGCTTTATTTAAGTTGGTGAAGTCGACGCAAACTCTCCATTTCCCGTTTCTCTTCTCTACCACAACCACATTCGCCAACCATCTTGGATAATCGACCTCCCGTATCATGTTGGCTTTGAGTAAGCGCTCTACCTCCTCCTTGATGATCCGATTTCCGGTTTCTGCAAACTTTCTACGTTTAAGGTGCACCTTTGGTTTAAAGCTAGGATCTATGTTAAGTTTGTGAGTGATGACATCTTTGCTAATGCTGTCATGTCATCATGTTTCCAAGCGAAACTCTTTGTTCTCGCTTCTTAATAGGTTCACAAGCTTCTCTTCTATATCCGACGGGATGTCGGTGCCAATAAGTACTTTGATGTCCGGTTGGAAGGATCTAACAATACTTCTTTCACATCATCCTCCCTAGCTTCCAGACTTCACGTACTTTCCTCGGTAATTGCTATGCTTGTTTTGGAGATGTAGACGCCTTCATTGAAGTTTTATAACATTCCTTGGCCACCGTTGATCACTCAGAAATCTTAGCGACACCCCAAGGTGTTGGAAACTTCACACACCGATGGTAAGTGGAGGGTACGGCCTTCATTCCGTGAATCCACGGTCTTCCAAGAATGACATTGTAAGATGTTGCGCAATCAATTACGCAAAACCGCTCCATGGTAAGCCGAGGCCCTTGAGTATATTGGAAGCTTTATCTCCCCCACCGTTTCTTTGACTTCACCACCGAAGCCTACCAAAGATCGAAGACTTTTTGACAATCTCCGATTCTGGGATGTTCATTTCCTTAAGGGTACCCAACATAATAAGATTGACGGAGCCGCCCCCATCTACCGTAATACGTCGTATTGCATACTGGGCGATCTGCAAGGAAATAACCAGACCGTCATGATGGGGTTCCAGCAAGTTATCACGATCACTTTCATCAAAGATAATTGGATCCGGGCAAGGTGTCGACATCTTGGGCCGTCTCTCTGGCTTTTCCTCTTTTGACTCCTTAGCGTGTCGTTTTGCGGCGTAATAGGATGTTCCACATATTTCGAGCCTCCACCGATGAAGTTGATCACCTTTGTTGATGCCGGGGAGAAACCGACCTTTCGTCTTCATGAGGAGCTTCTGCATTTTCAGCCTTCTTCTTCTCGGATCCCAACAACTCCTTAAGATGTCCTTTCGAGAGTAAGTAACTGATCTCCTTTCTTAACGCGATGCGGCCTTCGCATACGTGTCCAAAGTCTTCATGGTAAGCGCACCATTTTAATTTGTCACGCCATCCCGTGGTTTTGTCCATTTTCTTTGGCCATCCGGCTTTGTCTCCTAGGTTGCCCATTGCACAAAGTACACCCGAAATGTCAACGTAAAACAATAATCGAAATGTTAGGCACATTATCACTATCTTCATCCTCACCGTCTACCGAATTAATTTTGCTAGTGTCAATTCTCTGATAAGGATTGGGACGGTTGTTCCTGCGATGGGACGATTCAGTCTTTTCTCGGGATGGTCATATGTCGACGTCTTGGATGACGCACTTCGATCTTCGCAGCCTCATCTTCCTCCGGGCCTTATGAACCTTAATGCCCCGCTCCCGACTTCTTCTAGCCGCTTACAAGGAGTCATTACCAAATCTTGATAATACTGTGAATCTTTCTTCAACCCCATTTTGAATGCTTCGTGGTCGTCGACATGTCAAGATTGGGAATTTCTAACACCTCCTTATTGAACCGATGGACATAATCCTTCGTAGTCTCATTAGGTCGCCTGGTCACATTGTAGAGATCACTTGTCAACTTTTCAAATTGTCGATCGCATGAGAATTGGTTATAGAACATGTTGATGAGCCGGGCGTATGAACCAATTGAACCTAGGGGTTGCCTAATCGCCCATTTGAGAGCCGGTCCAGACAAGGTGGATCCAAATCCCCGCATAAGCAGCCTCCCGCATCGAAGCGGGATATGGATTATGTCCATCTTTTCTTGATAGTGTGCAACATGCTCCTTCCGGGTCCGTGGTGCCGTCGTACAACTTCATAGATGGTACAAACGCTTCAGGATGTCGACATTTGCAATTGCTGGGACAAACCGGGATTGATTGTAACAGCTTTGGGTCACCGGTTGAATTGGAGGAGTTACACTGGCACGTTCATTATCGCCTCTCCGAGATCCCGCATCTGTTTAGCTAGTGGGTTTCCCGCAAAAGGGTCACCCATAGGAATACGATTGAAATTATTATTATTGAAAAGATTATTTAGCAAACCGTAATCGTCCGTAGTAGTCGTGACGGTAGTGTTGTCTATAAATGGAATGAATGGGGTGAATCCCGCGGAAGATGGCGTCAATGGGGTGTCCCCTGTGTAAAGATGTCGACATCATTAAAGATGTCGGCGGATGAGTTTGAGGAGGACCGCCCATTGGAATGAATTCACTCAAATGTAGATCCTCCGGTGTTGTCAAAGTTGAGGACCCTTGCACGCAAAGTGGTGATATGTTCTCAAGCCGAGATGCGATGAGCCGTTAGTCTTTCTCGCATCTTAATCATGGAATTGGTCAACACCTTCGAATTGTTGTCTTTGGTCCAACCTTTGATTCAACCTCGGTTAGGATACTCCGATGTCGCATCTGCATTGGAAGAGGTTGCCCCCTTTTGTGGAGTCTTCGTAGGTTGAGTTGGATGAGACCCGGTCTCGAGGAGGTGGTGGTAACAAGCCGGTTCTACCTCCCGATGTGGGAACAACGGCGGGACCTTTCCGGCGGTGGACACATTGGAGGGTGCGGAACATAGTGAATTTGGTTAGGAAATGTTTCAAATAACCGATAAACCACGAGGCCCCTCGGTGGGCGCCAAATTGTTTTGGTAGAAAAAACAATAAAGTAGAATCTTAACTAGGTTTAGTGTGTGGATTGAATAATAAGGAGGGAACTATGGAATTCGATTATATGGAACAAAAGAATGAAAAAGAGAAAATGACAACACGATTTGTTAACGAGGAAAACCTTGGAGGTGATAACCTCTTTGGAAAAAGCCCCGGGAGTTAGGTCTCCAACCTTAAAGGTTTCACTATAATAATCACGGTTACAACTTTGGAAGATAATGGAGAGGATTACAAGAGCTTGTGTGTGGCGATGTGTGCGTATGAGCATGAATGTGTTTTTCCGTCTCCATTTCCCCTTAAATACAAGTAGATATGAAAGAGTCAATATGGTTCCTATAATCTCGGCATTTTTGTTTATCACTTCAACCTCCGTGAGACCAAGTCGCCCTAGCCGTTTGAAGGTCTGTTGAACGTGCTTGGAGATTGTTCCGCATTCCTCTCTTAATTACTGAAAGATAAGAATAAAAATATTAGGAAATATTGAACAAGTAAATATTAAAACAATACTTACAGTGTAATGACATCTCGATATGCAGGATCAATTGAAGATGTCGCCATGTTGAAAAATGCCCACAACAATTGTGAACCTACTTAGTTTACTCACTGAATATACAATGTCAGGACGCATACAATTCGTTAAGTACATTAGACTGCCAATTACTCTTGCATATTCCAGCTGAGAAACTGGTTCCCCTCTATTCTTTGTTAAGTGTAGAGTCATATCTCCCGGAGTCTTAGCCAGAGGACAATCAAAAGCATCAAACTTTCGAAGTACATTCTCTAGATAATGGGATTGTGACAGGACTATATCTTCTGATGTTCTAGAAATCTTTATTCCTAATATAACATCAGTCAATCCCATGTCCTTCATGTCAAAATGCTTCTTTAACATGCCTTTAGTATTCATGATCAATTCATGAATACTTCCCATTATCAACATGTCATCTACGTAAAGACAGACAATTACAAATGATTCAGACGTTCCTTTAATGTAGACACACTTGTCACATTAATTTATCTTGAATCCGTTTGACAACATTGTTCGGTCAAACTTCTCATGCCATTATTTAGGTGCTTGTTTAAGTCCGTACAACGACTTTACAAGTTTACACACTTTCCGTTCTTTACCAGGAATAATGAACCCTTCAGGTTGTTCCATGTAAATCTCTTTGTCTAGCTCTCCATTTAAGAAGGTTGTTTTTACGTCCATTTGATGTATCTCAAGATTATGCACTGCTGCAATTGCAATGAGAGTACGTATGGATGAAATCCTTATGACATGAGAATATGTATCGAAGAAATCATATCCCTCCTTTTATCTAAACCCCTTGGCTACCAGCCGGGCTTTGTACTTGTCTATAGATCTATCTGCCTTATACTTCCTTTTAAGGATCCACTTTCAACCCAACGGTTTGCATCTCGAAGGGAGATCAACCAACTCCCAAGTATTATTGTGCATGATGGACTCTATCTCACTGTTAATTGCTTCTTTCCAGAATGGACCGTCCGGACTAGATAAAGCTTCTTTAACAGTAGCTGGTTCGTTTTCTAATATAAATGATAGAAAATCAGGACTAAATGACTTTTCCACTCTTGCCCTTTTACTACGTCTAGGTCTTTCTTCTTCTTCTTGAGATGGACCACTTGTAGTTTCATAAGTTATCTTATTAGAACTTCCATCTTTCCTTTCTTTAGCAGGAAAGATATTCTTAAAGAATGACGCATTCCTTGATTCTATCGTCATTCCTTTATTCATGTCAGGAATGTCCGACCTGTGCACTATAAACCGATAAGCACTGCTATTACTTGTATATCCAATGAAAATGTAGTCAATCGTTTTAGGTCCGATCTTGACCTGCTTTGTCTTAGGTACTGCAACCTTAGCCAAACACCCCCACACTTTGAGGTGTTTATAAGACGGCTTATGATTATGCCATAATTCATAAGGAGTCTTATCAATTCCCTTCTTTGGAATCTTATTAAGAATGTAGTTTGAAGAGAGTATGGCTTCTCCCCACAAGTTATCGGGTAAGCCAGAGCTTATTAACAACGCATTCATTATCTCCTTAAGAGTACTCCCTCCATCCCGTTCGAAAGGGCACAAATTTCCTTTTTGGGCATCCCATTTGAAAGGGAACAACCCAAAAATGGAAAGTTTTTTATTACATCTTTATTTGTGGGACCCACTTGTCATACTCTCACAATAAATATCCACTAACTATTCCCTACCCTACTTTCTCATTCCTACATCACCTTTCACTCACAACATTTATTTCACTATACACTTTTTCTCTTTCCTACATCACTTTTCTTAATTCCCGTGCAAGGACACAAAAATGCCCTTTCGGGCGGGACGGAGGGAGTACGATTTTTGCGTTCAGCTACTCCGTTAGACTGAGGTGTATATGGAGCTGTCGTTTGATGAATAATGCCAGATTCCCAGCATAATCCTTCAAAATGAGCGACATATTCTCCTCCTCTATCGCTTCGAATCTTCTTAATATTTACATTAAGTTGATTTTCAACTTCATTCTTATAAGTTTGGAAATCCATTAGTGCTTCATCCTTACTTCTCAAGAGATATATATAGTAATATTTAGTGCAATCGTCTATAAAAGTAATGAAATACTTTTTCCCACCTCGAGTTTGCACTAACTTTAGATCACAAATATTTGTGTGAACTAACTCAAGAGGTGTTGTGTTTCTTGTCACCGAAGAAAATGATGACTTAGTCATTTTCGCTTCAACGCAAATTTCACACTTGTCAGTTGAATCGAATTTATTCATAGGAATTAATTCTTGACTCACTAACTTCTTAATTGTGTTGTAATTCACGTGACCTAATCTATCGTGCCATAGATTAGGACTGTCCAACAGGTAGACATAAGGAATAAACTTTTCATTCTTTGCTTCAAAGCGGATAATATTTCTTACATTCATTTGAACAGGCCCTTTTCAAGGTATCCATTTCCAAGAAACATATCATTCTTGGTTAATACAAAGTTTTCTAATTCAAACACTAGTCTAAATCCAGCCATGCTCAACAGGGATCCGGAAATCAGGTTCTTGCGAATGTCTGGGACATACAGTACATCCTTGAGAGTTAGCTCTTTGCCTGAAGGCATCTTTAGTATAACCTCTACAAGTCTAATGATGTTGAAAGTGACACCGTTTCCCATACACACCTTTTCCCCATTGATAGGAGTATATGACGAAAAGCAAAATCTATTTGCACATATGTGGCGGGTAGCTCCAGTGTCTATCCACCATTTATTACTGGTGTCTTCGAGATTTGTTAAGGTGGCATCAAAGGTTTCACACACCATTGCTTCTAAATCAAGCCCATTCATCCTTTCAATAATGGTGGCTTGATTTCTGGAGTCGGTTTCTTGAATCTTGTAGACCCGTCCAATGAGTTCCACAACTCCTTGGCTGTCTCCACGAAACAATACTCCTCATATAGGGCTTTACTTAGCCCACTCAATATGTACATTTTACATATGATATTTCCATGATTCCATGCCTCTGTGGCTATCCATCCTTGCGGATCTGAATTATCATCCCGACTAGCGGGGATATCTTTTTCAACAAACATCTTCAAACTGAGGGTGGTTAAAAGGCACATCATCTTTTGTTGCCACCTCTTGAAATCTACCCCAGTGAACTTTGCTTGTTTCTCACCATGTGTCGGGTGAGTCGGAGCAGGAACAGGTGCAACATTTTGATTGGTTGCATCAAGAGTTTGACTGAGATTAGGCCCAGAGGACTGAAAGATTTCATTCTCATTAGCCATTTTTCAAGAAAACAAAAATATTTTCTTGCCGTTGTTAGGGAAATATTAAAAATAATATTTGAAAAGCTTTCTCGAAAATAGCAAAATAATAACTAATAATAATAAATGCGAAAATTGAAATAACCGAAAGTCGAGTCTTGTGTTGAACACAATTTTCGCAAGAAGATATTGCCTCGTTCAAGTGCTTAGGTTGCTAGCAATCTTTTCATAAGATAAAACGAATTATCGTCTTTGATAGAAGCACTTCAAATCAAAAGACTCGGCGAACTTAATCGATGTTTTGAACTTCTGAACTTTGAAGGGAGGAAGAATGCTACAAGATGATATTTAACTGAATATCAAATGCTTTGGATGAATTGATGAAATGAATTGACAACCTGGGGGGCCTTTTATAGATATTGAAGAGTTCTGATGACCTTTCTGTCAAAGGTCACAACTTTGGTTCTGGCGAATCTGAATCGTTGGATCGTACCCGATGGGAGATACACCTGATCTGTCCACCCGAATCGGTTCCATGAACCGTCCGATTCATTCGAACCTAACCTGGTTCATTCGGACGCGATCCTAGGCCAACCAACCCGTGCCCAGGCGAGTTGATACGGATCCGATCTGCGGGCCATGGCCGCTCCAAGCCCATTCCGCATGGGTCATTGCCCATCCAACCTAGCCGAGACCCAATCGCCACAGGCCCAATGAACCTGGATCGAGCCACCACCAAACTGGACCATGCATGAGCCAACTTTTGTCAAAAGTTTAAGGCTCCTTAGCTCCTAGCGATGATGTGCAGGTGCGAATTGCGCCCTAAAACGCCCATTACGGCTTTCGTGGGCTTCGCGGTAGTGGTCCAAATTGAGCTAGTACAAAATTAGCACAATTGGACTACTACTTGCATGGTTGGCCCAATGGTCCAACTAGGTTGGCCCAAGGAGGAACAACTTGATGACTCCTCTTTGAAAGCATCCACTTTAACACCAGCATTACTTTATATTTCAAAGCAATGTGAGATATCTCTTTCATATCTCATAAACTCTTCATTTACCCATTTCAAGTTACAATCTTTAGCCATTAATTTCTCATTCACCCGAAATGATTTCGAGAAAATAAATGCAATTTATTAATCTACACCAAATGTAGATTCCATATTTGTAACTTATTTCATTTTTCAATAACAAAAATCTATTTAATAATTAGTTCAAAACTTGGTCCAAACAAACCAAGTTACCAAAATTATTTCCAACATATTTACAATGTAATTAACATTATTTAACATAGATAGGAAGAAAAATATGTAAATAGATACGAGAGATTGATGATGGTGACGAGGTGGAGAAGGAGAGAGACTTGAGGACGGTTAAATTCCTGTAAATAATAAATTTTAGAATAATCAATACAAAATAGATACTCCCTTTGCCTCAAAATATTTGTTTCATTTGACTTTTTAGTTGAATTTTGATCACAAATATATGATAATTTAATTATGTTCATGAAATTTTAAAAATTTCTATTGATTCACCATTAATAATATTATCAACAACAACTTTTAGAATTTCATGAACATGATTAATTTTTCATAAATTTGTGGTCAAAATTCAACAAAAAAGTCAAATGGGACAAACATTTTGAAACGGAGGGAGTATTATCAATCATTTACGTTAATTTAAAATTTTAAATACCATTGTTGATAGTATTTATAATATTAATTTATTAATAATAATTTTTAGAATTTTATAATTATCATTTGTCAAAATCTTGTAAAAAACTAGTTTTTTTGTAACATAAGAAAAAAATTAGTTTTAAATCACTAAGTCTAACTAATAAGAGTGATGAACGATTTTAAAAACTAGTTTTTAAAAGCATTTTGAAAAAAAAATAATTTTTCACAAGAGTTACTCATATCATTTTTTATTAAAATTTTGATTAATGTTAAACCAAGTTGACTTCGAAAACAAAAAACAAGAGTGAGACTAATTTAAATTTTTGGTTAATGTTAAACCAAGTTTACTTCCTAAACAAAAAATAAGAGTGAGACTAATTATTATTTTAAGACAAAGGGTTTATTTATTGTTTCAGTTTCATGTCAATCGTCAAATTAACTCGAAAACACACACGCCACCGAACCGACAATAGCAACATAGTCTTACGCATTTAATAAAATTAATAAAAGCAAATAATTTAAAGATTAGGCCCACAAAAGATTTAAAACTCACTATTCATGCGGGTCACATTTAATATTCCTATGCTAGGAGATTTATTATTTTTTAGATTACCCAGGTTTTTCAGCTTCGCCGGATCAATCCTGGACCACCAGGTACCGGCCTCTCAGTAATGCTGACGGAGGTAAATCGCGGATGTGCCCAATGCAGCCAGGGTGGCAGCACCCCTTACTCCTGGCCCCAATATGCTAGGAGATTCTTGTATAGATATAAACTTGGCTCAGTGGGTTTGAGTGGACTCTATAAACTTAGGGCCTGATTCGGGTGTACTGGATACCGACTTTAATATATTTGGTCCACCCTACAGACCACCAATCTTTTTTTATGAATCGGTCTTGGTCAATGTGTCAAATTAATGGACCTGGACCATATAATTGGTTCAAATGAATAATTGTTTATCTGGAATGGATCTCTACTGGCTTGCACGTGAATATTGACCTCGAATAGTTTTCGTGGAAATTTGATAGTGTTGACGTGAGAATCAAAATTTTATGCAATTTTTTTACAATGATATTAACTAGTAGTGAGTAATTCGTCGAGATTTGATGGGCATAATATTAAGGCATATTATTACTTATTACTATAGTATGTAATTTCATTTAAATAAACGAAAACAATATGTTAGGTTTATATCCAACAATAAAAAAGTTAGACGGTTATTTTGGGACAGAAGGAGTATCCTGTACACACAGAAAATTATATTACTACATTCAGACTAACTTCATTTAGCCTATATGTGTTGGGATGACCAAACATATTTTGGTCACAGAAATCTATTTTTATTATAAAAATAAAAATATATGTACACTTGATCACCGATTTTTTAAGAGATGGAGAAGATATAATTTACACAAACTTGCGTAATGATTTGAGCTTATAAAATTTACACAAACTTGCTCACAAAATTATCTTTGACAAACAGTAGTTTGCTAGGCTATTTTATCTGTCAATTATATAGTCATTAATTAAATGAATCAAATATTAATCAATTTACAGTAGGATAACAATTCAATTATCAAATTATTCTTAGTCAAGAGCATATTTGAAATGAATGTCCAAAAAATTTTGAATTTTTTCTTGATCAAGAGCAAATTTGAAATTTTTTTGGACATCCATTATGGGATGGAGGGAGTATTTTTCATTATTGTATTCATAAACTTTATTTGCCAAGAGAGCGTAACATTGTTTAGCAAATCAAGTACGCATTCAAATGCATAAATATAATGTATAATGAGTTCTCAAGTTATAGCTTAATAATGAGAAGTTTCATCTATTCTTTGGTAAAACAATTTTGAGATCAAATTTTATGATTTCATAAATCCACTAAAAAATAAAAATGTTAAATAGAATCATGAATTTAGTTGTCCATGCTGATCCTGATGACCTTAGAAAGGGCGAGTTTCATCTTTTTCATGATAAAATCAATTTCATTTCCGTCTACCTTGATTCAAATTCAATTGTTGTTTTGGGAGAATTTTTGCTAATTAGTAATGATAGTTTCAGTTAGCCGATCAACAGATTCGAAAGCAATCACATAAATTTTCTTTTTGCAACTGAAGGAGTATTTCAGAATATGCTTTTCTTATTTTGCCCAATAGTACTTAATTTTCTTAATAATATTCACTTCTTCTTCAGGAGGTAATGAAATCAACAAAAATACTAGATATGCTGGTGGAAGGATTGCCTACGTTAGGCCATAACATTCCCTTTATTTACTTCGAAACTTCTACTGCTTGAATAACACAAAAGCCTAATGATGTATATAGCTAAAATAGCTTACATCATGGTAAAAAACTGTCTAAATAGGATACAAATCCCAATATATTATCAGAGAAGAAGGTACATAAATCTCTTGAAGCATTATGAGTTTGATGAAGTATATGTGAAAATGGCTATAAAGAAATAAGTAATACTCCCTCCATTCCAAAATGAATGTTAAAAAGAATACTAACTTTTGTCAAAACACAAAAGCCTAATGTTGTATATAGCTAAAATAGCTTTCATCAAAGTAAAAAACTGTCTAAAACTCAAACAAAAAATAAGTAAACGAAAAAAGAAAAAAAAATAAAACATCAAATTTTGTGACTTGCCTTCGCATCTCTATTCATGTCTTTCGTGACCTTTCCTTTATAAAGGGTGAAACTAAACTCTCAATGTAAGTATTAGCATCAAGTTGATCAACATAGCCTTGAGAGGGATGAATATATGGATTCTTGAATGATTTACTTTTGAGATCAAACAACAAAATGCGGTGGTTGAATTCCAATAAACTGAAGTTTTTTCCATTTCAAGGAGCAGACACTATCTGCAGTACAGCATCATAGAGATGTCAATTTTCCACAAAATTCAAAGAATACTTCTACTCTTCTCAAGTCAACATAGTTTTAGAAATTATAAGAAGTGAAATATATACCCAACCATCTCATAGCTACACACTAAAGACGGTATGTCACTCTGAAAAATTCATAACATAATCCTAGAAATAAATAAGTCATCTAAATTTTATTAAATAGATACAAAAATAAAAAATGTCTTTATTTTATCTGCTTCTCCAATGCACATCATGAAGACGGGTATGTCACCATGTCCAACATTGTTGAAAGAACCTTCTCCGCAACTAACCCTTTACTCAAGCATGCCCATGTCATGGAATTTGGTCTCATTTGGTATTTTATCAATCTTTTTCACAACTGCAACCAAATCAAAAAGAAAAACAAAATGAGCATTGAACATAAACATCTATTTGGTGCCCAGATTCTTTTTAAAAATTGTAAAAACATAACTTTCCGCCATCTAGATTCTTTTTAATCACCAGACTTAAAATCCTTAAATTAACTCATCAGCAGTAGCACAATAAAACTGGTAGTTTCAGGAAAACAAACATCAAAAATAATAAAATTAAAGAAATAGAAAAACATATATAATGAGTGGGAGATTTTACAAAGCTACCTTAGTTTCATAATCCTTACTGTGACATATTGTACTTACTTAAGACTATTAAATTTTTCATTAAGACTTGTTCATTACTCTAATTGATAAAAAAAAAAAAACTGTGCCAAGTGAAGTGGAATAGACCAAAATAATTAATTTAGTGCCAAGTGAAGTGGATTATTGACAATTACAGTAAAACTGTAACTCATGGGAAATAAGAGAGAGAGAGAGAGAGAGAGAGAGAGAGAGAGAGAGAGAGAGAGAGAGAGAGAGAGAGAGAGAGTGTGTCTTACCTTTGTAGCATAGCAGTAAGTCTTTCACAGTAGAAATTCTGAATCCAATACTTGACATTAACTACATCAGTAGAAGTTACAAATAGTCAAGTTAACTACATAAATATAATCACTTACAAACCCCATTCCAAAATCACATGATTAACTTATTAATATTTATTTATTAAAATTAGAGGCTTTGACCAAATAGTCCCCCAACCGAATAAAATTTACCTTCAAGGACTAACATTATCAAAACCCCCCCAAAAAGTCCCTGAATATTTTTTGGACCAAATTGCCCTTCCACCCACCCACTCAGGCGCCCACGGCTCACACTCACACGCACACTTTTCTCTCTCTCTCTCTCTCTCGCTCTCTCTCTCTCTCTCTTCTTTTCTTTTTTTTTTACGTTTTCTTCTTATTTATTTTCTCTTTTCCTTTTTTTTTTACTTTACTTTTCTCTCTCTCTTCCTTTTTTTTCTCTTAAATTTTTAAAATGCAATATCTCAAAATCTAAAAGTCAAAAAAATAATTCGAAACCACTGTTTTAATCACATCGCCAAGACGAATCAAACAAGTTTTCTCATCATATATTTCAAAATTTATAAATAAAATAATTATTTTTCACTTGTAAAAATCTGAGAAAATTATTTATCATTTGTTCACACATGAGTATAACTGTATAATGATTTTCACATTTATAAACTAAGAAGTCTATTTCACAGTTTTAATGAAAATAACTGTATAAATAAATGTGAAACTGTCCTCACAATGATAACTGAGAAATTGACCTCACAGTTGTGCACAAACAATCATCAAACAACTGATAAATAACGAGTAAACCACATATACTAAGTAGCAAAATAACTGTGAAATTGACCTCACAATTATCAGTTTAGAAAGGTCAAAAATAAACCATTTCACGTTCATAAATAAATGTGAAACTGACCTCACAGTTTTAGAATTGTGAAACTTGTTCTACAGTTGTCCTAAAGGAATGACACAAAAATAACACTCATAACTATAACTGAGAAATTGACCTCACAGTTGTGCACAAACATAATTCTCAGCTTGGAAATGTGCAAATCATTACACAGTTATGCACAATAACTGTGAAAATCATTACACAATTATTTACATCAAACCCAACAACCGTGAAACTTGTTCTACAGTTGTCCTAAAGAATGACATAAAAATAACTGTGAAATGAAATTCACAGTTATGCACAATAACTGTGAAAATGATTACACATTTATTTACATTAAACCCAACAACCGTGAAACTTGTTCTACAGTTGTCCTAAAGGAATGACACAAAAATAACACTCATAACTATAACTGAGAAATTGACCTCACAGTTGTGCACAAACATAATTCTCAGCTTGGAAATGTGCAAATCATTACACAGTTATGCACAATAACTGTGAAAATCATTACACAGTTATTTACATCAAACCCAACAACCGTGAAACTTGTTCTACAGTTGTCCTAAAAGAATGACATAAAAATAACTGTGAAATGGAATTCACAGTTATGCACAATAACTGTGAAAATCATGACACATTTATTTACCTTCACAAAAGAAGGTGCTCCTGGTGCAGGTGAGCGATATAAAGTTTCAGCCATGGGGCATTTCATAGGAGGATGAGAGGACTTTGGCTTTGCAGGGGGCAGTAATCTTTGGTCTTTGAAGCTGGAGATGAAATTGGTGCTGGAGAAGCAGGAGCAGCAGCCTGAGGTTGGCACATACATATGTGGAGAGGGGGATTGCATCATAACATAAGGAGCAGCAGGAGGCTGTGGCAAAGCTTCCTTCTTCCTTACGAGTACTTCACAGTCTTGTTGCTTTAGCTGCAGTTCCATGATATCTCTAGAATCCACTAGCCTGGACAGAAGATACCATTAACTATAAGTGGGAAAGATGATCTTCAGTTTGTACTATACAAGATAAGAAAATATATCATTATAGATAAAGATCTTGACGCACTCCACAGATCTCTGACAATTACTATGCAGGCAGCGAGAGGCTAATGTTAATAAACAAGACAACTCATAAATACGTAAGTATATTTCATTACAATCACACTAGAAACAATAGGGATAAGACAATCTCCACAAATATCAAATTATAATTTTTCCATATTGGGAAATAAGTAGTAGAAAATTCATAACTATCTAATTGTGGGCCACATTTCACCTGCTACTAAAAGAAAAATAACACAAATATTGATAAGCAATAAACTATCCCTTTCTCCACATAGTATTCAGCATTAAGTATTTAGTAAGGTCAAACTAGTGTGGGTTGAAATAGATTACAAACCTCAAGCTTCTGTTCTAAACAATTCCACACAAACATTGGAAAATTTGTCACCCACAGAATGGAATCCCTGGACTACATGTCATACAACAAAGAATAAATCAGTACAAGGCAAGATGTAAAGAGGGACTACAGATACATTTACTACAATTAAAACATACCTCATCAACCAATCCCAATGCATGTGCTAAATATACCCTCAACCGATCCAAGGTTTTATTTACTGATGCTTGTGGACTGACTACAAACAAGATAAGGTCACCTTGGCCAGAATTCGACAGATACATTTACTACAATTTCGTAAAGCTCCCACATCAAAGGAAAATAATCTTACCCTAGGAATTCGACAGTAAAGGATGGGCAATTTCACAACCTTGGCCGAAATTAATGGAGGTTGGTCAGATTTTGATGCAATCTTGGCGAAATTTCTTTGTTCTTGCTCAAAATTGATGATTGAATATCGATCCACTGAAATTGCAGAGAGAATTGAAATTGCGAGAATTGCCAATTGCGCATACGAAAGTACATTTTTTTGTAAAATTTTCAAATTAAGGAATGTTCATATTCTGGTAACAAACAAGTATCATCAACAACAATCGAACACATTCAACAAGAATATACCTGTGTCTGCATTTTGAATTTATAAGAATTAAGAAAGGAAGATGAAGGAGCAACCTTAATTGAAATCAGCTTTGTTTTCCACCTACGAGTCCTCATTGAGCCTGGGCAATAGCATTGAACAGAAGCCCTCAATCATGTAAACAGCCTCTGATCAGCATCAGTATCCACTACAGACGCCCAACCATTATCGGCAGCTATTGCGACTATTAGGGTTCGTCCCTTGAGGATTTTGCCACTGATGCCTTTCACGGCCTTGACGGCGTCGTCGCGAGAGACGAATAGGACGAAGGCGACACCGCGGCTCTGGCTAGTGGCACGGTCTTTGAGGATCATAACCTTCGCAACCTTGCCGAAGATGGTGTGGATGTCGGAATTTGTTAGGCTGAAGTCTAGGTTACTGACATAGACAGTTGATTTGGATGGAGCTAGGCCTCCGCTTCTGCCTCCACGACCACCGGTGCCGGATGAGAAGATTCCGTTCAACGTTCTTCGTTCGTTGCCCCTGTCGCCGGAATTGCGATTAGAGAGAGAAGGGTCGCCGGAATTGCGATTAGAGAGAGAAGGGGAATAGAAATAGGAGGGGCAGTTTAGCCATTTGAATTATTATAAACAGGTTCAGGGACTCTACGGTAGTTTTGATTTCAATTTTAGGACCCTAAGGTAGAATTTGATATATACTGTTTTTATTGATAAATTCCACCCTATCTCAGGGTCTTATTGGTAAAAATCCCTTAAAATTACCTCACAATTTGTAGAAATTTTCTTTATACACCACATTAGTTGTGGTATCATGCGTCTGACCATCTTTTTCACAAATGAAAACTTTGAGACCTTTTTTACTGGTGACTCTTGATATTGCCACATACAACTGACCGTGGCTAAATACAGGTCGGATAAGGTAAAGCCTAACGTGTGAAAGTGATTGCCCCTGACTCTTATTTATAGTCATAGCAAAGCAAACGACCAAAGGGAATTGTCTCCATTGAAACTTCACGGGAAATTTTGTCAAATCTGATGGGCTCAAGATCATTCTAGGAATAAAAACCTTCATTCCAACATTTTTACCCGACAATATTTTTGCTTCAACTACGTGCTTTCCAAGATTTGCGACAATCATTCTCGTTCCATTGCATAATTCTGAAGCTTGATCAATATTCCTGAGCAGCATGACCATACACCCAACTTTAAGCTTGATGATGTGATTTGGCAATCCCGAGCATTTAATCGTGTTTAGAAACTCAACTAAAAAAACATCCTCATGTCCTGTAATATCTCCATCCTCCTTACTGATGCTATCTGAACTCATATACTCCACCTCTTCACCGGGCAACAATGACATCACATAATCATTTATGCAATCTACTATTTCATTAGTTGGTGCCAAAACAGCTCTACTATGACAGAATCATCAAGAAACATATATTTTGATATGTCAGGATATATATATTCAACGATAGCTGCAATAGGATCATCTACATCTCTTATAAGAATGTCATCTGGTATCTTAATATCAACTTCTTTGTCATTTTCTTCACCGACATTTCCATCTCCGGCCTGTAATATCCATTGAACAAAATCCCTAATCTCTGAAACATCTGAAGAAGATGAACCGACCTATGTATAGACAATATTGTTACTATAAAACATTTAAATAAATGAAAAACGAAAACATAAAATATATAATTTTTGATAGCAGATGAGATTACCTGCAACCTCATGTTTTTTGTCAATTTAAGGACTTCACATGAATTCGAAAGTTTAGATGAACTGATGGTAGCATGCACAACATCAAATCGGCTTCCTTTAGGAACAACCGGCAATATTTGCCTGAAATCACCTCCTAACACAACAACTAATCCACCGAAGGGCTTATCAGAGCATCGACCGTCAGAAGTACGCATAATGTCCCTCAAGCTCCCATCAAGAGCCTCAAAGTAGTGCTTGTGGGTCATTGGAGCCTCATCCCAAATTATTAGCTTTGTTTTCTTTAGAAGACCACACACTTCAGAATCCGGCTTGATCTTGCTGCAAGTTGAGCTTTCATGGACCTGGATGGGTATACCGAATCTAGAGTGAGCAGTTCTGCCCCTAGGAAGAAGCAAAGAAGCTATACCGCTAGAAGCCACCAGAAGAACTATATCCTTCCTGCTTCTTAAGGCCGAGCACAATGTCTTCCATATGAAAGTCTTTCCCGTACCTCCATACCCATACAAAAAGAACACATCACCATTGCCATTATCAACTGCAGTCATAATCTTATCATAAACCATTTTTTTCTCTTCGGTCAAACATGCATATAATCTAGAGTATTCAGCCTTCATCTCATCTACATCATATGACATTTCATCTAATATTAGCATATTTTCCGTATCACAAATGACAGAACTAATAGGTTTAGGCATATTCTTAAAATTATGGAGACCGCTACAATTCGCTGCAAGTAACTTATCAATTTCTTTCAATGCAAAAATTTTAACTTGCTCGTCACTGAGTGTTAGACCTATATATAAGCAGTAGATTCAAATTAAGAAGTAAATGCTCATAAAAATGATAACCAAAATTTAGCTAAAAAAATAATAATATATGAAACATGAAACATGAACCATCGAATAAACTATAAGATAAATCATAAAATTATTAAATCAAACATTATAAAAGATTTATCGGGATTGTTAAAATTCTTTTGATGCTTGTAAATGATATCATCTGAGAGAAGTTGCCAATTTTTAATCCATACGTCTTGTGGCCTCGACATACTATTAGACAGTAGTAGCATCGCTAATAGTCTTCTTAAGTAATATGGGGACCCCCATTCACTTGCTTCTTTGATTCCATCAACATATTCTTTATCATTATCTAACAATCCTAGATCATAACATGCTGCTTTGTAATCAGGGTGCACAATGGTGTCTACAGTTTTCAAATCATCATGACATGTAGCACCAGCAATATGATTTAACATCAACCTCATATAGTAGATATCACCCGAGAGTAGGTAATGATATAAGTAATGTGAGTATTAGTATTGTGTTCAAAAATTAAAAGGCGAAAAAGCTAAAATATATGATGAGTACTTGCTATTTTTTATTGTTAAAAAAAGATCGTCCCATTTCCAAAATTGTTAGGTTAAAATAATTAAACGTTCAAAATTGTCAATCAAAGAAGGAGGGAGGAAGGAGAGACTGAGAGTTTAACGTACACAATCTCATGTATAAACATTATGCTATATACATTGTGGTCAATACAAAAATGTCAAGTATCATCAACACATTCATCAGGACAAATATCCAAGTTTGCTAGATATATTGGCAATTAAAAATGTTATTTTCTTTTGACAATTGAAAAATTTAAGTAAATTTGCGATTTCCTTGATAGAAATAAATGATTTCGGTAGTGTTATTTAAAAAGTCATAGCGAAGTCACTTTGACGTCTAAGCATGGAACCTTTCATAATAAGATGTATTTACAGAAGGAAAACCGTTGATTATGTCATGGAGTTGAAGTTAGAAACTTGGTGATACCGGAGTATGGCATGGTAAATTTACATCTTATGCCCAATATATTATGTTGCAAAAAGATCAAGAAAATTTGATCACAAAAGCTAATTCCAGAATATGCAGTGCTGGAATTTGAGTCAACTTGGCTGAATAAACTATATCGACTCGAAAGTATCTAGAAGGGGTAGAGTAAATGGTTGGAACGATCTGTGAGTCTATTTTCTAACAAAAAAATCGGTTCACAAAAATAGTGTTTGGGCACGGAGTTATTGCAGTTTTGATCAAGGCGCGCTTTGCTGACTACATAACACTTCAAAATATGCAGTGCTGGAATTTGAGTGAACTTTGCTGAATAAAATGTATCAACTCGAAAATATCTAGATAGGGTGGAGTACATGGTTCGAAAGATCTGTGATTCTATTTTTTTAACAAAAAAATCGATTCGTAAAAATAGTGTTTGGGCACGGAGTTATTGCAGTTTTGGTCAAGGCGCGCTTTACTGACTGCACAACACTTCAAAATATGCAGTGATGGAATTTGAGTCAACTTGGCTGAATAAACTGTATCGACTCGAAAGGATCTATAAGGGGTGGAGTACATGGTTGGAAAGATCTGTGAGTCTATTTTCTAACAAAGAAATCGGTTCGCAAAAATAGTGTTTGGGCACGGAGTTATTGCAGTTTTGGTCAAGGCGGGCTTTGCTGACTGCACAACACTTCAACACAGCGATTGGAATTTGAATTTTCTAGTAATAGCATGTAGTTCTATGCAAATGACAAAAGTATCATTATTTTCTTCATCTTTACTCGTTATACAAACTTCAATTGACCCAAAATTCCAAAAGTTTAATGCAGAATTTGTAAAGAAAACAAAATTTCCTTTCAAACAAAATCACCAACAAACAATATTTTGAAATGGAGAATTAAATGTCTAAAAATAAACTGTCAATCTTTAATTCTTTACTACTCATCTAGTTTCTTTCGCTTGATTTGTTTGATAGCTTTCGTAACAGACAATTGTTCCTCCTCATCATTGGAAATAGTAACGTGCGAACGTTTCTTTGGAGTCTGGTCATCTAATAAGGATAGTTCAGAGTTTTCCCCCATAGATTTCAGGAGCTTATCCTACAAAATTTTAAAAGTAAAACGTTATAGTTAAATAAAATGTTGTCTTTAAACAATAATGAAGATTGTAATAAGGATTAGATTTGTATTGCTGCTTAAATTTTACCTCAGTATTACAGTTCAAGATGGTCGCATCTTCATCTCCATGATTATGTTTGGAAGCCACCTCCTGGAGTTTAAATCAATTCAAACTTGAACATGTATATCATTTTATATATGTAAATAATTCGTCGTAGATTGTACTTACATCAATATTTATGAGAGATAAAAATTGCGCAATGATATTAGTATCCTCCGTTACATGTTTTACAGTGAAAGTTCGCTTCTCGTGAGAAGTTTCTAACGTTCATTGATCAACATCTATTCTGAATAAAAATTCCCTTTCAAACAAATTCTCAAAACATTCAGGCAGTTGATCCTGCAGAACATTACCACAAATTTATATTTTTTACAGAGATTATATAGTATTAAAATATATGATGATAAAAATAACAAAATAAACTAACCACCTCTGAGACATCTTTAAGAACTGAAGCAGCCGACATCCCGAGCAAAGTAGATGCTATACCATCAAATAGGATAAAGTGAGTCTCATATTGATCTTTATCAATGACGCAAACTCTGATTTTGAACCTAAAAAGCAGAAATAATGCCCAATTAGTATGCAAAAATGAGACATTGTATATATTCTTGAGATGTATCCATATAAAAATTAATCAACTTCCTCCATTACCTCTGGATAACGCTGCTATAAGATGTTTTGCATTTAGAGCACATCTTTGAGTTCATATTGAATCCTTTAGCACACTTCGCGTTGCTACACCCATCATAGTACCATTTTGCATGTGAATCCACATCGAATATGGTTGCCAACACGGTATATACACCAACCTAATAAAAAGAATAATTATAGTAAGAATATTTACATGAATATAATTGACTAAAAGATTTAATTCTGAAACTTTATAATATACCTCGTTACATGTGAGCAAATCACTAATTGATTTGAATTCTCTGGTGTTCAACCACATATCACCACCATTGATATGACTACTCTCATTAGTGTTAATAGTCAAAGAACGACTGTTGGATGAAAACTTGATAATATGCCATTAAAATAAAAAATATATATGAAAAATATACATGTAAAGAAAAAATATATGTTACAAATTCATAGATTGTTATTATTAGAGTTTAATCTTAACTTGCTATGAAACTATGCCACTTCAGGAAATGATGGATTTATATGCAACTTGGAGGCATGTTTCATTGTCTGGACATGTGTCTTTCCTGTATAAGTATTTGAACGTATCTAATATGTAACTAAGCTTTAATCATAAAGTAATAACAATCTAAATAAATATATGATAAAAATACATTGGAATCTCGACAACATTCCAAACTGTAAAATAATAATAACAGGGTGTTTCGTATCTTCACCCTTATTCTCAATAAACGCTTTAAGTTCATCTCCATATGATTCCCACAAAACGCAAGACAACTCCATTCCGCTGTCAAAATAATAGAACGTAATTGTATAATAAATACTAAAGAAATAAGTATTCAAATTATAGTATCTATAAATAAGTATAATTGATGATATTTTTGTATCACATACTCGTTATCAATAAGTCCCACTTCCAACGTTCTAGTATTCAGTTTCTGCACAACTTTAAAATCTGGTAAAGGTAAAATAACCTCACCAATGACATCTAGCAAATAACAATGACATGTTAGTAAATATAATAATTCAATTAAAAGAAAATAAATATAATTCATTTATTATAAAAAAAAAATGATATATGAGGCATAGTTCTCACCTACTATGAACACTTCATTTAAACACCCAATTGATTGAAAAGGTGTGAACATGAAACTATTTTCTGAAATTTGGACAAACGTATCGGCATCTTCTACCTTAGTCCTCAAACTCATAGTTAGTTTCCATTTGTGATTAATTTTTTCCATTTGAGTTGATTGAATATTTTCTTCAACCCCAATTTTTTCGATATTTAGAACTTTCCCAATTTCAAACTTAATCTTCAAATTAGATGGCAAGCTGTTCGGGGTGGTAGCCTGAATTTTAGAACCCTAAATAAAATAAAAAATAGTATTAAAGATTCAATATGAAGATCAAATTAAATAAATAGAAGCCTGAATAAAAATTATGCAAGATAAGAAAGTAAATTAATAAAAATTATTACCTCTTCATCAACTAATATCATCTCATCTAACGTTTTTCCGTATCAGTTTGTCTGCTCCCATTTACGTAAAATGCGAGCATTAATGTTACAAAACCTAGCGTTCTTATCAATTGATTTAATACCAATCAATCGACTTGTCGACATAATCTGTAATTTCATTTAAATAAACGAAAACAATATGTTAGGTAAAAATCCAAAAAACGAAATGAATGCACTTTTGTAGCTTAAACTGCACTTACATAAGTTTCACCTTTGCCATTTTTTATTGTCCAGAAAAGATCGTCCCATTTCCAAAATTGTTGGGTTAAAATAATTAAACTTTCAAAATTTTCAATCAAAGGAGGGAGGAAGGAGCGAATGAGAACCAAACAATAATATCTCAAGGTATCAATGTCATGCTATATGTTCCCAAACATAGATTAACTAAAGAGAAGGTTCAGAAATTTCTTGAAAGTAACAATAATAAGAATTGCATTCACCATGAACTTACACACAATCTGATCTTACATTTGAAGGTTCACCCATAAGAGTAAACTAAATTTAAACTTGGACATGCATGGGTGTGACATATGGACAGTATGAAGTCCTAAACTTATATAAGCAAAAACGACAGCAACAATAATTCTGATGCTCCAAAGTTATTGTAATTGTTGAGTTTTGGGGTTACAAACGCAGCGAAAATCTTTATAAAACAACAAAACCCTAGCCCTTGAATTCGTCTATCATGAAGAGGTGAAAAGCATGAAATAGATTTACATACCTTGATTGCGATTGAGTTTGTTCGAAAACGGATCTTCAAAGCGAATCTCAAAAACTGTTGATGATGTTTTTGATCTTCTCCTTGTTCTTACTTGGTGATGAATCAACGATTGAAGTCTTCAAGCTTTTGGTGATAACGCAATCACCCTCTATCGGTAATCCACACGTGAACGGACCAAGAACGCTTCTTGATTGATTGCTAAATGATCTTCGATTATTGAAACGATTTTCAATAACCAATGGCTAAAAGTGTTTTTGATCTTTGATTCTTAATCTAGATCTCAATTTTAGTGTTTCATAACCCCAAAATTACATGTGTTTTTGGCTGACCAAAGGATTGTATTTATATCAAACATAAATCCGTAACAAATAGGAAAGAATCCTTGTCAAAAACCAAAACCAAATCTGCCAAGGAAAACGTGTACGAACAGATTTTGGTCACTGGCACGAGTCGTGCTCAAGAGCACGAGTCGTGCCCAGTGGCAAAGTATGTCGCGCTACACACCTAGCCAGTAAACCAGTTTTGCAGATCAAAGGGCACGAGTCATGCCTAAGGGCACGAGTCGTGAGCACGACTCGTCCCGTAGGGCATGAGTCGTCCCTTAATGATTGCTCTCTGATACAGTCGTCCCTTCACATGGCACGACTTGGGCCAAAGCGGGACGAGTCATCCCCTGAGCCCAGATTTCACCCTTTTAGCCATTTTCAATCCGTTCTTTTGTGTGTGACCCTTTAGGAATTATATTTTATGTTGGTAGTGAGTTGAAACATCAACCTCACAAGACATAAGTGACTTCTAGCAAATCATTATGTTCACCCTATTAAATATAACATCAAAGCTTGATTCCTTGATAATCAAATGTCAAAATCCCTTTGTCCACGATGTCCAATTGAACATGAGTGATGGTCTATGTCAACTCATTTCGTTCAATGCTTTCTCGATTCCGAATATGTTGATAATCCAAATGCATTTGATCTATATCAAATCACTTGAGTGTGGCCACACATTTCATCAACATCATTCATCGAAGGGCCCAAGCAAACATCTCTCTCAACGAGAGGGATAAATCCCATCATGACTTATCATTCTTCCCTATAAGAATCCAATCATGCTAACATATCCCTTATTGCTATTCGATTAAAGATAGTGTTAGACTATATCAAACACAATGTTCATCATGTGGAAGACGATGATAATCTCAGGTTCGAAGGATTCAATGACACGACTATCATGAGATTTAATCATGACAACATACCATGTCATAAATCTCATAAGTAGGTCATGTCCAATACTTGTTCTCTAGCAAGTATCCATAAGTGTAACATGCATCTCCATGCATATAATCATCTCCATGATTATCCATTACTGAAATTACCCGGGATTTTGCGCGGGCGCGAAACGCGGTTGTCTTTCGCGGAGGGGTTGGTGTCTGAGACCTCGCTTCATGGGAAGGAAAAATGAGGAGTCGCCACGCGGTTTTTGTATTTTGAGCCCAAACGTTGAGAAACGGCTTTAGAAAATGGTGTCGTTTTTATTGGTAGCAAAAACTTAGGAAAAGGCTTTGAAAACAGGGGATCATTTTTATTGGTAGCAAAAACGAGTAAAAAGCTTTTTTAGTACCAGAGATTGTTAGGTTCGGAGGTCAAGTTACGTTTCGGGTAGAGTATTACGAGATCGCCCGAAACGCCTCGCATGACGAGTCTTTCTACCTTTCTCGAAATCGTGTGTGTGTGTTTTGAAATGGGGGCTTGAATGACAAGCTTAATCTTGGTTTGAATGACAAACGTTGATTAGGTGACTTTTGAAAAGACGAGCGTTTGAATGACAAACGTCGGTTTTGAGTCTGAAATGAGCGTTTGCGTGGCAAACGTCGATTTTGAGTTTGAAATGAGCATTTGCGTGGCAAATGTCGATTTTGAGTTTGAAATGAGCATTTGCGTGGCAAACGTCGATTTTGAGTTTGAAAGGGAGTTCAGAGGTCGAACTCCGGTTTTTTGAACCGGGAATGTCATTGTTAACGATTTTTATGGGAAAAATGCGTATTAAATGATTTTAAGTGTCAAATGGCGGCTTTTAGTTTGAAGATGAGCATTCGGAGGCCGAACGTCATTTCGCGCGTTTTGAAAGAGAGTTCGACGGACGAACTCCGGTTTTGAACCGGGCATTACATTATTAACGATTTTTACGGGAAAAATGCGTATTAAATGATATGCGATCAATGAATCGGGTTGCGACTCGGACTTTGAAAAGTAAATACTATCACGATCCAAACGGGTCGGACTTTGTAAATGACAGTATTTAAAGTGCGGTATCAACGGAATCAAACGATCCGGATACGTAAATGACGATCAAAGAGGCCAAACGGGTCGGATTTGTAAATGATACCAACGAGGCCAAACGGCTCGGATTTGTAAATGACAGAATTAAAATGACGATCGACGAATCGATCGATCCGAAATTGGTAAATGACAATAAAAGTAAACGGAACGGGGTCGGAACGCCGTTTTAACCCGTGATTACTTCTCTTACGGAAAGAGAAGAGGATCGAGGGGCTAAAACGTATCGGACCCCGTTAGACGGAGGCGTCTACATTTCGATAACGACGTTCGAAACGGTTGTAGCGACTGGCGCGTAAACCGAGACGGAACGAGAGATTTAGAGAGAGGGAGTTATACCTATGGCTAGGGTTGACTCCTTTGGCTCGGGAGGTGTGTACGGGACACGGAAAGTGATTCGAAAGGTTGTTTCGAAGTAGTAAGGTGCGTATTTGATCGAAATACGAAGGTTTCACGTGAATCGAGACGAAACGGGAGCTCGGAAGGGGTGAAAACTGCTTAGGCCGTGGGGTAGTGAAATTTTGGAGTGAATTTTGTCCTCTTTTTGGCTTTGACAGCCATTTCTATTTATAGGTGAAAAATGCAGTAGGAGTCCGGACGGACTTGGACTGAATCCAGGGGGTTTTTGGGTATTTTGGAAATCTGGGGGACTTGCTGGCAATTTCAGGAAAAGTGCACAGGGAGTCCGGCCGGACTAGGCTTGCAAATCAGGGGTATTTTGGTCTTTTAGCCTTGATTTGTGATTGAAGGGTGACTAGAGGGAGGTGGCATGGCTGCCACGTGCCCTCTGAGTCACCAGCCTTATGGGAATTCGTTCCCCGGTCCTGGTTTTGTCCATTTTTTAAAATAACAAATCCGAAAAATGTCCGAAACGCCCGAAAAGTGCCGGAAAATGCATTTTTCAGGGAAAGCCATACTTTTACGTGAGATGACACGTGTTAAGTGCGGTTCGACGTCGGGATGCACGGGGCAGTCCCGGGACGTCTCGTTGGCACAGCAACAGAGAGTTTAACGAGTTCCGGTTAACCTGGAGCGGGCCAGTTAACGGATTTCGGTTAACTTTCTGACGGATTTGGACGATTCGAATTTGGGTACTTACAGTTAGCCCCTCAGCGATGTCTCCTCCGAAGGAGGTGGGGTCGTTGAAAAAGATAAGGATCCAAATCGGGATGCCTTACTTTGAAAGAGACCTGGGCGGTCAGCTGGCTGGACCCTTAGCGAAAAGGATTCCTACGTATCCCGAGCGGGAATCAAGCCGATCGTAGTTCGAAAGGGGGCAAGGGCCGCGCATGGGGACCTTGACCTGAGCGAGACTGTTAGGAGGCGTCTAAACCTGGATGAGACCATTCGCGAGGTACCTGTACCTGAATGGAGACTATAGGGAGGCGTCTGAACCTGGGACTTCTGAAACCTTCAAGGGCGTGTGGCGCCTCAAACCGGAGTTGCGATGCTGACGAGGGCGTTCGTGCCTTCGGGTTCGGGCTTATTGCTGTTGCCGAAGAGGGATTGTTGCAAGGCGTTCGTGACTTGGGGTTCGGGCTTATTGCTGTTGCCGAAGAGACGAACAACGAAGGTCTCGATAGGAGAGTGGAGGTCGGACCGCGAAGGTCGGGATTGACTGTTTGAGATGGGACAGTGAAAGGTCGCGATGGGGGATTGAAATCGGACCGTGGAAGGTCGCGATTAAGACTTTGAAATCGGACCGTGAAAGGTCGAGGTTGAGAATTGAAATCGAACCGTGAAAGGTCGCGATTGAGAATTGAAATCGGACCGTGAAAGGTCGCGATTGAGAATTGAAAGCGGACCGTGAAAGGTCGCGATTGAGGATTGAAATCGGACCGTGAAAGGTCGCGATTGAGACTTTGGAATCGGACCGTGAAAGGTCTCGATTGAGAATTGGAATCGGACCGTGAAAGGTCGCGATTGAGGATTGAAATCGGACCGTGAAAGGTCACGGTTAAGACTTTGAAATCGGACCGTGAAAGGTCGCGATTGAGAATTGGAATCGGACCGGGAAAGGTCGCGATTGAGGATTGAAATCGGACCGTGAAAGGTCGCGATTGAGAATTGAGATCGGACCGTGAAAGGTCGCGATTGAGACTTTGGAATCGGACCGTGAAAGGTCGCGATTGAGAATTGGAATCGGATCGTGAAAGGTCGCGGTTAAGGATTGGAATCGGACCGTGAAAGGTCGCGATTGAGAATTAAAATCGGACCGTGAAAGGTCGTGATTGAGAATTGGAAGCGGATCGTGAAAGGTCGCGATTGAGACTTTGAAATCGAGCCGTGAAAGGTCGCGATTGAGGATTTGAATCGGACCGTGAAAGGTCGCGGTTGAGGATTGAAATCGGACCGTGAAAGGTCGCGATTAAGGATTGGAATCGGACCGTGAAAGGTCGCGATTTGAGACTTTGAAATCGGGCCGTGAATGGTCGCGATTGAGGATTTGAATCGGACCGTGAAAGGTCGCGGTTGAGGATTGAAATCGGACCGTGAAAGGTCGCGATTGAGAATTGAAAGCGGACCGTGAAAGGTCGCGATTGAGGATTGGAATCGGACCGTGAAAGGTCGCGATTGAGACTTTGGAATCGGACCGTGAAAGGTCGCGATTGAGAATTGGAATCGGACCGTGAAAGGTCACTTGAGGATTGAAATCGGACCGTGAAAGGTCGCGGTTAAGACTTTGAAATCGGACCGTGAAAGGTCGCGATTGAGAATTGGAATCGGACCGGGAAAGGTCGCGATTGAGGATTGAAATCGGACCGTGAAAGGTCGCGATTGAGAATTGGGATCGGACCGTTTAAGGTCGCGATTGAGAATTGGAATCGGACCGTGAAAGGTCACGATTGAGACTTTGGAATCGGACCGTGAAAGGTCGCGATTGAGAATTGGAATCGGACCGTGAAAGGTCGCGGTTAAGGATTGGAATCGGACCGTGAAAGGTCGCGATTGAGAATTGAAATCGGACCGTGAAAGGTCGCGATTGAGAATTGGAAGCGGACCGTGAAAGTTCGCGATTAAGGATTGAGATCGGACCGTGAAAGATCGCGATTGAGACTTTGAAATCGGACCGTGAAAGGTCGCGGTTGAGACTTTAATGGTGAAGACCATTATTAAATTTTAACGTCGGGAGACGGAATAGTAACTGGAATGTCCGGAGACATGATTGAACGTTTGAATGTCAAACGTCAACTGGACTGAATTTAACGTCAGGAGACGAGCGTTAGTGAAAACTGACTTTGATTTATCCTCGGGGGATGGGGTGTTAGAAATGTCTAACTGGGGGAAATTTTACACTTTTGGGGGCCAAAAGTGGTAAAATTGAAACTGCGAAAAATTGAGGGGCCAAAGTGGCAAAAAATTTTCTGGTGCAGTAAGAGTCCGGCCGGACTTTTACTAAATTTGACAAAGCCCTATTCAGCGCCGAGGCCGAGGAAGAAGGAGTCATTTTCTTTCATTGTTGCCGGCGAGAGAGGAGAGAAAAGAGAGAAAAATTCCAACCCAAATTGCAAGTTTTGCTCGAATTTGTGAAGGAAATTTGCTATGGAAGGTGAAGGAGGACCAATGGCTCGTCATGGAAGGATCGATGACGAAAGAACACGGTTGGTTCGGACCATTCGAACCATTGTGCACCCATTGAATCCGGCGGAGTTTTATCCGGCGAGGGATAGACACAACTCCAAGGATGGGATCAAGAGACAAGTAAGTTTCCTACAAATTCCATTAATTTTAAGAATGTGCATTCTTTAAATGTTAGAAATTTGTTAGGAATGAACTTAGGGATTTTGGTGCTTGAATTGGGGCTTTTGACTTTGCTATGAACCTTTGTCGAAATTGACTAGGATGTAGTTCAATTGACACTATGGGTGGATGACATAAAAATTTTGGTTGCAAAATTCCATGTCTAGATGCATTTTCCAAAATTAAAGTAGCTTTAATTCGGGACGGAGTAAATTTTCGAAAAATTCGAAAGAGATTTGAAAGTTCCGGATTCGACGGAGTTTTCGAAAGATTTTGAAAGTTCCAGATTCGACGGAGTTTTCGAAAGATTTTGAAAGTTCCAGATTTGACGGAGTTTTCGAAATGTTTTGAAAGTTCCGGATTCGACGGAGTTTTCGAAATGTCTTGAAAGTTCCGGATTCGACAGAGTTTTCGAAATGAATGAGAATATACGTAGGAAATGAATGAGAATCGTATCTGCATTGCATCCTTTTGACATGCGTTGGTGCATTTCTGTTGACGTTGCTTCTGTGCTGTTTGTCTGCAGGGGACAGGGACGGTTAATACACATAACCAGAAGAGTCGGGGTGCCTTTGAGGCGGTGCGAGCATTGTGGGACATTATCCCGGACGTGGCTCGAGAGGGAGAGAGGAGTCCGCGGCAGCTGGTGCTTGACTCCGGGTTGGCTGGGTTCATCGTGTGGCCGCGACAGCTGATACGCCGAGGGCCAGGTCTATGTATGTTGCTCTGAGTGAGTATTGGTGGGATACGACCCACACTTTCCATTTCAGATGGGGGGAGGCGACGGTGACTCCCACGGATTTTGCCGCTATTACTGGGTTGCCGACTTAGGGCAACACGCTGGTGTGGGTTGATGGTTACACCCCGGAGCAGCGGTCCGGGCTGGCCGGGTTTTGATATTATCGATGCCAAGGGCTTAGGCATTCGGTACAGCCGATGGAGAGGCATCTGGAGGCGGGTGTCGCCGATTATCCGTGGGTCCTTGAGGATGACCGCAGCGTCCGGCTCGAGGGTTCCTTTGGTCATATTGTCGCCGACTTTATTCTCGACTTCGACACGTCTTGTCACTTCCCTTTGCTCGGGTCGCAGGTAGACTTGGATGCCGTGAGGGGTTCGCGTGGGGGAGGCCGGACTGGCCGAGCTCTACCACTCCCCGGACGGAGTTCTCGCGGGAGAGGAGCACTCCTTTAGCTGCTTCACGCCTGTCTTGGATGTAAGTTCACGTACTTTTTCTCTTCCTTGCCTCTTTTATGTACTCGTATGTATCTGCTTTGTAGCTGACATAACTTTCCATTCTCTTGGCGGGTGCGGTGCTACGAGGTGTTCAAATCCGCAGATTGGGACATCAAGGAGCCGTACCGACCCCCTGTTCCCTGCCATGCCGATTTGGCGTAAGAAAGCGAAGAGGGCGGTTTCTTCGAGAGTTGGCACTCGAGTGTCGTACGAGGAGATATCTCCGGCACCGAACCGGGAGTTCTCTCGAGAGGATCCACCGACTGGTGGAGTAGGTTCGATGCCGTCGCTGTTCAGATTGTCAGCGAGATTACACGGAGGCGGAAGCTCCTGGTGGGACTTCACTGCGACGCCATGTATCTGGGGGAGAGGGTGACTCATCAGCATAGGCAGGGATCCCTTCCTTTGGTGCCGGTGGATCCTCCTTTGTACATGCAAGATCCCCTGGAGATGCCGATGGACGAGCCGAGGGTACATACGGCGCGTATTACACCGAGTACGTCATAGCGGGGCCGCCTATGATGTTTTCTTGAGGATGAGGCCGAGGAGCCCTCGGGTGCACAAAGATAGAGAGGGCGAGGTCCCTGGAGGTCCTCGAGATTTTCCGGTCTCGCGAGCTAGGCTAGCGTACGAGGGGCTGGACGGTTCACGTAGGCGACTTGTGATCCCGCTCCCGGCTGAGCCGAGACCACGATACAGGTGAAATTACCCGGATTCGAGAGGCTCGCGCCCCGGCATCTGGCATCTTTTGCGTTGGAGCGGTTTGGTCTCGCCGTTTGTTTTCGCATTTTGTAGAGTCGCCACGCCGTTTTTATTAAGCCCAAAACATTGAAAAGGGCATCGCTTAAAGATAATTTTAAACCTGTTTTTGTGTGATGAGATTTTGAGTTCGGAGGTCAGATGACTCCTCGGGAAGAGAATATTAGAATATTAGAGCTCACCCGAGTTGCCTCGTAAAACGAGTCTTTCGGATACCCCTAATATCCTTTAAATGTTGTGTGTGTGTGTGTGTGCTTTTTAAAAATGCATGCTGTATCGGATGTCTACATTGTATGCTATGTATGGAAATGTATTGAAATAGTGTAGGAAGGAAGCCTTACCAATGTTGGTTCGCGTCTGTCTTGCGCTGGCGAATAGTGTTTGAGGTCGGAGTAGCTGTCCTAGGCACGGATCGGGATTGCTTCGGGAGATGCCGGTTGCTCCGCTGGACGTGAGTTTCGGCGTGAGTTGAGGTTGCTGCGGTAGCCGCGTTCGGCGGCAGGGCATGGCGTGCGTGGGGATCGTCTGGATCACTCGGGCGAAGGTTCTGCGTGCGTTGAGGTGGCAGGAGTCACTCGGGCGGGAGTTTCGGCGTGGTTTGGGATCGCCTGGGCTTGACTCGGAAAGAGCCGGGACGCCTCGGGAAAGACCGTGCAAGGCCTCGGAGTACCACGAGGGGCCTCGTAGTACCTCGAGAGTGCCTCGGGCGCGCGGGAGCGTCGCGGGAGCGCTGGGAGGCTTCCGAAGCACCACGAGGGGGCTCGGAAGGCCTCGGAAGGATCCGAAAGGGGCCGGAATGCCTCGGAAGGACTTAGAGGGGAAGCCGAAGGCCTAGGGAGGAAGAGAGAAGTGGGAGGTGTGTCAAAATGAGGAGGGGGAGCCCTCTATTTATAGTGCCGTATTAGGTGCAAGAAGGTCCGTACGGACCTCCCCGGTAATCCGCACTTTTGGTTTTCCTCGATTTGAGGGAATCTGTGATGATGGAGGAATATTTGCAATTATGATGTTCCTGTGCAATAAGGTCCGTACGGACCAAGTTGACATATGAAAAGAGGTCCGTACGACCAACTGCAGAGGAGGTAATCATTTTCCGGATTTGAGGGAATATTGTGGACTTTAAGAAGATTCAAGAATTATTAAAGCAAAGAGGTCCGTACGGACCATTATTGCTATTCCAATTTCCTGAAAATTCCCAAAAGGTCCTTTTGTCCCTTTTTATCCCAGAAAGGCTCCTCCCTTGGTTTGGCTGGGGGTTTTGAGAGGGTTTTGAGTGCCAGAGGTTTTCGAGACTGCGTTGATGAGTCTGCGGTGTTTCCCGTGTGTTTGAAAGGGTGTGATCCAGATTGGGGTACTTACAACAGGGCGGACCCCAATGCTTCGGTGAACACCCTTTTTGATTTTTTGCATTTGATAGTAGCATTCTGCAAATGTTGCATCTGTACTTTCTGCTTGCTTTCTGATGACTTTCCCGGTTCGCAGTATCCGGCCGTACGTCACAATGACGCCATGAGGCTGGTGGACGGGTGGTCCGCCACGCTAGGAGGCTCGTGGAGTTCATGTGGTGCGCCTCCCGGAGGAGCGTGGACGTCCGTGATCGGGGGCCGTCTAGGCCGAGAGATTCGCCCGCTCCCACACTCCGGTGGGGAGGACTTTATACGGGGTTCGGCCAATTCGCGGCGGAACGGGCTGGATTTGAGCTCCTTCTTCACGCGCACTCGGGCGCGAGAGGGGGAGTCCTCGAGTTCGCGCACTCCGAGGAGGCCCTTCGCCTATTCCCTACGGAGGAGTTTGGCGAGTTCCTGTTTGCGACGGATCCCAGCATGGGCGAGCAAGATGTCGAGTGTACGGATGACGAGCGTGACTCGAGAGTAGTCCTACTTTTCTACCGCTTTCTTTCTTTCTCGCTTTGTTTAGACAAAATGCATGTATTTGTCAGAACAAATTTTGATTTGAACCGTATTTGCAAAAAGGCTTCAAAGTGGGCGAAACTCGTACTTCGCATATTTATATTCTGTGATCACCTTCTGTTATTTTTTGGCAAATAAGGAAGTAGGTTAATCAAAAATAAATAAAATAAGAAATGCACTAAAAATTGAACGGGTCAAAAATTAAGCATGCATGCACTAATTATTAATTATTTGCACTGTTGCACGAGCCCGGGGCGGAAGGGATACCTGATATTTGTTGCATGAAACCATGGGCGCACGCGATTTCTCAAAGGTGAACAGGGAGTAGCTTGGAAATGTTTCCAATTTAGGGCAATGGGCTGCAGAGTTGACCAAGTCAATCCCAGAGGGAGTCCGGCCCTGACTTGGAATGAATTTCCAGATTCTTTAAATTGCGCTTCAAACTTTGCAATTGTTTAAGAACTGCGCATAGTTTTTTGTTCATCTCGGCTGAATTCCTTTCCATTTCTTAAGGTTCCCTTCATTTTTCGACATGGCTCCCTTTCCCAAGTTATCGTCTCGGATGCAAGAGCGATATTTGGACAACTTTCGATCGTGGGTACGGAACCACACGAGGCGAGAACAAAAGGTTTTTCGAAGGCCGTTACGGGATTAAATTTGTTCGGGCTTTGAAGGAGCTCATGCGCGATTGGGATCTTTGAGAGCCGCGTCTCGGTTCGGGACGTACGGAGGAATGTGTACGGCTTTTCGTACAACGAAATCACTCCTACGTTTGAAGATTTCCGGGCCATTCGGGAGGACCCGAGACGGAACAGCCTAGTTCTTCCGTATGCGGTGACATGGCAGCTTTGTTGAGAAGCTAGTGTCTTTGTTTGGTATCTACATTTGGAGAAGCATACGGGATGCCGATACAGATACCGATTACGTTGACATTTCGGACCGCCCGAAAGATTTGCCGGAGCCGAGGGGAGCGTCTTTTCGTGGGACGCGTTTGCTCTGTGCACGATTGCTACTCGTTCACATTCACGTCTCGGGTGTGTACCATCACAAAGCATCCTGGACCTAGTGAGGCAAAGTGCCGGAGTGGGGGAGACATCGTGCCGCCGGGTCTTGGGCGAGACGTTCCACGGGCATAGGTCGGATGGCGATCGGTAGCCGATACATGTGGGGAGGAGTCCCGCTATGCGCCGACCATGTGGTTGAGGGAGAGGCTGCGATGATGCCCGAGGTGCCAATGTCCCGTGACGCTTGGTCTTTCTCGCGACGTCCTTCTGGTGATAGGGGGCGATCAGAGCCGGAGCTCTGGATGGCCAGACTTTGCACGCATCATTTGCGCTGGTGGGTTCCCCATTGGAAATTACGAGACTTGCGGGACAACTCCGGGAGGGTCTGCATTGATCGTCGAGTGCCGGGCTGTCTCTCGCACGTCTTTCTATATTCCATCATTGGTTACTGCGACGCACGGGCTGGGAGCGAGATGCCACCGACCGATCCGAGTTATGTTGCTACCTTTGAGGTGGGATCTTTGCGGATGGAAGATCCTTCGACGCTATTGCGATCACCGGTGTTGGCAATACGCGTCCTTTCCGCCAGGTTCTCTTTCACCGGAGAGAGGGCATTACATCGACGCAAAGATCCGAACCGGTATGAAGAGTGTATAGGGGAGACACAGATGGCTATCTTGTGGAGACGGAGTGGCTGGTGGGTGCGATCACAGACGGCTCGACCTTGAGGAGGACGAAGCAAGGGCTAACCACAGGAATCATGTTGGCGATGCCGTAGGCCGATTATGTGGCAAGTCTTGATCGGGAGGCCAATCAAACACTTGTGATGATGGCTCAAGCGGGGCGGCTCGAGACGAGCTAGAGAAAGGGCTAAGTTGATGCGCAGGGCTTGACGGAGGCGTCGGGAAGAGTCCACGAGCCGGGTAGAAGGCCTACCGGAATATTTCTGCGAAGGTGAAGAACACTCGCCGGGGAAAAGGGAAGGGGAAGAAGGATGAAGGACCTAGTACGGGAAACTAGGTTGACCTTGCCGTCCGGAGTATCCACCCATTATCATTGCAGATACATTAATTGATTAATGTTTTATTGTAGTTTTGCTAGCGTGTAGCGAGTCAAGAGTTGACCGTGCTTGAACTCATCAAAGAATATTTTAACCGTTATGAATTTGTAGGTTAAATGAAAAGAGTTTTTCGAAACACAAGCAATTGATGCTTATTATATATTTTTTTTTTGTTTTTTAGACCGAACCAATGATGGCTGCCTACGTTCCCTTTTACGGTTGGACTAAGGGGCTCAGTCACCGTAGTTCGACACTTTAGGTGATTTTGAGAAAACAAAGACAAAAGAAGTGCGACTGCTTTTACTTGGATCATTAGCGGGAATGTATCCAGTTGGGTATTACTCTTTTAGCACTTTAATTTACCGAGGGGGACGGTGTATGGGGAAGGAGAGTTGACTCGTGCTCTTCCTCAAACGAAGTATTCGCGGAGCTTGCTTCCGTTCACCGGGTTAACGAAAGGGTTTCCGTCCAAGTCCGCTAGCTTCATGGCTCCTCCGGAGAAGATTCTTTGTACCACGAACGGTCCTATCCGAGGTAGGCTCCCACTTTCCGAGAAGGATTGGTCTGCGTAGGAGGCTTTTCCTTTAGCACCAAGCCGCCTTCTATGATGTCTCGGATCTTGACTTTCTTGTCGAATGCTCGTGCCATTCTGCTCTGATAGGCTCGAGTGTGTTCCATGGCTTTCAATCTGCGCTCGTCGAGTAGAGCAAGTTCGTCGTGACGGCTCTGTAGCCATTCGACTTCATTGATCCCATTTTCCAAGAGGACTCGGAGGGATGGAATTTCCAATTCCACGGGCAACATCGCTTCCACTCCGTAGGTAAGAGCGAACGGAGTCTCCCCTGTGGCGGTTCTGACTGACGTTCGGTATCCCCAGAGGGCTAAATGTAGCTTTTCGAGCTAGTCCCGACCTCTGGTGGTCATCTTTCTTATTATCATGGCGAGAGTTTTGTTGGCTGCCTCTACTGCACCATTGGTTTGTGGTCTGTAAGGAGAAGACTTGTGACGTGTGACTCTGAATTCGGTCAGTAGTTGGTCACAATCTCCTTCGAAGTGAGTCCCATTGTCGGATATGATCTCGCTGGGCACTCCGTATCGACACATGATGTTCTCTCGGATGAACTCGGCCACCTTCTTAGAATTCAGCACCTTGTACGATCTGGCTTCTACCAATTTGGTGAAGTAGTCGACTGCGACTAGAATGAACTCGTGACCATTGCTCCCTGGTGGAGTGATCTTGCCGATGACGTCGATTCCCCATGTGGCGAAAGGCCATGGCGTAGTCATGCAATAGAGTTCATGAGGCGGGATGCGATTGAGGTTGGAGAACCGTTGACATTTGTCGCAGCTCTTCTGACGAACTGGATGCGCCTGCTTCCATTGATATTCAATAGTATCCCATACGGAGAATGATCTCGTGTCAATGCTCTGGCGTTCATGTGCGGACCGCAGTTCCGTTGTGAACTTCGTTCATTAGCTCGCCGGCTTTTTCTTTGTTTACACACCGAAGGAGTGGCCCTTGGTGGCGCTTCTTGTACAACATACCCCCCAGAATGATGAAATGGGATGCCAGGCATTTTAATGCCATCATGTTTTTGGCTTTGATCCCTTCTTTGTATTTTCCATCTTTATTTGTGAAGGAAGCTTCTCCGCTTTGGAGGTACTGGTAAACTGATTGTACCGTGGTTCGTCGATCATTTCTTTTTCTTTTTCGATCTCACAAAGAATAGGCGGGTGTTTCCGTCCGCCTATTCTCGAGGGGTTTTACCGTTTCCATCGGGAATTTCGACAAGAGAGGCGAGGGTTGCTGCATGCTCGCGGCGGTTCCTGTCTCTTGGCAAATAGTAAAAAGAGATGTCTTTGAACTGAGCAATGAGCTCCTCCATGTACGCGCGGTACTTCTGGAGGCCAGAATCTACCGTCTTCCATTTGTTGGACACTTGATTGATGATCAATGCTGAGTCTCCATATACATCCAAACTTTCCGAGATGTTGCTCTCGAGGGCGGCTTCCAAACTCCGCGCACAAGCTTCGTATTCTCGCCGCATTGTTGGTTGCTTCGAAATTCGGCTTGATAGTTATGGGAGTATGCTCGTCCTTGGGATCGATAAGGAGCATTCCAATACCATTCCCCTTCTTGTTGGCTACCCCATCGAAGAAGAGTTGCCAGCGGTTTGCGCTGTCCAGTGAAAAGATTCCGTCGTCCGGAAACTACGGATCAGGACCCTTAGGTTCATTGCTTGGGAAGTCGGCCACCGATCCGCCATTACTCGCCCTTTGTTGATTTTCTCGACCATGTACTTGATGTCGAACTCACCAGAAGAATGACCACTTGGCTAGCCGCATTGACAGAGATGGCTTGTCAAAGAGATATCTGACGGGGTCCACTTTGGAGACCAGAGCACCGAATGCGACCGCATGTAGTGTTTCGGCTTTCCCGATCTACCCATACCAAGGCGGTACAAGTTTTCTCCGATGCCGAGTAGCCGAGTTCACTTCCTTGAAGCTTTTGGCTTACGAAGTAGATTGCATGCTCAACCTTGGAATCTTTCGTTCTTGTGCCGGCATTGCTCCGATTGACGTGTCTCATCGTCGATATAGGAGTAGTGGCTTGTCTTCATGTGGCGGGCAATGCACTGGGGGATTAACCAAGTAGGTCTTGATTTTCTCAAAAGATGTTTGGCACTCGGAGTCCCATTTGATGTCGGCATTCTTTTTCATCAGTTTGAACATGGGCTCGCAGAGAGAAATCAACTGGTTGATGAAGCGACTGATGTATTGAAGTCTTCCCATGAAGCTCTTCACTTCTGTCAGGGTTTGAGGCGGCTTCATGTCGATGATCTTGGGATCGGCTTCGATACCTCTTTCGGTGACCATGTACCCCAGTACCTTGCCGCGCTTGACGCCGAAGGTGCACTTTGCCGGGTTTAGCCTCATGGAGTGCTATCTGAGTCTGTTGAAGAACTTCCTCGCATCTGTCATGTGCCGCATGTCCGATCCCTTGAGTGGATGATCATGTCGTCGACATATACTTCAATTTCTTTGTGAATCATGTCATGGAAGAGGGTCGCTGCAGCCCCGCCGGTAAGTAGCCCCAGCCGTTCTTAGACCGAACGGCATGACCGTGTAACGCATGTCCCCCATGGAGTGGTGAAGGCGCCTTGGCTTGATCCTCCTTGGACATTTTGATCCGGTTGTATCCAGCCGAATCCGTCCACGAAGGACTTTACTTCGAAATTTGCCGTGGTGTCGACCAAAGATGTCGATGTTAGGCAAGTGGGAAATCATCTTTAGGGCTGGCCTTGTTGAGATCCCGGAAATCCACGCAAAGATCTCGACCTTTCCGTTGGCCTTGGTGACCGTCACGATGTTGGAGAGCCAAGTCGGGTACTCAATCACTCGATGAAACCAACTCTGAGCATTTTCTCAATCTCTTCTTTTACTTGCAAGGACCACTCGCTTCGATCTTGCGCAGCCTTCTGTTTCGGGAGTGCTTGGATTCGGGATCCAGGGAATTCTCGTGCTCCACGATTGAGGGATCGAGTCCCGGCATGTCCCGGTATGACCAGCGAACACGTCAACATACTCCCTGAGGAGGCTTATCGTGGCTTCCTTTTCTGCATCGGCGAAGAAACCGCCCACTTGTGTCTCTTTAGGCTCTTGCACCGACCCCGTGTTCACTTTGGTCATAACCTCTTCGGCAACTTGGGCCCGGTTGTCCTCTTGGTCAACTACACGCTCGAGAACTTCTTTAATGTATTGTTCGTTTAATGTGTCTCGCTTCTTTATCAATTGAATTATTAACGTCTTTTAAGTTGTTTGTTAACTTATCGCTGTTAAAGTGGCAATGAGAGGATACTCCGAAAGGTCGACTTTTCATTAAACAAGAACGGGAATACATGATTGGCTACAACATTATAGTCCTCCTGGCGTAAGGCCATTGGATGACTCGTAGGACTGGACTCGACAAGGACCTGACTCAGAGGGTTTGAGACCGGGTTTAGTGGAGATGTGGGTGCGGGCCCGCCTTGTCTTCCACTTCGCCCGGCTTGCCCTTGGTCCGTGAAAGTTACCCAATTCTTCGCTGGCATTGCTGGATGCTTGATGAGGGTACGGGGATCGAGAGGCTTGGCTTCGCCGTCCCTATCATGGCGATCATGCCGTTGTCTGAGCCCCGCCGATCAAGTTGGGCAACCCATGACTTCTTCAAACAGACTCAGAGCCGGGTCCACCGAGAGCGTCTTCTATGAATTCCGGGTTCCTTCGCTTTGGACTTACCGTCTCGAATGTGGCCTCGGTGGCCGATCCGAACAATTTGTTGCCCATGGAGAGTACCTTGAGTTGCTCCTCCAAGTCTCGGGATTCCCTTGAATGTGTACTCATGCCGGACTCGTGGTGGCAGCTTGGTCCAGTAGAGCCGTGATGTCGAGGAACGCTCCCTTATCGGATTAGCTTTGAGTCCTCTCAAACGCTTGAGGTCCCGTGCTAGCCGTTCCATTCTTCCCGTAGTCTCGTATCGACTATCCCCGCTTCTTTCTCATCTTCATCAGTCCACCGTCGGTCCCCTCAGTTCTGCTTCCCTGTCGGTCCCCTCGCTTCGTCGGTGCCCTTGTCGGTCCCTCGCTTCGCTGTCGGTTCCGTCGGTCCCTCGCTTCATTGTCGGTTCCCTTGGTGAAGTAATGAGCGAGGTCAAAGCCGTAAGGCCTGAGATCGGGTGTGCCGTCGGAGGTTCCCCTTTGCGGCCGTCGCTGGTGCGGGCGAGCCTTTTGTCTTCCTTGATGTCGCCCGGTGTTGGCACGTAGCCAAGCCCCCGGACCGTGGTGTGGTCCTTGACTTCAATAACTTGGTGTTGGCCTTGCAGCCTCTTGCCGAGCCCCGCCCCGGGATGAAGTTCATGAGTTTCATCATCCTCATGGCGGGAGGAATCTCGATCGTGAGACAGCTGGAAGGTCCACGTTGCATATTTGGATCTTGGAGGTCTCCGTGAGTGAATCCAAGCTTAATGGCATGTCATCATTATGCTTGATTTCCAACACCGGAATGTCGTTGGTGCCGGTCCCCGGGTGACGCCGTCGCCGTAGATCGTGGTTAGCTCGTTGCCTTGCATGAACTTGAGGCACCGATGAAGGGTGGATGCCACGCCATTGATTTGATGCAGCCAGGACGCCCAGATGGCTGTGGAAAGTGATTGGAATGTCCAACACTTGGAATTCGGTGGGGATCACCCGCTTGCCGAACCGTATGTTGAGAGTAGCAACCCCGAGAACCGTACGGGAAGTAGAGTCATAGGCCTCGACAGGTGGATCGAAGGCTTAAGATCTCGTGGGCTTGATGTCAAGCAGTCCATCATCTTGGCGGGCAAGACATTCATTCCGGAACCTCCGTCTACCAACACGCGGGGAAGGCGACGCTCGTCCACTGGATCGTGATGTAGAGCGGCTCATTGTGATCGCCCCAAATTTTGGAAGGTCCAAATCTCGTGAAGGTGATAATGTTGCCATAGTGGATGTTGCCAATCATCCGAATGACTTCATCCGGGGTTGCGCCCACGGGACCATGGTACGGGCCAAAGCTTTCCTCTAGCTTGAGCTTGTGAGGATAAGAGGAGGTGAGCAGAGACCAAAGAGAAATGTTCGCCCGAGTCCGCTTGAGCCGAGTGAGGATCGGGTCCTCTTTCAAGGAATTTGCGTCTTCGGGCCGGCCGGGTTGCACTCTGCTCCGTCGGCTTTTGGTGGCCTTAGGTGGTAATGCATGGATTTGACCCGATCGGGTTAGACGCCGACATCAGTTTGGTCCCTTCGAACAGCCGCTCCGAGTTGAGCCATAGTTAGAGGAGGATTCCTCGTAGCATAGGGCCATATGTCTTCCCTCAACTCATTGATTGTGGATGAATTCCTGGAGCTTCGGCAGCTTGACGGATTCTCGTCCCATGATACCGGCTTGGATGCCTCTCGGGGAGGTAGCCTACGCTTTGACGCAGCTTGTTCGAATGTTCGTGCACAACATGGTTGCCCGAACCGAACCGTGCGCGTTGACCCTCCGGGAGGTTGGAGAGTTCTCGGCTTAAGCGAACGGTCTCCTTGATCTCTTCACGGTATATCGCGTTCCTTTCCTTCTTGCCGAGCATACTCAGGCATTCTCGAGTTGGGTCCGGCGATACTCGTGGTTTGCTAGTTTTCCTCCGCTCCGGGCCCAGATCAACCTTCTTGCAATGTGAGCCTCGCGTCGAGAGTGAGTGCCTCGCGTTTCTTCCCATGTGAGAATAGCTAGTGCTTCTTTCAACCGCGTGCGGCAGCCTAGGTAAACCTCCATCGGGAGAGTTTTCTCCTCGCTTTATCTCGAGTGGCGGGTATGTCGAAGGTGAGTACACGGCTTCCCGAACATCTCGCCCATGTGACCGGTTGCCGCCCGCTGATCGTTTCGTAAACGAATGCCGTAGACCGTGGAATTTCCCGAGTAGTTGCTCGAGACGAATTTCCATCCTCCTCTTGTTTTTAAATAGACCTTCCTCCCCGAGTTGGCCTTTCAATTTGAGTGCGGAAATGATCCGTTCCCATCCTCCCAGACCCTTGGGAGTCCGGTTTTTGTTGACTTCATGCCCGGCTTGGAAGAGAATGGTTTCATCGTCTTCGCCGCCGCTTTCACAGAGAACTTGCTTTCCTCGGGAAGGTAAGCGCTGGGATTCTTTCGCCGTGACGTTCCATCTCCTAGGTCATCGGGACCGTTGACCACCCTTGCCTCGGCAGAGGGGGTTGGATGAGAACAGACGGTAGTCGTGAAGTTGCCATGAGCAAAGCTCTTGAGGTCGAACCGGCTCTAGAGTGGCCTCTAGCTTTCGTCCGAAGCCGCCCGTGACACTTTAAGGGCTTGGTCCCCGTAGGTCTTTCGAGCTTGGTCTTCGTCCCAAAGACGACTTTCTTGAGCGGCTAGTTCCATGAGGGCTTTCCTCGCGAGAGCTAAGCCGCCTCCGTAGGTGCGCACCGTCCGGCTAGTGTCCGTAACCGTGATTACGTTCAAATCGCCGAATGGCGGGAACACTTGGATTACGTTGACGAAGGAAGTCTGACTGACATTCCATGCGGCCTTCCTTGATCTCGGTTACCAAGAAGTTTGCCCATATCTCGCTTGATTGACCCCACGAGGGTATTGAATTCTCGCAATGTTGACAGCCTCGTGATCTCGCCGATCGCCAAGTCTATCGTAGCTAGCAATGACCGGCGTGATGTCTCGAATCCGGCCGTGACGGCCGGGAGTAGAATCGAACCGGAGCATGTTGATGCCGAGGTGGTCATTTCCTATGTCGGAAGCCGACTCGCCTTGCGGGGAAGGCTTTCACGCATGTTTTCGGGTGGCCGCCGGAAGCGTTCCCGAGGTTGATCTCGACTCAGTAGCAGGTGAGGAGCTTGGTCTCCTTCGTTGTCGCCTCGCCTCGCGGCGCTTGAGGGTATAAGCTTGACCGACGGCACGGGCCGGTTGCCACCGGGCCGGTACTCGGAAGTAGTGATGAGCTCGAGCTCGCATGGCCAAAGCCTCGTTTACCATGAGCAGGCAATGCCGAGGGTGACCTTCGTATTGCGTAATCCGACGATAAGGACCGGATCCTTGGTATCATCGGGATATCCGGAATAGATGATGTTGACGAAGTCGTCGTCAACCACTTGATCGAGGGATTCTTCGTCGTGTCAACCACTAACTTCCAATTGTTGGATAGCCGCTCAGACCGGACGTTGAGCTTGACAATTTCCATGGTATTGGAACCTTGGTCGTAGGTGACCCGATCGGAAGGAGTTCCATCCTCAAAACCGAGCATGTGAATGCAGAGGTCCGCTCGCGGTCCGCCGCGCCCTCGACTCCGAGAGTCCCGATTCATCATCATCCGATCGCTCAATCCAAAGTGTAGGGACGTATTGCGTCCGGTTGCGTTGCTGAGCAAACTAGAAAACATCATGCTCTTCGTTGGAGAAGAGGGGTGCAGCAGGTAGTTCCTCGTGGAGGACATCCCATACGACTTCCATGCATTCAAAACGAGAATGACGGTGCTTGTTGACCTTTATCACAAAGATCTCTTCACTGCGGGGCCAGAGTTGGTTTGGAGAATGCCGACGAATCTCCGATTGGAGATCGGGGTTTATGTGCCCGCATCATGGCGATATTCGCCGTTTCCTTCCAACCCGCCTCCAAATGTTGGAAACGACAGCTGAACTTGATGTATCTGGATCGCCGTGGTCCGCCCGCTCGAGTACGTTTACATAGTTAGCATCTCCGACTCGAGGGATTCTCGATGAGATTTGCCCCGATAGTCCCTCGGTTGATTCGAAGGAGGTAACCCCGTGCCCGAGTGCGGACACGCTGCCATCTGCTCTCGGCTTCGTTTCCTATGAGGAAACTATCCCCTCGGATGACTTCGAGATCTCCCCGCCGGTTAATGAACTTAACACACCGATGGAGAGTGGAAGCTATGGCTTTCATGTGGTGTAGCCAAGGGCGTCCCAAAAGAGCCGTGGAACTCGGATGGAATGTCCATCACGTGGAATTTTGTCTGGCACCATTTGGGTTTCGAACCGTAGTTCCAGAGTCACCGTCCCTGTGATGGGACGAGACGAGTTGTCGTAGGCCTTGATAGTCCGAGCCGACGGAATCGATGGCTTTCATTGATGCGGAGAGCTCGCATCATGCCGAGAGGGAGAACATTAACGGCTGACCCGTTATCTACCAATACTCCGGGAGTGATATGGTGTTGAGTTTGAGAGTGATGTACAGAGCTTCGTTGTGCTCCCGAGGCATCTCTCGGTAGGTCTTCATCACGTAACGTGATCATACCGCCATACAAACGGGAGTCGTAGATCTCGTCTCTATCCGTAGAAGGAGAGTCATCCACCCATCCGTTTCCCGTCTTCCTCTTGCGAGGTAAAGCCTTTGGAACCTCGGGAGTGTGTTGAGGCCGCTTGTGGCGGTTGCCGCCCTTGGTTAGCACATTGATCGAGTGCGATTGCCAAGCCGACCTTGATCTTCCTTTACCGGTCCGAGCTCTAAGCCGGACAAATTGAATCTTGGCCGATCCCGCGGGGATTAGGCTTCGACCGGCAAGAAGATTACCAAGATCTGAGGTATTCCGGTGTCCTGTGGTCTGAATTCGGTTTCAAGCCGGGACTTTTCGGCTTTCCCACCCCCGTCTCGCTCTAAAGCCGCATGGCCCGGAGGCAAAGAGGACTGGCCGGAGTACAAGACGTAGTAGTCGAACCTCCCTAAGGTTCTCCGAGTGTACCTACACCGGTGTCCCCAGCTTCGTATCTTTCTCTCGCTTGCCGTTGAGAGGATTTCTTCTTTTGTTTTCTGAGGATTGCTCCGGATAGTTTCTGACTCGTACTGTGCAAAGTGAGCAGCCGCAAACATCGTAGCCGATGTGGACATTAGAGAAGGATCCCGAAAGAGGCGGAGAAACCGGTTCTGTGGCACTCTTCTTGGGCACCCACTCAATGGAATTCACGCCGTTATTGTTCTGGAAAGGGGTTCCCGATCGTATTGGGCCCACGGGCGCTCTAACTTGCCTTCTTCTATCAAGTTATCGATTTCGTATCGTAACCCCAAACAGCTTGTCGCTGGTATGGCCGTGATACCGATGGAAGGCGCAAGATTTGCTCTTGTCCGCATTGGCTACGGGAATTTTGGGTTTGTAATTGGCAACGGGCTTAAGGAGACCCTCCTTGATTAACCCTTCCAAAGATCTTGCTCAGCGGCATGTCCAACTTGTCGAAGTGTACGGCAGTCGCTTCGAGTAGAATTGTTGCTTTGCGGACCGGGTTTCGTTACCCGACCGTTGTCCCCGATGGACGTAGTTGACAGACGTATCTTCCCTTTGCCGGGGCCGGTGCGGGATTGAATGCAACCGCCGAGCGGTATCGGTATGGCCGTGCAAGAGCCAACTTTTCCTTGAGATCCTTCTCGAACCGTGAGCCGCATTGACCATGGCCCGAGATCCGGGAAGAAATTGTGATCTGATGAGAGTTCTGATGGACGGTCTTAAGCAAGACTTGAAGATCCGCATCTGTTCGTCTTTGGAGAGTGGCTCCATGATCTCGGAGAGTTTCCAGATCCATCTCTTGTAGAATTCCCCAACACTTTCATCCGCTTTCGCTCAAAGGGTGATTAAGTCCTCACGACTTGTTTCCCACTCTAAGTTGGATCTGCACTGCTCCAGAAGATGTTACCGATCCGTTCCTGTGTGTGGCGATCCGCAGCTCGACCTCGAAACCATCGTAACGTTGAACTTTTAAGCGTATGCTGGAAGTGGTTAGCCATTTGCTGGAGGGTTGCTCCTTTTGCTCTCATGCCGAGAGCGTAGGTGTCGACGTGCGTTTGAGGACATTCGGTTCCGTCGAATCGGTCCATCTCCGACATTCTGAACTTGGCAGGGAGAGGCGTGACCATTCCCGGATCTCGTGGATTTGAGCGTTTCCTCGCTTTGAGCCGCTCATGGTGGCTTTCGTGTCTTTCATTTGCTCGACCATCCAGCTAAGGTTGGGTCCAAGGTGGACCGTGAGGCTCGGCGCCGGGTGCTACCACGTGAGCGGTAGTGATTGGAGGTGGAAGGCTTGGTATATGAGAATATACGGGGCCTTTTCGAATCAGACGGGGTTTGTCCCCGGTGTTTAGGGATTCGTGTATAGGCAACGGGACGAACCCGGGAGGGTATTGAGGAATATTGGCATCCTCGAGATGGTCCAATGGTGCGCCGGTGGTATTGAGTGATAGGAGTAGCACCGGGCCGACCAAATGGCAGTGGTTGCCCCGAGAGGTGGCAACATGGAGCCTAGGTCGGCCGTTTCCTTGGTTGGAAGGCATCCCGTAAGTTGGCGGGGGAGGAACCCGATTGAAGGTTTGGTGAACTGGGTTTCGGGAATCGTCATCCTCGACTGTGACAAAAGTACCGTCCGACCGGGGATAGCCGCTATACCACGCCATTCGTAAGCCGTACCACGAAATTCCGCCGATCTTCTTCTCGCCTCTTGTGAACCTCACAAGCCCGGATGGCTTCTTCCAATGTCATATCTCACGGTGGCGGGGTCCTTCCCCGTCACGATTTCTCGGTGAGCTAGACATGTCGGAAATTCCGCCGAGGGAACCGAGGGAACCGAAGAACCGCCTCGACGCCGCCGTTACGGTGATCCCGGCAAGGCGCCGACCCGGAAATCTGAACCACTTTCTCGTCGCTAGTGGAACGAAAGGAAGGGTTTAGGCTTCGGAAAAGGGTATTTGGCTCAAGGTTTTCGGGCTTGTGCAATGTGCGCTACCGATTAATGTTTACTTAAAGCGCGTTTTCTCGTAGTCCTAATCGGTTGGAAAAGAGCGGGTCTTCTTTTCGCAACTAATCCTAGAGCTCTAATCGCTGGATCTCGTCACTACGCTTATAAGCCCCTCGTTTCCATTGTAGATCATCTTTCTCAGACGGACTATCCCGAGCGAGGTCCGATAAGGCAAGCGAGTTCCACCGACAAAGGAAAAAGTGAACTTAAGGCTAGCCGATCACGCAAACTTTCAACGTGTGTGACGTACGGGCCACGCCGAAGTCAACGTCCTTAAGTTAAGGCGGGATCGTGCCAAAATTTGGGCATGACCTCTCCTGACTCGCTTGTGCGAGAGACCTTAGCTTTTTAGCGTTGGCCAAGTTGTGGCTGGCACGATACATACAGAGAGGTTTGGTGACACGGCGTCACATTCAACCTTCGGGTATATTTTTCGGCAGAGCTCCGCGTCAAAGTCAAGGCTGAAAAGCTCAAGACTTCGGGTCGGGAACGACCTTAGGTCTCAAACTCTCGAGCTTGACTCGGAGCGGGGCCCGGCGTGAAAAACATACACTTAGGCTTTATGACACGAGCTAAGCCAAAAACCAACCGGGGTCTTGGACAAAGTGTGACACAAAGAGTGCATGGCTTACACGGGCGAGGATGGGATGTTTGGGACGACCCCGTGCGCCCCCGAAAGGTGTCTCGCGTACCAATTGGAGTGCAACCGATAAGGCCATCCCGGTTAGGGGGTTGTAGTGTCAGTGTACCGAGGCGTGCCAGTGCACGTGAAGTGCGGTGTTCCGAGGCAACAAGTGCGCGTAGTGTGCGGTCACTAAAATTCCTTTTTCTGAGTAAAACAGAGATTTTTTTTCAGAATGTGTCTTAAATGATTTATGATGCACAGTTCAAAAGACAGCAATGAAAATCAAACATGAATGGGGATGCACAAACATGGTAAGATTTTGAAAAGTTGACAATGTAATGCCTTTGAAGAAACAAACCGTTCGAGGTTTAAAGTAACACACGCACACGAAAACGAGGAAGGTTAAACGAAAGTTTGACCCACGAAAGGCTTTTTAGAAAACATCGGCAGTTTTGAAAAAAGTATCTTTTCCCCAGCGGAGTCGCCAACTGAAATTACCCGGGATTTCGCGCGGGGTGGAACGCGGTTGTCTTTCGCGGAGGGGTTGGTGTCTGAGACCTCGCTTCATGGGAAGGAAAAATGAGGAGTCGCCACGCGGTTTTTGTATTTTGAGCCCAAACATTGAGAAACGGCTTTAGAAAATGGTGTCGTTTTTATTGGTAGCAAAAACTTAGGAAAAGGCTTTGAAAACAGGAGATCATTTTTATTAGTAGCAAAAACGAGTAAAAAGCTTTTTTAGTACCAGAGATTGTTAGGTTCGGAGGTCAAGTTACGTTTCGGGTAGAGTATTACGAGATCGCCCAAAACGCCTCGCATGACGAGTCTTTCTACCTTTCTCGAAATCGTGTGTGTGTGTGTGTGTGTGTTTTGAAATGGGGGCTTGAATGACAAGCTTAATCTTGGTTTGAATGACAAACGTTGATTAGGTGACTTTTGAAAAGACGAGCGTTTGAATGACAAACGTCGGTTTTGAGTTTGAAATGAGCGTTTGCGTGGCAAACGTCGATTTTGAGTTTGAAATGAGCACTTGCGTGGCAAATGTCGATTTTGAGTTTGAAATGAGCATTTGCGTGGCAAACGTCGATTTTGAGTTTGAAAGGGAGTTCAGAGGTCGAACTCCAGTTTTTTGAACAGGGAATGTCATTGTTAACGATTTTTACGGGAAAAATGCGTATTAAATGATTTTAAGTGTCAAATGGCGGCTTTTAGTTTGAAGATGAGCATTCGGAGGCCGAACGTCATTTCGCGCGTTTTGAAAGAGAGTTCGACGGACGAACTCCGGTTTTGAACCGGGCATTACATTGTTAACGATTTTTACGGGAAAAATGCGTATTAAATGATATGCGATCAACGAATCGGGTTGCGACTCGGACTTTGAAAAGTAAATACTATCACGATCCAAACGGGTCGGACTTTGTAAATGACAGTATTTAAAGTGCGGTATCAACGGAATCAAACGATCCGGATTCGTAAATGACGATCAACGCGGCCAAACGGCTCGGATTTGTAAATGACAACCAACGAGGCCAAACGGCTCGGATTTGTAAATGACAAATTAAAATGACGATCGACGGATCGATCGATCCGGAATTGGTAAATGACAATAAAAGTAAACGGAACGGGGTCGGAACGCCGTTTTAACCCGTGATTACTTCTCTTACGGAAAGAGAAGAGGATCGAGGGGCTAAAACGTATCGGACCCCGTTAGACGGAGGCGTCTACATTTCGATAACGACGTTCGAAACGGTTGTAGCGACTGGCGCGTAAACCGAGACGGAACGAGAGATTTAGAGAGAGGGAGTTATACCTATGGCTAGGGTTGACTCCTTTGGCTCGGGAGGTGTGTACGGGACACGGAAAGTGATTCGAAAGGTTGTTTCGAAGTAGTAAGGTGCATATTTGATCGAAATACGAAGGTTTCACGCGAATCGAGACGAAACGGGAGCTCGGAAGGGGTGAAAACTGCTTAGGCCGTGGGGTAGTGAAATTTTGGAGTGAATTTTGTCCTCTTTTTGGCTTTGACAGCCATTTCTATTTATAGGTGAAAAATGCAGTAGGAGTCCGGACGGACTTGGACTGAATCCAGGGGGTTTTTGGGTATTTTGGAAATCTGGGGGACTTGCTGGCAATTTCAGGAAAAGTGCACGTGAGTCCTACGACTAGGCTTGCAAATCAGGGGTATTTTGGTCTTTTAGCCTTGATTTGTGATTGAAGGGTGACTAGAGGGAGGTGGCATGGCTGCCACGTGCCCTCTGAGTCACCAGCTGAGGTGGAAGTTTGTTCCCGGTCCCGGTTTTGTCCGTTTTTTAAAATAACAGTCCGGAAAATGTCCGAAACGCCCCCGAAAAGTGCCGGAAAATGCGTTTTTCAGGGAAAGCCATACTTTTACGTGAGATGACACGTGTTAAGTACGGTTCGACGTCGGGATGCACGGGGCAGTCCCGGGACGTCTCGTTGGCACAACAACAGAGAGTTTAACGAGTTCCGGTTAACCTGGAGCGGGCCAGTTAACGGATTTCGGTTAACTTTCTGACGGATTTGGACGATCCGGATTTGGGTACTTACAATTACCAACTTATACTATTTTATTTTTTTTGAAAAATCAAACATTCAATTCAAGAAAGAGAAAAAGATACAAGAAGTCAACGAGGCATACCCCGGGATAAAATCAAAGAGGAATAAAAGCTCTAGAACTCGATCCTATTTGAAGGATACGAAGTAAATAAATAAAAATGATAGGCTGAAAGCTTGACTCTAGAAAATAATTCATTTAGAAACAAAGGAGGATTTAGCCCCTTCGCGCCTTCTAGATCCCTTATTACCCATCGGAATCCAAGTGCCATCGTTGTCCTTCTCAACACCAACATTTTTAGCCCTCCCAATTTCCATTTTGGATGTACCAGAAAGTCCAGCTCCATGATCATCCATCTCGGCTGTAGCAGAAATTCCAGCCCCAAAATCAGTCCCGGAAATAGAATTATTTGGCACTTGTTCAGCATTTGTCACGTCCCGAAACTCCATTGACCCATTAGTGCGCAAGGTATCAAATCTGTTCATGTTAGGCCGAGAATTGGAGGAAGAGGGAGCAGATTTCAGAGTAGATTCTGGGGCCGTATTCAAGGGTCCTTTACCTTTATTTTCAACCCTCTTCTTTGTCACATAAGCAACAATTGGACGAACATCACCAATTGGCTCAATATCTTTAGAAATCGGATTATCCTTGCGAAGTTTTGGACATTTGAAGAAATTATGTCCAAAAGATTTGCATTCACAACAAAAATCCGGGTACTCATATGCCACCTTTTGAATATACCTTCTATCCCTTGACATTTTAACACCGAACTCCATCACCGGTGGCTTGCTCACATCTACCTCAATAAGGCATCTAGAAAAATTCATCTTGGACCTTTCTCGAGTAACTTTATCCGTGTACAACGGAACACCAACCTTAGACGATAGTTTACTTAGGCCGGATGCACTCCAAACCAATGGAGGAACATCATGAAGTTGGACCCAAGTTGGGATTTTCATGAATAGATCGTTCGTTTGCATAACCCCATCATCAATAATCTTCAACATCAAAGTCTTACCGTAAGACATATATGGTCCGCCTTGAAGAACCACAGCCCTATTATGCACACTCATAAACTTGAAAACAGTCCACCCCTTCCCATAAGGCGTAACTCGACAACTAACACCCCAACCATTTACAATGGCATTAAGGGCTTGGCGACCGGGAAAAGGGCCAGTAAAGCACCCAATTAAGCAATATCCCCATGAAGCTTCGATGGGAATTTCATTGTTTTCATCCAAGATGACATCATCCTCCACGGTATCATGAAACTGCAGTTGAAAACCATTTCCTTCGGCTATATTTTCCTTGAAAATTCCTGCAAAATTCAATTTGGTATGTCCGATCATTTGAGCAGTCTTGGAATTATCATTAGCCTTGGAGTTATTAGCCCTAGACCCTTTCGGTTTACCCTCTTGATTACCCTTCTTGGAAGTATCCCCAACATGACTAGATTCATTGACATGCACATTGGAAACTTCAACAGTCCCACCCTTGCGCCTTTCAGATTTTCTGGCAGCCTTGGATGATCCGCCTCCATCCACCACCGATTCTGCCCTACCACCACCACACACGGTGGCTCCAGCTTTGAAGACCATCGAAATGTCTTCCATACGCAGCTGGGAAGAAGAATTGTCAAGAAAGTCATCCTCCATAGCCAAGCCATCATCAACAATGCCACCACCCTTACCAACTTCAGCCTCAGCCGCCGGTTGTGCATCATTGTTGAATTCATTAGTGTCGAATCCCTTTTCATTCCATTCCATAATCTTGGACTTAATTCCATCTTCAACAACATTATCAACCTGCACTCTATGATTTCTAGCAACATTAACCAAAATAGAAGGATCAATAACCGAGGGAACTAGGTTCTCATTCTCGGCTAACACCACAGTTTGTGTCCTGCGCTTCCTTCGCTTCATGGGCTTATCCATGACCACAGGACCACCACCATCATCATTGTCCTTCAGAGAAGGACCACTTGCAGCCTTCACCATGGCTGATCGTAGAAACCAAAGTAAATAGAACACAAATGAAGGCGAAAGGCCTTCATGGGAAGCAACAAAATCTTATCAAAAAACCGAACTGATCAAGATGTGATTATGAAAAACTAAAATCAGGGATGAATATGAGATTAGAATTCATAAGAAACAAGAGAAATCATGAAAGAGTAAGGAGAGAATTCGGCCAATGGAAGAAGCATCTAGGGAGAGAAAATCCTAGAGAGAGAAAATCTTCTCTCTAACTTCTAGTACCAACTTATATTAGTTGTTCACAACAACTAGGGACACAGTTCAATATAATAAACATGTAAACATATAATGAACAAAATAAACATGCTTTATAATAAATGATAAAGACGATTACATAACGGCATTGATGATCAGTCATAATTATCAACGGCCTAGGGCATAACACCAACAATCTCCCACTTGCACTAGGCCCAATCTCCTAGGTATCATATACCCATGGACATAACATGATCATCATGCTTCTGCTTGTGCTAGGGTCTTTGTAAGTGGATCCCCAATGTTATCATCGATTGATACTTTGCATATCTTAACGTCTCCTCATTATATTAATTCTTGAATGAGATGAAAACGTCTAAGTATATGTTTGGATTGCTGATGTGACCTTGGTTCCATTGCTTGCACAAATGACACCATAATTGTCACAACAAAGTTCCAACAGATTTGTGATACTTGGAACATTTCCAAAATACAAAATGAACTTTTGATCCAAACTGCCTCTTTTGCTGCATCATAATGCCGCTAAATATTCGGCCTTAGTTGTAGAATCGGCTACGGTTTTCTGCTTGGAACTCTTCCAACAAAAACGCACCTCCAATAAGCATAAACACAAACCCCAATTGCGATCTTAAATTATCTTTGTCAGTTTGGAAGCTATCATCAATGTAACCCTTACATCAAGATTATCTTCCATTCCTTCAAAGACCAAGAACGCATCCTTAGTCCTTCATAAGTACTTAAGGATCATTTTAATTGTCATCCAATGGTTCTCATCAGAATCAGATTGGTATCGACTCGTCATGCTTAGAGCATACAAGACGTTGGGTCTGTAAGTACCCCAATCCAATTCGCAACCCTTTACAGGTGCCTTTTAATATAATAAAATTGCACTAGGGGCATTTTGGTAAATTCCCGGTCAATTCTGAGACTTCCGGAAACTTTTTATAAGTTTCTTGCGAAGGAAGTACTTCTAAGTATTTTTCTCAGGCAAAAGGACCTATAAGGAATTATTCAGTTTGGACTTGTTGGGAATTAACTTGGAATGTTCCAGAACCAGGTTTTTGGCGCCAGAAACGGTTATTGGCTTGTCTGGTCGTGCGACATAACGAGCCATGGAAAACACGACCGTTGGGTCATGCGACACAACCGGCCCCTCATCAGCAGCCTATAAATAAGACCCTCCCCCTCTCATATCTGGATCCCTTTTTTGACAATGTGTTACTCTGCCCAATTGGTAGTGTAACACATCCTCCAAAACACAGACAACTCTCTCTCATACCCAACTCCCTCCTTCTCTCCCTCAATTCAATCCAACCCACATACCACCACTAGATCTTCAATCCATCATCATTCTCAAGTGCAATCCGGTCCTGAAGTTGTTTAGAAGAATTCTATTCCTGACTTGGGTATGGAATTTGTGGATCTACAAGGGTAATCAATTCATTCCTCCTTTTCTCTCTCATATACTTTGCCATCTTCATAATTCATGCAATCTATATTCATTTGATTCAATAATTATACTCTATCTGTTCCTAATTGTTGAATCACAATTGCCATCTCTCTGTTTAATTCAATCTGCTTGGTTTAATTTCATGTTCATGGTTTGATCTTATTGTAATTGTGGCTTGTTTGCCAAGGGAGTGTGGATCTTCCCATATCCACACTCCCTTGGTCAATTCATTGTTGATTCGTGGTTTCCTGAGCTGAATTGATGTTGTAATTCGATCTGATTAGATCTCAGTTCAGTCTGTGTTCAGTTTATAAGGTTTCTACAGATAGGCATCCTGTGTCACGCGACACAGTCTGCCAGAATGAGTCCTGTGTCACGCGACACAACTAGCCAGACAGATCATGTGTGACGCGACACATCTTGCCATTCTGCAGAAGCTCCCTTTTCAGTTGTAATTTGTTCTTAGATTTGTATCTGGGATGTGACCCCCCATTGTATCAAGTGGCTCACAAGTTGTAGCTATCTCATTTATCAATAAAATCCATTTATCACATTTATTGTCTTAAATGTTTGCACACACTATGAATACTTTGGATGTTTGTTTTTGAAAGACTCGTTTACGAAAGAGGCGTGTTGGGTGAACTCTCAGTTCTTCCCAACACGTAACCCGACCCCCGAACCCAATTTCTCTTTTCAAAAGGTTTTCAATGTTTCCTTTAAAACGGCGTGGCGACTCCCATTTTCATATACTTTTTGGCGAGCGTACATTCAGTGGCGACTCCGCTGGGGACTTGAAACTGGTTTTCAAAAGAGGTTCAAACTTTCATTACCTTTAAACATCCAATGTGTTCATCCTTTTGTGCATCGTTAATGACTCTATGTGATATATGCATTTTATGTGTTATGAGATTTGTATGCCTTTGTGTGCTTCATGTTTTTGTGTATTGGGGCTGTGAATGTATTCCTTGCCATGAGGAAGCAGGGGCTGGATTCCTGTTTGAGATTCTGGTTCAGTGGCCAGCCAAGTCGTGCGACAGTCTTGGCCCATTCTGTCCTGTGTCACGCGACAGAACTGGCCACTGTGAAGTTGTTCATGTTTTGGCTTAGGGCAGTCCCTTGGATCAGAGTGTGACGTTGATTATTGTACCTTATTAGTCTGTGTGTGTGTGTGTGTGTTATTTTCCGTTTGTTATTCCTTTTCAAATAGAAGAAAATAAAAAAATGGATTCAAAATTATTTTTCATAAATAAAGGAATATAGCCACCCTCACACTACGGCACTAGATTTAGAGCCCTTTTGGTGCGATTGACGGCATTGCAGACGGTGATGTATGTCGCCTACGCTTGAGCGCCTAAGATCAATCCTAACCCCCTAGCGCATCATAGGTGGAGCCACACTTCTAAGCTTACCCGATGGTTGGTTTTCTTGGATACAATATTTTTAATTATACTAAAATGAGTTGTTTTCGAAATTTGTAATAGGACATACATACCTATCCCAAAACCTAACACTTTTGAGCATATTGCCAATGCAACATGGTTTCACGTATGGACATGTCGCTCTCGTGACATGTTCTAACGTGAGATCATGCTGCATTGTCAACATGCACCGACGAGAGGTCATGCCGAATTTTTTCCTTGAAATTCTTCAAGAATACCCATTATGCTGCCCAAATTTCCCCAGAAATTTGGATCACTCGTCCGCCCCATATAGTTCTTAGGTCTTGTTTAGGTGTTATTACCTATTGTTAATTTCCATACAAAACATTTGGTATAATTTGAATGTTGCTTCTCTAGGTTCCCCCGAGGTTTTAGAATGCAAAAATAAAGGCTTATGCTTTTCCAACCTTGCTTAGGACTTAAAAGACATCGATTTCTACTTGAACATAAATAAGAAGTTTGCACGAGTCCTCTCCTTTCTTCTCCCTCTCTCGTACCTTCTAAAGAGTCTCTTCCTTCATCCCCTTCTGAACCCTATTTTCACCCTGCAGTTATGGCAAGTTGGGTGCGTGCTCCGACTTCCAGTGCTCGTTTGGTTCGCGTCTCTGAGGTAGTTGCAGTTTCTTGCAGAGCGCTCATCTGTTTTGGTACCCGAGATGTCTTGTACAGAGAATGTGTCGTCCGCCCAGTCTGGAGGTTCCTTTGCTTCGGGTCACCTGGATCTGAATGATTTGTCTATGGTTGAGTTGCGAGCTTCTCTTGAAGCTGCCTTGGTTCGTGAGTGCAAGGCTCAGTTACTCGCCCAAGTTGCTAGGGCTCGAGAAGAGGAAATGCATGTTAGGTTTGTGGAAGCAATGCGTGTCCGAGGGATTGCAGTTATTCGTCACGAAGATGGGTCTTATGAGGAGATCATTGGTGCTAACAACACTGATTATGGGGCCGGAAATGTTTCCCTCCCTCTTCATCCCACCGATAATATTACATCTCCCCCCACTTATCAAATGCATGAGATGAAAGGGATGAATGTGAATGCACAAGGTAGGATTCCCCCTCCAGCACCTCAACTTGGCCAAGCTCAAATTCAGGGTGCACAACTGATCCCCAATGCTTTTAGATCTCCTAATCAGTTTGGGTCGCAGTTGTGAATGTGTGCCCAAATTTTGTTTCTGTTGGATTCACGCGAGTTTGAAGACATCCGGTTTAATTTGAAAAACGGAGTCGCCACGCCATTTTGATTACCTCAAAACTTTGAAAAAAAGGTTTTATGGGTTCGGAGGTTAAGTTACCCCTTGGGAAGAACGTTTGGCATTCACCCAAGGTGCCTTGCCGGAGCAAGTCTCCCATGATTTCATTAATCGTGCTTGCTTGCGTGCTTTCTTGTGTGCATGTGTTTGAAAATAAGGAGGGAATGTCCCAAGTCGTCTTCCGGACGTACAAACCATTTGTTGGTTGTCGCTCGGGATTTCTTGGAATTTATGTATTCGGGATTATGATCCCGCCCTCATCTTGTGACTTGTGATCATCGCATTTTTAACCTCGGGACCCTCGGGACTTGCGTGATCGAGAGAATGACTCTCTTTATGGTCAAAGATGAGGTTCTTTAGAAAAGGAAGGTCCTTAGCCCATCAATCCTACGCTTTAAGACGGTCGAGCTCGTATAGATGCTTCATACTCTTTCTTAAGCGATAATTGGAGATATAGGGTTCAAGGTTGTCCCTTTTGTAAGTACCCCAATCTGGATCACCCCCTTTCAAACACACGGGAAACACCGCAAACTCATCAACGCAGTCTCGACGACCTCTGGCACTCAAAACCCTCTCAAAACCCCCAGCCAAACCAAGGGAGGAGCCTTTCTGGGATAAAAAGGGACAAAAGGACCTTTTGGGAATTTTCAGGAAATTGGAAAAGCAATAATGGTCCGTACGGACCTCTTTGCTTTAATAATTACTGAATCCTTTTAAAGTCCACAATATTCCCTCAAATCCCGGGAAAATGATTACCCCCCTGCAGAGTTGGTCCGTACGGACCTCTTTGCATGTCAACTTGGTCCGTACGGACCTTATTGCACAGGGAACATCATAATTGCAAATATTCCTCCATCATCACAGATTCCCTCAAATCGAGGAAAACCAAAAGTCTGGATTACCAGGGAGGTCCGTACGGACCTCTTTGCACCAAATCTGGCACTATAAATAGAGGGCTCCCCCTTCTCATTTTGACACACCTCCCACTTCTCTCTTCCTCCCTAGGCCTTCTGGCTTCCCCTCTAAGTCCTTCCGAGGCATTCCCGGCCCCTTTCGGATCCTTCCGAGGCCTTCCGAGCCCCCTCGTGGTGCTTCGAAGCCTCCCCAAGCGCTCCCGCGACGCTCCCGCGCTGCCCCGAGGCACTCTCGAGGTACTCTGAGGCCCCTCGTGGTACTCCGAGGCCTTGCCTGGTCTTTCCACGGTGTCTCGGCTCTTTCCGAGTCAAACCGGCGATCCCAAACCACGCCGAACCTCTGCCCGAGTGATCCTGACGATCCCCACGCACGCCCGAACCTCACGCCCAAACGCAGCGGCTCGCAACATCAACTCACGCCGAAACTCCGTCCGCAGACAACCGGCCCTCCCGAAGCAATCCAGATTCATCTCTAACGCTACTCCGACCTCAAACACTATTCCCCAGCGGAAGACAGACACGAACCAACATTGGTACGGCTTCCTTCCATTACTATTTCAATACATTTCCATACATAGCATACAATGTAGACATCCGATACAGCATGCATTTTTAAAAGCACACACACACACACAACATTTAAAGGATATTAGGGGTATCCGAAAGACTCGTTTTACGAGGCGACTCGGGTGAGCTCTAATATTCTAATATTCTCTTCCCGAGGAGTCATCTGACCTCCGAACTCAAAATCTCATCACACAAAAACAGTTTAAAATTATCTTTAAACTGATGCCCTTTTTCAATGTTTTGGGCTTAATAAAAACGGCATGGCGACTCTACAAATGTGAAAACAAATGGCGAGACACCTCCAACCCGAAAACGCTGCAAAGCGGGAAATGCCAGATGCCGGGGCGCGAACGCGCCGCTCGGATTCGGGCAATTTCGGTTAGCGACTCTGTGCCGGCATCCCACCGGGATGTCGAAATACGGGTGCAAAACGAGGGCTTATAGCCGCACGTATGGTTCCCATCGACCCAGGATCTAGCATAGTTGCGAAAAGAAGAGCAATCTTTTCCAACCTACCTAAGATTCTCGAGAAAACATGTTTTAAGTAAATTAAAAAAAAAAAAAAAAGAAACGGAAACCGCATGCCACGTGAGCTTTCCCCTTTTTATCTCGTGAGGCCATTCCCGTGTCTAAACCTTGCCATTCACCCCTCCAACTAACAGAGAGTGGTCGAGAGTACCCGGAACCCGTCTCCCAGTGTCAAAACAAAGCAAGGTCCTACCTCCTTCCTGCTCTCTACCAGGATGTACACCGTCAACTCCCCATGGCCAAATCGATGGATAACAACGATGAGAACGGGACCTTACCCCCAAGAAATTTCCCAACATTGGAAGAAGTTTGGCAGGTCCTCATGGCTATTGAGAAACGTCAAGGTGAACAACAAGCCTCGGATCGAAGGCGCCATGCACCACTTGAACATTAGCCACCCAACTACTGGGGCTTCCCAAGTCATAATCGCTCCTACAGCCTCTAACATCTCTCATTGTCTCCGTAAGTCAACTCGTTACCCTCATTTGAGCCATGCGGTTATGACGAAAGGCCACAAGACCTTCCGTGAGGAAAGCTTGCCCACTCGGCCTCCTCGAGGTCCGGTACCACCGCCGAACAACGAACACATCTCGGTGGGACTACTGCAGAAGGCTTTGTCTGGAAATGGAATTCCAGGAAGAAATGAATGAGGGCCGTCCTCGAAGAAAGAAGAAGCTATCTTCTCAACAAAAACTGAAAAAGAGGTACGAATCCGGTGATCCCACGCTGAACCCTTGGAGAACCCTCGTGAAAGTTTGACTACTATGTCATCTACTCCAAAGAAGCCTAGCTCGCACAAGGCCATGGCAATGTACGCTCCATGATCACTGGGACGAAGCTTCGCACCGCCACCGAAGGCCCGAAGGTCCGGATAATCCAACCCCGTCTTGGGAAGATCTCAAAGCCACTATTGATGCTTCGGTAAAAGCCATGACGGTGAACGAATTGAAATGCGCGACCGGCCTTACGCCAATCGGGCTCCTCCCACTACGTAAATGGGAGAGACAAGCAAAACCATAAGTCCAGAGGTGAATGTTCGACACGTTCCTGGCCAAATCCCAGTGAATCCTCCACGGACAGACAAAAGGCCAGCCATACCGAGCCACAAACCGAAAAGGACCCTACGCCAAAGAAGCCGAAATCTTGGACCCAAAGGTCAAGATCCTGTCTTGACACGGCCTCAAGCGCACTCAGCTAACATCTCACTCTGGTCCTTACTCACTTCATCTTACCCGCACAAGCTCAAGTTGGAAGAAAGCCTGGCCTGCACCATGGTTCCCATCACGGTGACACTGATGAAGCAGCTTCATGATTGGCAATGTTAACTATAGCAACATCATCACTTTCACAGAGCTCGACCTTCCAAAATTTGGGGCTGACCACAACGAGCCTCTCTACATAGCAGTTCAACTGGACGAGCGCCGTCTCCCTCGGGTCTTGGTAGATGGGGGATCATTCATGAACGTCCTTCCAGCCAAAATGATGGATTTGCTAGGGATCAAAGCAACCGATCTAAAGCCCTCGACTCGTGCAATCAAGGCATACGACTCAACATCCCGCCCGCCTGGGAATAGCCACCTTGAATTTGTGGTTCGGAAAACAAATGGTCCCGACGGATTTCCAAGTCATCGACATCCCGATCACCTTCACCGCCATTTTGGGACGCCCTTGGCTACACCCGCATCAATGGGGTGGCATCCACTCTCCATCAGTGCGTAAAGTTCGTCCAAGGAACAGATCTTACCATCATCTACGGTGATAGCGTAGTCAACGAAAGGACCGACACAAACGGCGTCCCGGTCTTAGAGATCAAACCCGACGATGATGGCACGATGCTAACAGGTTCACCATCGAAAGCCCAAAGGCCCAAGTGTGCCACATAGACCCGCCTTTGATTTGGGACAAGATCCCTCCCCGATGAAAATGATGAAGCACATGAACTACATCCCGGGGCTCGGTTTGGGAAAACGCCATCGTGGCACCCAACATCATCAATATCAAAGAATGTAATACCTCGCACGGCCTGGGATACTCTCCTACTCCCGAACACATTGCGTAGGACAAGCGAGCCTGCACGAAAACGCTCCGCGATAACAAAAGAGGCGTACACGCAATCTCCGATCTTCGTCCTTACAGCTTCGACATGACCAAGTACGTCTCAAAGAAGGCCGGCAACTTGGAAGAAGATCCAGAAAGGGAACAGAGCCGATCAGCGCCAAACAAAGTTGGCCTACAACCATGGACAAGCTCCAGCAGAACCTGGCAAGATTCAGAGGCCTCAAGCCAAATCCCGTCCGAAGAGCATTTCTCGACACACCGCCTCTACTGGGATCCATGACCACCACTATTCATAACGAATTTTGGTTCGGGAAAACTCCCTCTTTGGCAGAAGAACTCGAAAAACTCTCTGTCAACACTCATACCTTCAACAAACGGGACGAGTCTGCATTCGAGCTAGTAATGCCCAAGACAAAAGCAAAAGACTCCGCAGACGATGCTTAGGACGAACCACTGCTCCACTCGCTCTTCAAAGAAGAAATCGAGATGCCGATCTAATCGATTTTGTTTCGATAACTCGTGATAGCAATGATCGGGAACGGTGACATAAAGCCCTTCAAGCCCCATCTCCTATCAAGCTCATCGCCACTCAATAACCGGGCCACCTTCTCCGACTCCACCGCCAAAGAAAAAGGACATGATCGAACAACTTGGTCCGACCCTCGAGTCCTAGAGTCTAGTGTCAAAACTCATCCCGAGTCCATTAGCTTTGAATTTGAGTCTCTCGAGTCATCCGATGGCCTCACGCCGTAAGATTACGAACTCATTGCCAATAATGTATTCCCGTATGCTCTTAATGAATGCTTCGATCTTTCCGAGTATCCTCTCATTGCATCTTTAACAACCGATAAATTAACTAACACACAAACAAGCTAATAACGATTCACTTGATAAAGAAGCATACACATTAAACGAACAATACATTAAGCACATCTCTTAAGCATGTTGTCAAACGAGAGAAAAACCGGGCCCAAGCCGCCGAGAAGGTTTAATCACAACGATTTGCAAGATTGTCAAGAGCCAAAGAGACGCAAGTCCGACGCCATTTCCAAAGACAAACCAGATCTTCCAATACCTCAAGAGCGGAAACTACCTTCATGAACAAGGAAGACCCACACACGTAAGGGGTCAAAACCAAGAGCATCATGGCCCTAAAACGCCTCGCCTCTCACTTCGTCATCCTCGGGGACATGCTATACAAGAAACGCTACCACGGGCCACTCCTACGCCGCATCGCCCAAGAAGAAGCAAACAAGTTCATGAACGAAGTCCACAATGGGGCTTGCGGTCCCCACATGAACGCCAGCAGCCCCGATGCAAATCATTCTCGGGATGGGCTACTACCGGATCTCCATGGAGGCAGATTGTATCCACTTTGTCCGAAGCCGCGACAAGTGCCAACGGTTCTCCAACCTCAATCATCTACCTCCTCACGATCTCTACCGCATGACTACACCTTCGCCATTTGCCACTGGGGAATTGACGTCATCGGGAAAATTGCTCCGCCAGCAAAGAACGGCCACGAGTTCATCTTAGTAGCCATCGACTACTTCACCAAATGGGTCGAAGCCAAGTCCTACAAGGTACTCACCTCCAAGAAGGTCGCGCATTTCCTCAAGGAAAACATCATCTCGCCGATACGGCATCCCAAATGAGGTCATATCGACAATGGTTCACACTTCGAAGGGGAATTCGATGCATCGCCGGGCTGAATTCAAGATCACACGCCACAAATCTTCTCCCTACCGGCCACAAACAAACGGCGCCGTGGAAGCAAAGAAACAAAACCTCGAACGGATCATCCGAAAATGACCACCCGAGGACGAGATTGGCCCGAGAAGCCGCACCTTGCACTTTGGGGCTACCGCACAGCCGTAACAGCCCACGGGAGAAACCCCATTTGCCCCGACATACGGGATGGAAGCAGCCCTTCCCATCGAGCTGAAATTCCCTCACTCCGAGTGCCGCTGAAAATGACATCAACGAAGTTGAATGGCTCCGGCCGACACGACGAATTGGCTCGCTAGACGAGCGACGACTAAAGGCCATGGAACACGTCCGAGCCTATCAAAGCAGATGGCTAGAGCTTTCGACAAGAAAGTCAAATCCCGAGACATCGTGGAAGGCGACCTTGTACTCAAAGAAAAGCTTCCCACTCGAACCAACCCACTGGAAAATGGGAACCAACATGGATCGGCCCTTTTGTGGTTCAAAAGATCTTCTCCTGAGGCGCCATGAAGCTAACGTACCTAGACGGCAATCCCTTCATGAATCCAAATAACTAAGCAAACTTCGCAGATACTTCGCCCGAAGAAGAACAACCGTGCATCTCTTGGCACTCCATGTAGTGTCGAACTACGCAGACTCGAGCCCTCTAGTCCTGGGAACGTAGGCAACCTTAATTGGTCCGGTCTAAAAATACACAAAAAGTCAAAAGTTTGAATGTCAATCAAGACCTCCATCAAGCTACGCACTTTTCAAGAACACGCCCAACAAATACCTTGACCAAGTCAAACGACGGCGGCAACATCAAAGGACATCCGAGGGTCACTCAACATCAAACGACTGACTCATGTCTGCTTCCAAGCCAGGGGCTTGTCTTCGCCCTCACGCGCTTCAAAAAAAAAAAAAGAGAGCTCGAGCAAGGGCTCACAAAAAAAAACAAAACAAAAAAAAGGGAGCTCGAGCAAGGGCTCACAAAAAAAAAACAAAAGAAGCTCAAGCAAAAGCTACAAAAAAGAGGTCAAGAGCCCGACGCCAACAAGAGGCAAGGAAGCTACGAAAAAGACCGTCAAAACGACTTGTCAGGGGATCATTCAACTTCTCAGCCAAGCACAAAGCCTAAGCAAAGGGGGTTGCCGTCATGGCCCACACTGCTTCAGTCTGCAAATGCGACAGAAAGGTTCAAAGACAGACGCCGCCAAGGTGCACAAAAGAAACAAAGGCAAACAAGAGATCTTGCGTCTCGACAAAGCTTTAAAAGTAAATCACAAATCACTAACGGTTACAACATTTCTTGATGAGTTCAAGCACAGTTTACTCTCAAGTTCACAACATGCTAAAAGACATCTTAATACATTTAACTAATAATGTGTTTGCAATGCAATGAATGGATACCTAGGAGGTCATTCCGCGCCATCTGCGCTTGTCCCCTCGCCATTCTTTCCTTTCTTCCCTCGTCCCCGGTGAGTCTTCTTTCGCTCCACGTGAACCAACTCGCGTCTCTCGCTCCGAGATCGTGGGTCCTCCCCGTAGAGTCAAACAATCCAGAGCTCTCGTGGCTTCATTCGCCCGTGCTTCGGCTCGGATCTCCTCCCCGCGAGTCCGCAAAAGAGGACCTCTCCCCTGTCGTCGGTCAACTCTAGTCTCGTAGTCAAACAAAGTGTCTCCCGTCACATCCAAAGGGTCGACTGTGCTTCGGCACTCCTAAGGCAATAGCTACTACGGCAACCGGGTCCTGTAATCGCTACACGCCTACTTCCAAAGCCACTTGGGATCGCCCAACACGCCGCTCATACCAAAGCCGTGCATCGAGTCGTCAATACGACGCTCCCCGACGCCTAAGGAGTATCACAGAGGGAAAGCGGAATACTTCCATACCCTCGTAAAATACAAGAAAGCACCGGAGCCGCCATACAAAGAGGAACTACTTCCGCAAGAGCAAGGTCATCCCACCAACAAAGGCTCCTCGCTTCATCCCAAACCGCCGGAAACAAGCGACGGAATATAGAAGGAGGACCAAGACAAACCTGGAACTCGACAACGTAGGACCCTTCCCGCAAGATTCTCCTAGTCTCAATCCTCCAAAGGTGGAACCCACCAAATGATCTCGATGCGTACCAAGCCGTGCCATCCATCTCTCCCAAAGTGATCGATCCATATCCAACACAAGAGGTCGCCGAGCAAATGACCACGGGCTAAACGACGTCGGAGCCTCGGGCATGGCCCGAAGTCTCTCTCGCAACCACAAGGTGAGCAAAGCGGGGCTTCCCCTCTCATGAACCGATCCCCGGTCGCCGGACGGTCGATACCATGAAGAGTCTCCCCAAAGACCAACGGGACAATATCCTCTCCACTCTGCAAAGGCTCCTACCACATCTAGCAAAGCGCCATCGCAAATGCCAAGGGAGATGACCAGAAAAGCGTCGCCATCACGCACAAGGCAAATGCATCCCAAGAGACATCACTCATCATCAACCATGAACCGCTCCGGCAGCCTCGTAAATGTCGATATGACCCGAATCAAGGATCATGCCCCGCACTTCTTCCAACGAAGTACGAAGAAAGCCTCGCAAGCTTCACGCTCACCGCAAAGCACCACCAATCAAAGGAAGCGAGATGGCCTCCACCTCCTGGTCCCCCCATCAAAGCCCGAAAATCCTCAAAAGTGGGCACCATTTCATTATAGGAGAAATAGTACACATGCCTCCTAACATCCTGTAACTTCGCGGCAGCCCCGCAACAAATCCCAATCAGAACCAACTCCTTAAAAGACCAAATCGAGCAAAGACGAAACCTTACCTCGAAAGCCCGTCTCTCGATGCCTCATACGGCGCCGCATCCACGTTTTCAACTGCTCAAGGAAGTGTGCTTGCCTCTCCCGCGAAAGCCTCAGCAAAATTCTAGGGACGTACGAAGAATCCATGGCAAAAATGGAGGTTCCTAGAGAAAATGGGGAAGAAATCTCGAAAATGGTTGCAAATGGGGAAATGGGGAAGAACCAGACACTGGAAAGCATTTATCTCCTTCCCAAAGCAAGGTTGGTCCGCACGGACCTCTTTGCATGCTAAGTACGTCCGTACGGACCTCCTTGCAAAAAGAACCCATTTCCCAAAGAAACAAGCATAACAACCACTGTCCTCAAAGAAACCTTGCTCCAAACCGCCCAAACACCGGCCAAAGCCATTCCCGCAAACATACACTACCCACAAACGCACTCTCACTCACGTGGCATGCACACAAAAAAAAAATACTAGCAACAATTTCTAGGACAATTCCCGGAAATCACAAAAATGACATTACATCTTAAAATAAAATGCTGTTTGCCGTGCAAATACGAGTGTTTTATTACAGGTACATCAAATGTCTGTTGCTAAACAAAAAAAAAAGGGGGGGAGAAAAGATATGAAAAGAGGGAAAGCAAGTGAATACTAATCAGACTCCTCAGCATCATCATCCTGGCCAAGATCATCCAGAGAAAAGTCGGGCATCCCGGTGAACTCGCCCGTCACATCCTCGTCATCAGAGTACCGAGCCCCCTCCGGAGGCTGCCACTCAAAGTAACTCGAAGGATCAAATCCGGCAAAAGGATCAAAGAAAGAAGGCTCGACGGACCCTCGCCCGTGCATCCCGAGGAGGGAAGAACTGATAAAAGGGCCGCGCCTGAGCTCCCGAAGATGTCCCGCATCCATGCTATGCCGCCCCTCGAAGGTCCCTCCCGCCGCGGCTCCGGCTCGACTCTCTGGAGGAACATCTACGTAATGCCTCGAAGGCATAGGCCGGAACGCCGGCACGCGTCGCGAAGACCGGCAAGACATCTTTGACGCCATCTTCTTTCGCAAACGACCTCATCGCCACGTAACGGCGAGTCGCATATCATAGGCTCTCCCCGGGACTCCGCACAAGCAAGCACCAAGGAAACACTCAAGAATACGCTTATACTCAACAACAAAAAGAGAAAAATACGTAAAAGATGCCAAGATGGAAAAGAGTTAGTACACTCACCGATCTATCGGGATCCACTCGGTATGCAAGCAGAGCTCGCTCGTAAACGGGCATGTACACCCTCCGCCTCGACCCATCCCCACTGACATACATGAAATCCGGCCCCGGCATCGGAACCTCTGGGAGCTGCGGGCCGGCCTCTCTCTCCTCGCCGGCACTGCGGCGTCCTCGGCCTTCCTCCTCACGAAGGCCCCGTACTCCTCTCCATACAAAATGAACTCCTCGGCGCCCACACCGCCAAGGTACCTCTCAAAATCAAGCACATCCATATCCCGGGAATCAAGCATCCCAAAAGGAGGGTCCTCGAGCCACGGAAGCACACCGGGCCATTCCGCCGTAAGACCCGCTCCCCGTGTACATGACGCCGCAGTCAAGCCCCGCAAAGATCTTCCGCCGCTGTCACCTCTGGGAGCCCTCGAACTCATCGCCCTCATACCGAGCCCACGGGAACAAAACAAACTCCTCCGGCTACCCCTCTCCGTACGCTCCCGCACATCCCCGTATGCGATGGTGAGCTTCCCCGCTGGTCCTCCTCTTCCTCGCCGTACGAGCCGCCCAAAGATAGCAGTGGTACGCAAAGCAATGTGGATCTCTATCCCACGGGAAGCACCGGAAAATCTCGTAGAACCACACCTCGTGACAAAAACAGAAAAGGCTCAAGCAAAAAAGAAAGCGGAGAAGCGACAAGTTGCTAAATCAAAAAAAGAATAAACTCATACCTCCAAAGCAAAGTCAAAACAGGCCAATGAATCCGGCCACACCCCGCTAAACCGGTCCAAAGAGAAGTAGAGCTCGGCCAAGCTCGCTCGCCCCAAGCGATGTCACAAACTCTATCCAGATCAATCAAGCTCTCCAACAGAGCAAAGGGAGCCGCAGCCGCGTGGTTCGAGAACAAAGTCTCGGACAATGCATACCACAAACAGGAGCGCGCCAGCTGCTCCGCCGTCACCCGGCCGGTACCCTGACATAGGCCCCAATACCGGCCGTGATCCTCGCCTCCACGTCGCTATACAAAGATCCCTGCACCCTCGCGAGGACGAGGCTCAAAGCCCAAGACTCGGTCAACACAAAGCATCGGAGATCATATCTCTCCACCGCACCGGCCCTCCTTTGAAGGAAAGCCCGGTAATCACAAAGAAAGTCGGTCGGCGTCACCGTCACCTCTCCCCAACTCGGATGGAAGGTGTGGGTGGTATCCCACCAATACTCGAAAGGCCAAGGAAGACGCTCTTGTTCTTCCTCGTGTCAAACCCCGGCCGGGTTCTCTACGAACACAACCAGCCGGGAGCGTAGACCACCCTCCCGGGACTCGGCCTACCATCCACGGAAATATCGGGCATCCGCCGCCACAGCCAACAATGCCTCGAGCGATCCCCGAAGTCTTCATCCTCTTGGCCTTCCCGCCATAAGCCCCGCATCCCGCAGTAAACACAAAGAAAGGTACGTCAATCACGCAAAGACTTAATATAAAACAAAGGCACAAAAGTCCGCTCCACAAAACACGGACACACACATATTTTTCACATATAACCCGTCACAAACACAAAACACGGCACATGTCGCACATAATTTTTACATACATTATACATATAATTTTTCCCATGCAGTCAAAACACGGCACACATTGTACACATTTTCAAAAGAGGGATTAAGCCCTACACGACACATTTTCAAAAAAAAAAAAAAGTCCGTCCCAACACGGCAAAGGCACATATAACCCGTCACAAAAACACGGCACATATTGTATATATTTTCCCCACAAAGTCCGTCACCCAAAAACATGGCACACACGGCACGACACATATGCATAACACATTTTTCAAAAAATCCGTCCCTACACGGCACGTACTTTCAGACAAAACCCGTCACAAAACACGGCACATGTCACATTTTTTCACAAAAATTGTCACTACACGACAAACTTTTCTCATAATGTACATACATAAATAGCATGCGGTACAGAACACCAAAACATGCATTTCATTAGAGAAGCACTTTATTTTCACAAATAAAAGTTAATCTACACATTTCTGCACAAAATACACATACTCACAATTTTTACATGTCCATTTTCAACAATTCATCAAGAATTTCACAAAAAGGCATAAAAAAAATAATAACAAAAATTCAAAAATGCGAAAAACTAAAACCTAGTTCTAGCATTCAAAAATTCGAGCAGGGAATCAAAACGGAACGGATTTCTTACCTCCCCGACGTTCCTAGAACGACGATTGTGCACCTCCGGATTCGGATACAAGACATCCGGGTTCTTCGAAGATGGAACAAACGAAATCCAATTTCTTTGGAGCTCCATCCGTTGCTCGACCACTTCTTGACTGCGTTGACGACGATTCCTTCGAGATCCTTCCGCCATTGCAAGCGATTCAAGCGAAAAAAATGGAGGATTTTGGTAAAAATGGAGGTTTTTTTTTTCTCTCTCTCTCTCGCCTGGTTCACGAACTGAGGAAGAAGAAGTGGGGGAGCCTCGGCATTTAAACCTGGTCAAAACCTGGGAACTGTAAAAAACCAAAGTGGTCCGTACGGACCTCTTTGTACTGTGTTGGTCCGTACGGACCTCTTTGCAAGGGGTGGCCAAATTACTTTCCTCGCCCTTATAATCTTTGCCCCCGGCCGTCCTAAGGCCTTTTCCAAAGAAATCCAAGTGCGTAATGGTCCCTAACCCTTCAATTCAATCCCCAGCCGTCAATGTAAGATCGGTCCTCGCCCACTTCAACGGCAATTCAAACACCGGCGGTGGCAGAGCCTCGCCCACTTCAACGGCAATTCAACCACCGGCCGTCAATGTAAGACCGGTCTTCGCCCACTTCAACGGCAATTCAACCACCGGCCGTCAATGTAAGACCGGTCTTCGCCCACTTCAACGGCAATTCAACCACCGGCCGTCAATGTAAGACCGGTCCTCGCCCACTTCAACGGCAATTCAACCACCGGCAGCCGTAAGCCCGCGCCTCGCCCACTTCAACGGCAATTCAACCACCGGCCGCCAATGTAAGACCGGTCCTCGCCCACTTCAACGGCAATTCAACCACCGGCCGTCAATGTAAGACCGGTCCTCGCCCACTCAACGGCAATTCAAGAAGGAGCCAACACCTCCCAGCACGAATATCAAGGCACAAGACGCCTCCAAAACGCTCAACGGCAACTCAACCACCGGCCCTCAAAAGAGGTCCGAAGTCATCTTCTCAGCAGAAAGGGCCCCTACAAGGTCATGCCTCCCCAGCAATTCAAGCACCGGCAGTCAGTGTAAGCCCGAACCTAGCCCACTTCAACGGCAATGCAAGCACCGGCCATCAAAGTAAGCCCGAGCTCCTCCCCAACAAGCCAAAGGGAAGTCGTACAAGATCGCATATCCCCAAAGACTGCCATCGTCCCGCCCACTCAACGGTAAAACAAGCACAAGAAGGAGCCAATACCTCCGAGTACAAATCCCAAGGCACGAAGCGCCTCCAAAATGACAAATGGTGAAGCAATCACCGGCCGTCATCATTGCCCACTTCAAACGGCAACGCAAGCACCTAGCCATCGCAAGTCCAACCTTCTCCCCAGCGGACAAAGCACGAGACATCTAAACCTCTCGAAGCTCAAGGCAGCCATGCCTCTACAACCACCGCCAGAAGACGATTCAAAGTCCTCCAGCGTGGCACCAACCGCCGCCGAAGACGATTCAAAGTCCTCCGTGGCACCAACCGCCGCCGAGACGATTCAAAGTCCTCCATGGCACCAACCGCCGCGTAAGACGATTCAAAGTCCTCCCGCGTGGCACCAATGCGCAAGACGATTCAAAATCCTCCAAAGGCACCAATGGCCATAAGACGATTCAAAGTCCTCCCGCGTGGCACCCACCGCCGCCAAGACGATTCAAAGTCCTCCCGCGTGGCACCCACCGCCGCCGTAAGTCGATTCAAAGTCCTCCCGCGTGGCACCCACCGCCGCCGTAAGACGATTCAAAGTCCTCCCGCCGTGGCACCAACCGCCGCCGTAAGACGATTCAAAGTCCTCCAACGTGGCACCCACCGCCGCCAGAAGACGATTCAAAGTCCTCCCGCGTGGCACCAACCGCCGCCAGAAGATGATTCGAAGTCCTCCCGCGTGGCACCCACCGCCGCCAGAAGACGATTCAAAGTCCTCCAGCGTGGCACCAAAACCGCCGCCAGAAGACGATTTAAAGTCCTCACGCGTGGCGCAGCCACATTCGGAAGACGATTCAAGTCCTCACCCCATCCTCACTCCTAAGGCTTTAAACCACTCGGTCCGAAGACCATATAAACCTCCCAAATCACTATCTCCGGCCCGGAAGGCCTTAAACCACCCGATTAGGAAAATCGTAAAATTTCCATCCCAGGACACCACCACGTCCTCACAATTGACCTCGGCGGTCATCACATCTTAGGAAACCACCACGTCCTTACCACTGACCTCGGCGGTCACACAACACTTCAGGGCACCACCACGCCCGCACTCACGATTTCACGACCTCTGAACTACGACTGTGCTTGATTCCCGCCAGGATACGTAGGAATCCTATCACAGGTCCAAATGCCCATCGACCCATGCGGTCACCCAGACACCACCACGTCCTCACCACTGACCTCGGCAGTCACGCAACACTTCAGGGCACCACCACGCCCGCATTCACAAAACACTCACCCCACACCCGAACTACGACCAGGCTTGATTCCCGCCAGGGATACGTAGGAATCCTATCACAGGGTCCAGCCTACTGACCTATGCGGTCACACAAAATGACACCACCACGTCCTCACACTGACCTCCCCGGTCACTTCATCTCCCAGCACGCGATCCAGATTAGGACCCTTATCTTATCGGTGACCCCACTTCTTTCATAAGTGACGTCGTCGAGGGGCTTCTGTAAGTACCCCAATCTGGATCACCCCCTTTCAAACACACGGGAAACACCGCAGACTCATCAACGCAGTCTCGACGACCTCTGGCACTGAAAACCCTCTCAAAACCCCCAGCCAAACCAAGGGAGGAGCCTTTCTGGGATAAAAAGGGACAAAAGGACCTTTTGGGAATTTTCAAGAAATTGGAAAAGCAATAATGGTCCGTACGGACCTCTTTGCTTTAATAATTACTGAATCCTCTTAAAGTCCACAATATTCCCTCAAATCCCTGGGAAAATGATTACCCTGCAGAGTTGGTCCGTACGGACCTCTTTGCATGTCAACTTGGTCCGTACGGACCTTATTGCACAGGGAACATCATAATTGCAAATATTCCTCCATCATCACAGATTCCCTCAAATCAAGGAAAACCAAAAGTCTGGATTACCAGGGAGGTCCGTACGGACCTCTTTGCACCAAATCTGGCACTATAAATAGAGGGCTCCCCCTCCTCATTTTGACACACCTCCCACTTCTCTCTTCCTCCCTAGGCCTTCTGGCTTTCCCTCTAAGTCCTTCCGAGGCATTCCCGGCCCCTTTCGAATCCTTCTGAGGCCTTCCCGAGCCCCCTCGTGGTGCTCCGGCCTCCCCGAGCGCTCCCGCGACGCTCCCGCGCCGCCCCTAGGCACTCTCGAGGTACTCGAGGCCCCTCGTGGTACTCCGAGGCCTTGTCGGTCTTTCCACGGTGTCCCGGCTCTTTCCGAGTCAAACCGGCGATCCCAAACCACGCCGAACCTCTGCCCGAGTGATCCCGACGATCCCCACGCACGCCGAACCTCTGCCCAAACGCAGCCTGCAACATCAACTCACGCCGAAACTCTGTCCGCAGACAACCGGCCCCTCCCGAAGCAATCCAGATTCATCTCGGAACGCTACTCCGACCTCAAACACTATTCCCCAGCGGAAGACAGACACGAACCAACATTGGTAAGGCTTCCTTCCATTACTATTTCAATACATTTCCATACATAGCATACAATGTAGACATCCGATACAGCATGCATTTTTAAAAGCACACACACACACACACAACATTTAAAGGATATTAGGGGTATCCGAAAGACTCGTTTTACGAGGCGACTCGGGTGAGCTCTAATATTCTAATATTCTCTTCCCGAGGAGTCATCTGACCTCCGAACTCAAAATCTCATCACACAAAAAATAGTTTAAAATTATCTTTAAACTGATGCCCTTTTTCAATGTTTTGGGCTTAATAAAAACGGCGTGGCGACTCTACAAATGCGAAAACAAACGGCGAGACACCTCCAACCTGAAAAACGCTGCAAAGCGGGAAATGCCAGATGCCGGGGCGCGAACGCGCTGCCTCTCGGATCCGGGCAATTTCACCTTTCTAAAGAAATATGGAACCTTTAATGGAAGGAACGATGTAAAGATAGGATCTTTTACACCGGTCCGTTCCTAGGTTGCTAATGGGGGAATGGGGGAAATGTATGTAAAAATGACACTTTAATGAAAAGATGACATTTTTGGGTTGCAAATGATGCACTTAATTTAAAGAAATGATCTTTATTGCAAATGATGCATAAAGATTTGATTTTTATGCAAATGATGCATTTTTGAAGAAATTGGCATTCATTATGCAAATGATGCATAAAGATTGCATTTTGAAAAGCATATGATTCTAGTTTATGGTAAAGACATGGTCTTTAAAGCAAATGATGCTTGGAAAAGTGATTTTGGATGCAAATGATGCATTTTGATTGAAAAGATTTGATTTTTATATGCAAAGGATGCATAAAGATGATATTTTTATTTGAAAATGGGGGTTTTAGGTGCAAAGGATGCACCTTTATGGGAAAAGACTACATTTTTATGACAAATGATGTCTAATGCATGCAAAAGGGAAGGGGGAATATGAAGATATGATCTTTAATCTACCAAGGCCCAAGCAATATAAAAGTAATGCAATGAGCAATTTATAAAGCAATTAGGATGCGAGGTTAGGGCGTGCGAGGTTACCAATGGCTTCCTTCTTCTTCGGGCGGAGCTAGGAGGAGAGGTTGGTCTTGGATCTTCAAGGAGGAGGGAGGGAGCTTCTTGGCCTTCTTCTTCACCTTCTTGGATCTTCAACAGCCTCTTGGGAGTATTTATTCGTATTATGTGTGGTGTTGGAAATTGTTGCTGAGAAATGGGTAGAGGAGGGCTCTATTTATAGGCAGTCTGGATAAGGCTAATGAAGCCGTGCGGCTAAGGACAGCAAGCTAATGCAGCCGTGCGGCATTATCCACAATGACTCAGCATTCTAGAACCATGCAAGGTGGCAAATTCTAGAACCTTCCCTCCTAATTAAGAAAAACGTGTTTCTTAATTAGGAAGGATCCCCTTCAGCCCTAAATTAATTAAAAACACTTCCGGAATGTTTCCGGAACACTAGGAAGGTCTGGGGAATTACCAGAAAACTTACCGAAATTGCCGGGAAATTTAACCGGAAGGCATGAGCCAGATTTGGGTACTTACAGAAGCCCCTCGGCAACGTCACTTGCAAGGCGAGTGGGGTTGTCGATAGAAAAGGATCCGATCTGGTGAATGCCGAGACGGATTGGAAGACCAAGGTGGTCGAATGGCTGAACCTCTTATGAAAGGCTACCTACGTATCCCGGAGGAATCAAGCCAGGCCGTAGTTCGGAATAGATCCGCTGGGGAATGGAGAAGAGAAACTGGTCTCTTACCGGGGAAATAGAAGGGAAAATGACCTAGGAGGTCAAGCAATTGATCCTACTGGGGATATGCTAGGAGTGACCAAGGTGGTCAGATAACAAAGTCTCTTATGAGAGACTACTTCATCACTGAGGAGTGACGGAGGAAAAAAGGGTGACCAAAGTGGTCGGATGGCTGGACCTTTTATAAAAGGCTACCTACGTATCCCGGAGGAATCAAGCCTTGATCGTAGTTCGAGCATCACTAGATAGGTAGGAACGATGTCTAGGATCCTCGAGGGTTTGACAATTAATGGAGGATGTCACCTGATTGACAATTAATGGAGGTTGTCACCTTGTAGCGTTGTGAGAAAGAAATTCTTATTCCTTTTATTTTTTATGAGTCGCCACCTATATTATTTGATTGGAAACATAGAAAAACCATTTGAAAGAGATTTGAGTTCGGGGCTTAGGTTATGAAATGGGTAGGTTTAGAAGGCATCCATTTCACCCAATCCGGAGATCGGTCTTGCTAAAGAAAAGAGAGGTTTTTAAAAGAAGAAGTAAAAAACGAATCTAAATACTACAAATAAAGGTCCATTTGACGAGGTCAAACGGAATGTAGAATCGATTGCTTCGAGACCGTCTCCATGATTTGGAGAGGCTCTAGGCCGATCCTAGATTCTATGGACTTATACCACTCTAACAATCAATTAGAAGGAAGTTTAGAGATTACCTTGCGTGAGGTGATTTGGGCAGAGTTTCGACTCAAGTTTAGAGTCGACCCTTCACACGGACAGAGCTTCGCCTCGGTCCTTGGTTTGAAGATTGATGCTTGTTTATCAACAAGGTTGACAAACAAACTATGAGGTGAGTTTTAGGGTGATTTTGTAGGATTCTTTCAAGGAGAGAAACCAACAAAATGTGTGTGTTGTGAAAATTCTTCGACCTCTTGAACCTTGGAAGTCACCAAGTATTTATAGAGTTTGGATATGAAGAAGTGGAGAGTTAAAACCCTATCAGATGGTTCTAGACCTCTTCTCCCATTGGTTGGCCGGAGAGATAAAGTTTTATCTCGAAAAGAGGTTGAAATCGACGAGGGAACTGTCGTCTGCAATCTGCAGAGGGGGGATATCTCGCGCGAGACACGCCATCTCGCGGCGAGATATTGCTCCTGTGGACAGTTTTGTCCTTTCCTCGTTATCTCGTATGCAGTTTAGTCCCAAACTAACGGTAGTTAGTCAAAACTTAACGAAACATGACGAAATGGTGGATTTCTACTTCTTGACTCAAAGCGAGACTTAGAGTGGTATAAGTATGTTCCGATGTGTTCGTAATGGGGTGGCTACAGAGCCACTCGGCGACAGGTCTTCTGAAAGAAGAAGTGTCTTCGATAGAAAAGACATCATTCGAACATCGGGATGGTCGTGCCGCACGGCCGCCTACGTATCTCTATCGGAGAATCAGACCAAAACGTAGTTCGACTCCAAAACACGAAAAGGCTGCTTTAGGTATTTTGAAAATTATTTGAAAATCGCGGAGATTTTATTTTCGAAAAGGTAAATTCATACTGAGGAATCAAATCAAGACCCAATTCAGAATATACCTGCCTGTCTCAAGATTCACCTGTCTGGGCTCCGAACTCGCGGGAATTATGTTAGAACATAAAGGCTTACCCGTCCGGCCCTCTCGAGTCCCGTCGGTTTTGTGACGATTCGCCTTCGGGCTCCGAATCGGGCTTTTTGTTGTTGGGATGACGATTCACCTGTTTGGGCGTTGAATCGGGCTTTTGGTTCGACGATCCACCTGTCTGGGCGTTGGACCGGGCTTTTTTCTGATGACGATCCACCTGTTTGGGCGTTGGACCGAGCTTTTTCTGATGATGATCCACCTGTTTGGGCATTGGACCGGGCTTTTGGTTTGACGATCCACCTGTCTGGGCGTTGGACCGGGCTTTTCCTGATGACGATCCACCTGTTTGGGGGTTGGACCGAGCTTTTTGATGACGATCCACCTGTCTGGGCTCTGAATCATGTGGATTGAGTTGATCTGTGGACCACTCGGATCTCGGGCGACTGGTGCCGTACCGAGCGATTGTGCGGGCATCACGTTTGGCTCGTTTCGTGACTTGCGGTGTCGGTTTTTCCACGTTTCCTTGCTAGTTTATCATTTCCAAGGGTAAATGTGTCAAAATTTTGAACTTTGACGTTGTGTAGACGCTTATTGTCGAGGACAATTTTGTCCTTTTCCAGAAGGTTTATCTCGCCGCGAGATATGATATACCGCGCGAGATATCTACTGTCGGGGCATATAAACAGCAACTCTTGTTTATTTTGAAAACATCTTTTCCAAAATTCCCTCCCTAGCTCAAGCCAAGGTCGCTTTCTTTGCAATTTTTTCATGGATTTGATTGGTGATTCTCCCCCTAATCCATTCTCGATCCCTCCTCCTTCCATAATCGATGGCTCAAGAACAAAGAAATCCTATCTTGGGGAGTTATTTACTAGGGAAGGATTATCCCCGCGATGATCTCACATTCGATAGGCACGCCCATATCTCTACCGTCCGGGAGGGCTTGGTAAGAACTCTATCTTCACCTCTTGTTTCTTGTATTGCATTGAGTTTGAATCCCTTTCCTTGAATTCAAAAAATCTCTCAATGGCCTTTTGTTCATGTTTGTGCTTAGAGCTAGGTTCCCCTTGCATGCTTTAATTTTGTGCATTCCTTCGGATGCTTGTTGTTGCATTGTGTGCGTATGAGCCTCCTACACATCATGGATTGTAGGAGAGGTTGATTCGGATCACGAATGGCATCCTTGGGCAAGCTTTTCTTGTACGCACGCCAAGTGTTCGATGAAATGTCTCAATGAAAAATTTCTTCTATTTCATTGATTTCTTGACATGGAATGATTTCTAATGTTGCTCTCTCGTTTTTCCTCTCGTTTTGCGCCGTACAAGCCAATTAAGAACCGTCTGGGAGTCCGAAAATGGCTAAGGCGGTTTGGGACAAGATCAAGGATCTTGACGGCGTCCGAGCTAGGGTGGCCCAAACGGGTTTGTTGACTTTTGTTGACAATCTTCGGGGATAAGGCGGACTCCCCAAGTTCTCCAGGCTATTCGGGAGAGGTGGTGGGACACTACCCACACCGCTCACTTGCGCTTCGGGAAGCGACTATGACTCCGACTGATTTTCTTGCTATCACGGGGTTAGAGTTCATTGGCGATCCCCGCCGAAGTTTCCGAATTATAAGCCTCGCGAGTCCAAGCCGCGTGGAGGCAGCTTGATTGGTTTCCCCTAACAAGGTTAAGGGGTATGCCGCTGAGTTGACACCCTCCGAGTCGATTGAGGACTACTCGGAGAAGCCGAATGTGAGTATTGATCGGTTGGTGAGGGGTGCCCTCTCGGTATATCCTTTCGAGACTATTTTTGCGAACCATTCTTCTACGGCCCGTCTTTCTTTGTTACGCTTGTTGGTTGATCTCGATGAAGTGAGCGGCTATGATTGGGGCTCGCCGGCTAGCCTACCGCTACCATGCCATGGATGAGGCATGTAGGAATACCAAGGACTCTCTGTCGGGGTATTCTTATGCCCGGGAGGTATGCTCTTTGATTCTCGTTTCGTTTTCGTCTCGTATGCCTCGTCTCGTGTTTCATACCGAATTTGATCTGTTTTCTTTGTGCGTATATGGGGCTATGCTGTTCTTGGCCGTACAAGTTTGAGTTGGAGAGCCGGGCCCCTTTGTTTCCGGATATCAGGAGGTGGAGCCACCCGAACCGGACCGCTGATGAGGAGGAGGACCAGATTGGACCTCGACGGTGGCGGAGGCGCGGGCCATGCCGGACACCTTTGAGTACGAGAGGCCGGGCCTATATCCTTGGACCCCGTTGAGCCGGAGGTGCATCGAGCTTGGGATGCTACCGGGATGCAGAGGATGCCGGCGTCTTTGGAGGGAGATACCATGTACCTTGGTGAGCGGGTCTTCCCACAAAGACGGCCGGGGTAGACTATCATACAGGTGCTGCGCGGATCCGCCGAGGTCGATGTATCCCACCCACTCTATTCCGTAGGATGATTATGCAGGTCTTTTGGTGGGTGATGCGGCGACGGCCTTGCGTGATTCCCGGGCTTCTTATGCGGAGTTCTTGCCTCGGTTGATGGGTCCCCTCCTGGTGGGGGCTAGGCGATCACATGCTCGTGGCTCCGCCTCTGCTTCTGCTTCAGGTTCTTCAAATTCCCTAGCACTTCCTCTCGTGCTACCGGTTCTCTCGCCTTTTGCCCCGCACTACGGCCCTTTGAGCTACACGTATATGATGGGGAGCATGCCAATGATGGGGCACATCCCGTCTCCCGATCGATTCCCGAGGGTTACCGCCTCCGCCGATGTCTCTTCTGTATGTTTCGTTTGTACCGTTTCGTGCATATAAGTGTATATGTCCGACTCCATCCGAGCATCTTCTTTTCTTTGATTTTCAGGTCACCATATCCGCGGCCGATTACAACCGTGGAGCGACCAAGATGGCTGGGTTGATGGCTTTGGTGTCGGACCTGTCCGAGAGGCTATTCCAGAAAGCTTCTTCGGCGGCCTCAACAGTGGCCTCGGCGATGACCCCTACTTGCGGAGCCAAGAGGTCGAGGAGGGATGGTAGCCCCACTGGTGGTGATGGCGGAGGTGTTGGCGGCTCGAGCGACTTGATGGCGTGATCCCCTCCCCTTTCTCTCTTTATCTGATGATTTGATGATCTGTACATATTGGCCGTGTGGGCCTGCATAATTTTTTTTTCTTTTCTCGGTACTCCGTTAGGAACAAGTAGGTAGCACAAACAATGGTTTTTTTTTTCTCTTAGCCCCTAATCCTAGGTCTAATTAGTTTAATTAACTTTCTCGACTTTCCATGTGCTTTTCGAGAATGGGAATGGCCGATAGGCCGCAATTTTGAGCCTGAGTATGGTGTTTTATTGCATGTTATGAACTGTACACGCAGGTTTTTCGAGACTTACTTTGTCAAGTCGGGGCTAGATTGCTGTTTGAGCAGAACTGTTGTTGCTTTGCCGTAGGGATATCTCGCGCGAGATAAGGTGTCTCGCACGAGACACGCTACCCAGGCAGAAATCTCTTCCTTTTTCGAACAGGATTTTGACAGTTTTCCCTTATAAAATCACCCTGTAGTCCGGCCAGATAACTCATTCTAGCTTTTCAAACTCTATAGATATCCTGTTAGGGTGAAACTCTTGTCTTCTTCTTCAACCCTGTGATCCATGGCTTCCAAGGAGATTGTCCCAATGTCCATGATTGTCGATGATTTTTCTTTGTCCTCTGAAGTGATTGTCTCTTTCAAGCAAGCATCAAGGGATTTTGTAAGGTCATTTCGCAACCGGTCTCGCAATAAGTTTATCGCAGAATTCGGATTTAGAATTCTTTTCACTTTGAAGAACCTCCAACCGGATTGGAAGTTATTGCAGGGTGCTGCTCGATTTTGGGATCCCTCTATTCATCTTTTCAATTTTTCTTTGAATGAGATGGTGCCTACCGTGGAGGAATTCGCCATTATCTTGGATATGCCTTTGACTGGCGAGATTGCTGTTCCTAAGTATCATAGGAATCATTCGGAGGCTTTGAACGAATTGTTAGGGATCCCCCTTGATACTTGTTATGAGTTGGTTCACCTCAAGTGGGTTGATTGCTCTTCTTTTCCGGACGCTTCAGCGGTGATTCTCGATGATGATGCTTTTCATGTCCATAAGCGGAACTTTCTGGCTCTTTCTCTTTTCGGAGATGTTTTGTTTACGTGTAGGGACGGCTTGGTCGATTCCCAACCGGGTGGAAGTTGTTCGTTGTGCTAGGAAACGTTCTAGGAACATTATTCCGCTAATCTTGGGTGAGACCCTTCATGGTCTTGATGAGCCGCATAGGACTCAAGGCGTCATGACTCAAGGGAGTCCCCTCCCGTTGACTATTTGGCTTAGGGAGCATCTCAAGTTGATAGGTCCCCCGTTGGAATATTCTCCTTTTACATATCATACACGAAAGTTGTTAATCAAAGATCTTTCAAATGATGAATGGGCCGAGCCGATTGCGAAGACCGAAACCGCCGATATTCTCTCGGTGTCCACCTTATTGGAGGTTGAACAAGTATGTTGCCAATACCAAGGGTTTTGACAGGGTTGTTCTTCCGGGTTTGCGAGATTCCTCCTTTTACTTTTCCAAGCGGGTGCTCCGTCGCTTGGTCAAGCCAGGACACTTATCTTTTCGAAGGAGCTTCTCGTGTAGTGTCTTATATTGGTGTAGAGTTTGCGCAGTGCTAGCTCAAGCATGGGGTGTAGGAACTAATCGGGACCGTTGGTCGAACCTTCGGACTTTCAATGCAAGCATCTTCCCGTCTCCGACAAATATTTGGATTGGTTCCTCCATACCGGTCATCCTAGTGCAGAGAAGATTGATGACTTGCGGCTTTCACCGCTAAGAGATTCTTTTGTAGCCAGCAGATCTTGCGAAGGAGCGAGGCTCGCCCGATCCCGCTAATGTGCGAACCGATCCTACTCAGATTTTCTTGATGGGGATTGGTACGAGAGGCGAGGCAAGGGAATGCCTCGGAAAGACGCAAGCTTTGGACAGCCTCATGTCTTCAAGCAGACCTGTCGGAATCCGTCTTTGATCGTCTCGAGGGATGTTCTCGCTGAGAGGCTCAAAGCACAAGGAGGATCACGACGACGGTGGAGACCATGTCCGCCGGCCAACCAAGTTAATGAAAGGCTAGATCTTTAGGAGTACCAAGAGATTGCTTTGATAGATCAATTGTTTTTGCTTTATTAGTATTTTTTTTTTCAAGTTTGTTAGCTTAGCAAATTAGTCGTTGTGGTTAGGATTTCCTATTATCATTAATGAAATGCATTGATTAATAAAAGGGACAACTTTGATTTATTTATTTGATTAGACCGAACCCGAAGGCCGCCTACGTTCCTCTTTTACAAAGAATTAAACAAGAGGCCTCAGTCCAACGTAGTTCATTTTTGAGAAAAGGACAAAATATGGCTCCGTGCCGTAGAGTAATCTCGCGGCGAGATAAGGCCCCCTTTTTTTTTTTTTTTTTTTTTTTTTTTTTATGCACACCCTTTCTTTTGCCTAGACCGCCCTTCGGGTTTTCGATCTAGCGGGCTTCTTTTCTTGTGCTAGCTCTAATTTTTGCCTAGGTCAGTCCTTTCCGGGATTTTCAACCTAGCGAGCGATTTGTTTTAAGGAGGCCAAGTCACGCGAAGTACTTCTTGAGCTTGTCCATGTTGACCGGCTTCGTAGTTGATCTCCGTCTAAGTCTACCACCGAAGGGCTCCCTGCAGAATATCTTCTTCACAATGTAGGGTCCTATCCACCTTGGTCCCCACTTGCCTAATGGGTTGAAAGGTCCGGACGATGCTCACTGAGCACCGTGTCGCCTACTCGATGTTCCTTGTCTTGACCTTTGTTGAAAGCTCTTGCCATTCTTCTTTGGTAAGCTTGAGCGTGTTCGGCCGCTTTCAACCTTCTTTCATCCAACAGGCTAGCTCTTCGTATCCGCTTTCTAGCCGCCGACTTCATTCACTTGGTTTTCTAGGAGAACCCTTAGTGATGGTATTTCCAATTCTATCGGTAAGACAAACCTCCATCCCGAATGTGAGGGCGTAGGAGTTTCCCCGTAGCCGTTCTGACCAGTGCGGTACCCCCATAGTGCGAATGGTAGCTTGTCGGGCCGCTTTTCCAAAGGATCGTCATTTTTCCGATGATAGTCTCGATTGTTTTGTTCGCGGCTTCAACCGCTCCGTTTGTTTGAGGCCTATAAGGAGATGACTTGTGTCTCGTGATTTTGTACTTGGCCGCAGGCGATTGGTTTCCTTCTCGAAGTGTGACCCATTATCGGATATCATCTCTTGTGGAACCCCGTATCGGCGCATGATGTTGTGCTTGATGAATTCTCGCAACCTTTTGGCATTCGTAACTTTGTAGGAGGCGGCCTCGACCCATTTAGTGAAATAGTCGATGGCTACTAGGACGAAACAAAGGTCCGTCGCTCTCGCAGTGTGATCTTTCCAATCACGTCTATCCCCATGTAGAGAACGGCCAAGGTGAAGTCATTGGGTACAAAGAAGGAAGGCGGTGCATGCCGAAGATTGGCGTGTATCTCGACACTTGTGGCACTTTTTGACCATTTTGGTACAGCCGGCTTCCATGGTCGCCCAAAAGTACCCTTGTTCGATGATCTTTTGGCGAGCATGTTTCCGCTCATGTGGGTTCCACATATGCCTTGATGAACATGGTCCATTATTTCGGGCCTCTTCCTCTGGCGCAAAGGAGGTTTCCTTGGGGATGTTTCTTGAATAAACGGCCACCGTGATGACGTAATTGGCGCCCAACCTCTTAAGGGCGATCTCGAGTCTTCGTGTCCTGCCTCTGTGTGGGATGGTTCCATCTAGGATGAAATGCCAAATGTCGTGGTACCATGGTTTCCTTCGGAGTTTTCAACAATGCACCTTTGGATAACCATTTGTCTTTGCAGCCGTGAAGATCTATAACGGCGCAAGATGCGTGAGTTGCACGCCGTGTTATCTTCAAGGGTTTAACCGTTTCCTTTAGGGATTTCGACCAAAGAAGCAAGTGTGGCTAGTGCGTCCGCAAACCGATTTTTGTCTCTCGGGGAGATAGTGGAATGAAACATCTTGAAATTGATGCGCCAATTCTTGGAGGTGGGCACCGTATCTTTCAAGGGTTGGATCTTGGACCCTCCACTTCTTTAATGTCTCGATTGATGATCAATTGGGAATCCCCGAATACCTCGAGTTCACCACGTTGCGTTCTAGGGCTGCCTCAAGCCCCGCTATGCAAGCCTCGTATTCTCGCGGTATTGTTGGTGGCGTCAAAGTCAAGACGTACCGCTAGAGGAGTGTAGATGTCGTTAGTGGTCTACCAATAACATTCCGATGCCAAACCCTCTCTTGTTGGCCGCGCCATCGAAAAATAATTGCCACTTATTTTCTTCTATGCTTAGGATGTCCTCATCGTGAATCGCGGGTCTTCCCCTTCACTTCGTCGCAAGGAAATTCGGCCAACCGATCTGCGAATACACTCCCTCCGACGGATTTCTCGAGTGACGTAAGTGATATCATACCCCGCGAGCATGAAGTACCATTTGGTTAGTCTCGAAGACAAATTTGATTTGTCTAGGATATATTTCAAAGGATCCATCTTTGCGATGAGACGGACCGGAAAGGCTTCCATATAGTGCTTTAACCTTTGTGATACCTGTGACGAGAGCAAATCGCATGACTTGTCGAGTGGAGAGTAGTTGATTTCACCGCCTTGAATCTCGCGCCGACAAAGTAGATGGCATTTTCTCGTGTGCGAGGCCGGCCGTTCTTGAGCAAGCATAGCCCCTAATGCGTTGTCCGTGATTGTGAGGTACAACTTCAAGGGCTTCTCCTTGTGTGGTGGAACCAGGATAGGTGGGGAAGTCAAGTAGTGCTTAACTTCCTCGAATGCTTCTTGACATTCTTCGGTCCATTCTTGAGGTGCGTTTTTCTTAAGTAGCTTAAAGATGGGGTCGCACATTGTAGCCGCTGATTAATGAATCGACCGATATATTGGAGTCTCGCCCATGAATCCCTTTACTTCTTTCTCGTGTCCTGGTGGAGGCATGTCTCGTGATGGCCTTTATCTTGGCGGGATCTCGCTTCTATGCCGCGTTCGTGACCATGTATCCCAAGACTTTCCCTTTGACTACTCCGAATGAGCATTTGGCGGGGTTGAGTCTCATTTTGTGCCGTCTCGCCGATTGAAGAATTTTCTCGAGATCTCTCAAGTGTTGGCCATCTCGTCCCTTTCGAGTGGATAATCATGTCGTCCACATACACCTCTATTTCTTTATGGATCATGTCGTGGAATAGTGTCGTGATCGCTTTCTCGATAGGTAGCCCTGCCGTTTCGAGACCAAACGGCATGACCGTGTAGCGTAACGTCCCCAAGGTGTGGTGAATGCCGTCTCAGGCCGGTCCTCTTCTCGCCATGAGGATTTGGTTATACCCTCGCGAACCCGTCGACGAATGAGCGGACCTCGTATGCCGCCGTGGCATCGACCAACATGTCTATGTTTGGTAGCGGGAAGTCATCTTTAGGGATGCCTTGTTCAAGTCTTCGAAATCAACACGTACTCGTATTTTCCCGTTCGACTTGGCTACTTGCACCGTGTTTGCTAACCATTCCGGATATTCAATCACTTTGATGAACCCTACATTCAAGAGTTTCATGATTTCTTCTTTCACTTGCATTGACCATTCCGCTTGATTCTCGCGTAGCTTCGCTTGACCGGCTTGGCGTTGGGTAGCAAGTGGTATCTTGTGTTCTACAACCGATCGATTCAACCTGCATATCTTTGTAGGACCAAGCGAATACGTCGACATATTCTCTCGAGGAGCCGGGTCAAGGTTTCTCTGTCTTCCCCTCAAGAAGCCGCCGATCTTTGTTTCTCTCGGGGTCTTCGTTGTCCCAAGATTAACTCGTTTGCATTTCTTCGTCGTCAACGGGCCATTCTTTCCACAACGACCTACTTGCTTAGCTAATTCTTTTAAGATTTGTTCGTTATCTTGATCTATCTCATCGTATGATTCATTATTAACGTGTTCGTTATATTGATTATTATTAGTTAATTCATCATTTACGATGTTAGCAATCTCAGTGGTACTGAAAGATCAAAGTTTTCATTAAGGAAGTAAGGGAATACATGTTCACCACCGCCTCGATTTCCTCTTGAGCGAGTTCATCTGAGGTGGAGCCTCGCTTCTAATGTAAAAGTTGTAGGGCCTATCTTCCCGCGAGGGTGGGGAGTGCAACCAAGCTCTTTGATCATGAAGTCTTCATCAACAATCGGTCCTCCTGACGTGCCGCTTAGAATTGGCTTATCACATTTCGTATTAGTCTTGTGTAGTCGGTAGTTGGAGCGTCCCCTTGGATATTGCATGAATCTCGCCGTCTTCTAACCGGCACAGTCTTGGAACCGTCGTAGCATGTCTTCTCCCAACACAAAGTCCCATTCGCTTGTCATTTCGCCTTCGTGCCCCACAAATCATTAGGGATCAGTGGGACGGATTCTCGTTTCATCCGGAGAAGCATCGCAGCCATCAAGATTTCAAAGCCCGGTTGGCGCTTTCCTTTATCATCACCCATGGTTCTCAAAAGATAAAGTAGGGAATATTTTCCCTTCTCGAACAAAGTAGCCATTGAGTGTCCTCCGATATGGTTTGAGGTTGCAATCCTTGAACTTTGGGTCGTTGCCTTTGTACGAGGTTCCTTCCCACTTGATTTGAGCGAAGCCCCACTCTTCTATGTCATCTTCATCGTGGATGGAGATGTCGTATCCTAGTCCATGCTTAGTGTGAGGCAGGGGGACCGGTGGTGGTTCCGTTATTCCTTGTAAGTGCTTTCCAAGCCCCAATCCAGGAAGTACCCTTTGCTAGCATCATTCTCCGTGACAGAAGGCTTCCGGAAAACCTAAGTGCCTTTGAGTAGTCGTTTTCGTTGCAAGTGTCTATGACGTTCACAAGGCTTTCTTTCTCGATCTCAAACCACCGAACAGAAATCGAAGTGCTATGTTGTACTTCGAGGATAGGACTAGCAGTGACCATCTCTCCGTGTATGGTGACTATAGTGTTGTTGTGTCTCGAACTTGACGCATTGGTGCAAGGAGGAGGGCACACCCCCTATGTCATGTAGCCAAGGGCGACCAAGTAGCAAGTTGAAGGATGCCTGGATGTCGATGACTTGAAATTCGATGCTCATAGTGACTTGTCCCATTTCTACAGTATTACAACCGATCCTGCAGCGGTTCTAGCAAGACAATCGTACCCTTACAAGATGCCCTGATGGCTTGAGGTCGTTGTGGGTGAGGCCTAATGATGATAAGGCTTTCTTCGGGAGGACATTGATTGCAGAACCATTGTCAACCAAAATGCGTGGCATTCGGTACCCATTCACCTTAGCAAGCATGTAAAGGGCCTCATGATGATTGTTCCCATAGGATGGGAGGTCCAAGTCGCCAAAGTGATGACGTTGCCAAACCGCACTTGGCCAATCATTTGAGTGAGCTCTTCGGGTGTCGCTTCGAGGAAATGGTCATTTGAGCCAATGCCTTTTCAACATCTCACTCTGCTTGTGAGATGCTCCTATGAGGTCCCAAACCGAGATATTTGCTTGTGTCTTTTTCAATTGAGTTAAGAGAGGGTCTTCCGGCTCACTTGGCGATGAGGCTTTAGCTTGTTTTGGAGGATTTTCATCCCTCGGGTCTTTGTTGGTGATCACACGACCGGATCGTGTGAGTAGGTTGACTGCTTTAGACCCTTTTTCCTTTTGTTCTAAGATTTCCTCCCAAGACATCATATAACGTAAAGAAGATTCATTAAATTCAAGAGGGCTCTCGCCCACAATTGTGGCTAGACGAGTAGGGTCCTCGAAGCTACTTTCTATCTCTATTAAATTGACCTCATTGTTTGGCAAAGGATTAGTAACAACATTTGGTAACCCTATCTCTTTATCGTCAAACAAATCTTGGATGACGCTCTTTCAAGTGGAAGCAAGAGTTGGTGTCGTGACCGGTGAAGTTGTGGTACTTGCGTAAGAGGTGATGAGCATGGTTGGCGGGGAGATCTTTCTTTGGAGGTCCGCCTTCTCTTGGTTTGATTTTCCCATTCTTGACAAGTACTTCAAGAGTTCTTCTTGGGTGATCCCTTCAAGCTTGTCATAATGCCTATCTTTCTTCTTCTTTTGTGGTGGAGGTACCGCAGAGTACTTACCGCTTTCCGGATGATTGAAGACAATGGCATTGACAGATGCATCCTTGGGATTGGAGGAGGAAGAAGAGCTCTTGTTGTAGCGGAATCCACTTTCTTTCTTGGCTTCCCTTTTCGTTTGATGAGGTCATCTAACCGTATGCCCGACTTGTGAAGTTCGGCGAAGCTAGGAAAGTAGTTGCCGGCTAGCTTGTCTTGATATTCCTCTCTAAGGCACCGTATGAGGATGTGAATTTGCCTGCCTAGGCCGGGCCTATCAACGATTTCGGTTAGCTTAGTTCTCCACCTTTGACAAAATCTCGTGAAGGACTCGTTCGAAGTTGCTTGGTTTGCTCAAGATCCCTTCTAGTGGTGCGATAAGTGGAGTTGTCCTCGTATTGCTTTTGGAAGGTGCAACTAGCAAGTGGCCGCCCAGTCTTGTTGAGAGTGGGAGGGTCATATACCAATCTCTAGCAAAGACCATCGAGAGTTTGTGGAAAGCATTGGGCTAACAGTTGTCATCAACACCCATAGGTAGCATGGCCCAAGAGTAGGTCTCCAAATGTGATTTGGGACAGGTGGTGCCATTGAATTTTGCAATGTCGGGTGTCTTGTACTTTCTAGGAAGCTTTGACATAGACTGACGAAGGGTATCGTAATCAATGGAGAGCGTGGCTCCCTTACTCACATCAAGGGATGCAAGTTTCTTTTCTAGCATGGCCATGGTAAGGGGTTCATTCTTGCTTTCCCCCTTGCTTTCTTTCTTGGATGTGCAGCTCTCATTGTCGGATGAGGAAGATGATGAGCTAGACTCATACCTCTTTTTCTTGCCTTTGCTTTTGCGGCGACCCTTGGCCCTTTTAGTGTATGACTCCTCTTCTCCTGAGGAAGAGTCATTTTTCTTCTTCTTTTCTTTGTTGGCTAGTGCAGCCCTAAGCTCTTGAATTTCTTCCACGAGAGTGTGGATTTGGGAAGCTTGTACTTCTAGGCGATCATTGGCTTCTTCCGTAAGTTTGTGGTTGTTTTCGGACAGGTCTCATTTCCCGGAATGTTGTCGATGTCGACATTGTGTTGGGAGTCTTGGAGTTGAGTAGCTTCGGAAAACCGACGTAAGATATGCAGATATCGTGGATCTAGCCCCAACGAGCCTGGAAGTGTGCTTAAATGGCTCAGCTCAAATTCAGCAGACAAACATTATCTCGTGCGAGATTAGTAATCCCGCGCGAGATAATCACACGGAAAGTCGATTTTTATTTAGCCCTAATTTTTGGTCGGAACGGAAAGTCCGTTTTGAGGGGTTTCTAAGGCCTTTATCGAATCCTAACGACTAAGCAATCAATCCGATTTTTGTAAAGCAAAGCCATGTAAGATTGTTTTTTTTTTTTTTGAAGGATTATATGCACATTTTTTTTTTTTGAAGGGACATCCGAAAGGGTCATTCCGAAGAGACTTTTTCCGAAGGGACTTTTTTCCGAAGGGACTTTTCCGAATCCTTCTTTATTGTCAATTTTGCATGTCTTTGTTTTGATCAAAAACAAGAAAAGATCACCGAGTCAAAACCGACCTGGCCACGGAGTGATCCTAAAAAGTCAATCTACATGAGAATGTGGCGATGCGTGTGGCCGGAAGGCTAGGCTCCCCGCGATATGACAATCTAAGTGGATTGAATACGCGGAGTGGGATTGTCCAACTCTGAGAGACCGGCGACTAGGTGGTTACCGTCATCCGTCCTTAGTGTGGGTCCCGGTTTATAGAGGGTATGTAGTGCAATGACAGTTATAGTATGAGTGCGCGTGTGTGATAGTCAATCTATGTGATAGAGTAAAATAGGAAATTTTTTTTGAAAGTCAAAAGAGAAAACAGATAGTGGCCGCACCAAGTGGTTGCCTACGTTTCTCCCAATTTAGGAAGACTCGTGCCGTCGTAGTTCCACATAAAGAGAGATAAAGAGAGATAAATAATTTAATTTACAACTCCCGAATCCCCACCGGACCGGACTTTAATTAAATAAAAACCCAATCACATGCAGCTCATAAATAATAATCAATTATTTAAGGAAAATAAAGGTCCGAGTTCTACATTTTAAGGGAGGCCTTAAGATGCGAGAACTCGCAGATAATGAATCCCGGGATCCCCTTGCGTGTTCGACCCTCGTCTTGGACCACGGGATGAACAGGAGAAACCGAGAAAACAACCAGATTGCCGAAGCCATATCTCGCGCGAGATATGATATCTCGCCGCGAGATAAGCTTCATCTCGAGAGCAAAAATTCGAATTTTACTAATTTTTGAAAACCTCTCTTTAATTTTGACGCAAGTTTAAGCCTCTTAATTTTCAAATCCCCAAATGAGTCGCCAACCGTAGCGTTGTGAGAAAGAAATTCTTATTCCTTTTATTTTTTATGAGTCGCCACCTATATTATTTGATTGGAAACATAGAAAACCATTTGAAAGAGATTTGAGTTCGGGGCTTAGGTTATGAAATGGGTAGGTTTAGAAGGCATCCATTTCACCCAATCCGGAGATCGGTCTTGCTAAAGAAAAGAGAGGTTTTTTAAAAGAAGAAGTAAAAACGAATCTAAATACTACAAATAAAGGTCCATTTGACGAGGTCAAACGGAATGTAGAATCGATTGCTTCGAGACCGTCTCCATGATTTGGAGAGGCTCTAGGCCGATCCTAGATTCTATGGACTTATACCACTCTAACAATCAATTAGAAGGAAGTTTAGGGATTACCTTGCGTGAGGTGATTTGGGCGAGTTTCGACTCAAGTTTAGAGTCGACCCTTCACACTGACAGCTTCGCCTCGGTCCTTGGTTTGAGATTGATGCTTGTTTATCAACAAGGTTGACAAACAAACTATGAGGTGAGTTTTAGGGTGATTTTGTAGGATTCTTTCAAGGAGAGAAACCAACAAAATGTGTGTGTTGTGAAAATTCTTCGACCTCTTGAACCTTGGAAGTCACCAAGTATTTATAGAGTTTGGATATGAAGAAGTGGAGAGTTAAAACCCTATCAGATGGTTCTAGACCTCTTCTCCCATTGGTTGGCCGGAGAGATAAAGTTTTATCTCGAAAAGAGGTTGAAATCGACGAGGGAACCGTAGTCCGCACCGCAGAGGGGGATATCTCGCGCGAGACACGCCATCTCGCGGCGAGATATTGCTCCCGTGGACGCTTTTGTCCTTTCCTCGTTATCTCGTATGCGCTTAGTCCCAAACTAACGGTAGTTAGTCAAAACTTAACGAAACATGACGAAATGGTGGATTTCTACTTCTTGACTCAAAGCGAGACTTAGAGTGGTATAAGTATGTTCCGATGTGTTCAGAATGGGGTGTCTACACACCTGAGAAAACTGGAGCTTACGTCACTATCGAGAAGATAGAGGTAGCTAAAGTTGAGAGAAACTTGAGCATACGTCACTATTCGGGATAGAGGTAGCTTAAGTTGAGAGAAACTTGAGCGTACGTCACTATTCGGGATAGAGGTAATTTAAGTTGAGAGAAACTTGAGCGTACGTCACTATTCGGGATAGAGGTAGCTTAAGTTGAGAGAAACTTGAGCGTACGTCACTATTCGGGATAGAGGTAGCTTAAGTTGAAAGAAACTTGAGCGTACGTCACTATTCGGGATAGAGGTAGCTTAAGTTAAGAGAAACTTGAGCGTACGTCACTATTCGGGATAGAGGTAGCTTAAGTTGAGAGAAACTTGAGCGTACGTCACTATTCGGGATAGAGGTAGCTTAAGTTTAGAGTTTTGACAATTCGGAGGTTGTCACCTAGCATTATCCCGTTATAACGGAATTAACGGAGGCGACTGGGAAGAAAGCTTAATTGCTTAAGAGATAAGGGATATCTTCTGAAAAAGATGTTATCTTGGTTAAAAGATAACGGAAATTGCATGCCCATGTGGAAGGTCCAGGGGCAGGATTGTAATTTTCTGCTCAGAGAGAATGAGGCCGCCCGGCATGAGATGGAGAAAAAGGAGTCGTACGGCTAGAGACCTGTTTTTTCCAGATTATTTAAAATCAGATTTGAACGGGCCATTGGCATTGCATTGCCGCCCAAGAACGCAGAGAGAGAGAGAAGAGAGGAAGAGAATTTCGAAATTCTTTCAATCCCCTTGCTTCCCTTTGATTTGAGATGGATCCGGAGGGCAATCCCATACCGAGGCAAGCAAGAAGAAACATCTCGGCGGCCGCTCGGAGGAGGAGAAAGGAGCTCGTGCGAACGGAAAGAAAGTATGACTTTCTTACGCCTCCGTCGAAGCTTTACCCGGGGAGAAGGGAGCATAAATCAACGAACCCGCGATCGGTTGGGGTAAGCATTCTTATTTTGCTCAATTCCGTCGATTTTGATTGAATTTTGAATGATTTAGGGCTTGACCCGAATTTAGGAATTTTCTAGGATTTTCCTAGGATTTTTGAATGATTTTGAGACATTGATGAATAACCTATGAGGCTAAGAATATGCAATGTGCAATTTGTTTGACAAAAATAATGGGAATGACCCACTTTTTTCTCGCAAATAAAGTAAGAATGAAAAAATTGTCTAAAGTGAGACGGAGTTCTTGCATGTGCTAGAACTAGGTCAAAATTTTGAGAAAACATGATTTTGGAAGATGAAAAGGATTCATGCATGCCATTTTTGAAAGAATAATGCTTATGTGCAAAGAATTGTGAAAATTGTGATTTTGTGCTTTAGGAAAGCAATGGGACTTGACATGACGCGTTTCAAGTGATGAAAGACGCTTTTTTGATGCAAATGATGCTAGAAAAACTTTTGTGAATGATTTTCTTTTGAAAAACATGTGCACTTTTTTGAATATATGCATGCTTTTGAAAATGATGAATGATTGACACACTTTTTTGTTGTGCTTGTCTACAGGAGAACAAGTCTAGAGGACCATCTGAGATTGCGGTCAAGCTTTGGCAGAGGATGCCGGATTTCGAGAAGAATGGGGTGAACCCCAAGAATTTGGTGAGGGCTACCGGCCTAGATTCATTCGTCGAGGCTATCGGCAGGGGTGTTCATATCACCTCTAAGAGCAAGGGCTTGATCCAGGCCCTTTCTGAGTTCTGGTGGGATAGCACCCATAGCTTCCATCTGAGCTGGGGAGAGCTGACAGTGACTCCTGCCGACTTCACAACTATTACTGGCCTACAGTTCACCGGGAGGTCCGTGACTTGGAGAGACCACATTACAGCTGAGGAGTTCCAGGCTTTGGTGGGATTTGAGTTGATTCCCAAGGGGCCGGGTATGGAGACGCGAACGCCGAGGTGGCGTTCAGACTTGCATGCGAACTTTGCCGCTTAATGATGTGACCGCCCACCGCTAGAGCATTTGTGTGGTTGATGCTGCCGGTCACCATTTTTGCTAATTCTGGGACGCTAGCTATGACTTGCCTCCTCGACTCTCTGGAGGATGTGGATGGGATAGGGACGGTCTCTTGGGGAGAGGCCGGATTGGCGGAGCTCTACTTCTCGTTGGACATGTACAGCCGGAACAAAGCTGCTTCGATGGACTGCTTCTCATTTGCCCTTGAGGTAGTCTCCTTTCTTTTCTCTTTTCTCTTTTCTGTCTTGAGACTTTTATGAGAGAGAGAATGACCTTTTGATGTTTTGGACATGTAGGCCTGGTTCTGCGAGGTGATCGGGTTCTTCCCTTGGAACCAGCAGAGTGATGTCACCATCTTCCCTGCTATGGTTCGCTGGAGGGGAGATGCGAGGGATAAATTCACGGGGAAGTGTAAGTACGCCAATCCAATTCGCAACCTTTTCGATGCATTTTAATATAATAAAACTGCATTAAGGGGCGTTTTGGTAAATTCCTGGCCTATCCCGAGACTTCCGGAAACGTTCCATGAGTTTCCCGCGAAGGAAGTACCTTTTGGTACATCATTCATGCCAAAGGACCCCTTGGAAATAAAACATGTTGGACCTTTTGGGTATTTTCCTAATGTTCCAAACCGGTTTTTGGCGCCAAAAGCGGTTGAGCCACCTTGTGTCACGCGACACTGAGGCATGGAAAGTGGACGCGTAAGGTCGTGCGACATACTAAGGCACCTAACCGCAGCCTATAAATAAGACCCTCCCCTCATTGAAAGGGGATCCGAATTCTAGCCTACCGTTACTCGCCAAAATAGCAGCAGTAACGAGCGTCCCAAGCACAAAACCTCTCTCTCTCCTACCTTCCAACCCACTAATCCCTCTCATCCAAACCCAATTCTCTACCTACACCAATTGGAACCCTTGGATCAGAGCTGTGAGATCTACAACGAAGATTTGAAGGATTCTATATCTGACTAGATATAGAATTCGTGGAATCAACAAGGGTAACAATTCCCTAACTCTCTCTCTCTCTCTCTCTCTCTCATTTAATTCCTTGCAATTTTATAGTTCTATTTTGTTTGGATTCGCAATCGATCCTAGCCATCTCGATTATCGAATCCCAATCGCAATCTCTCTGTTTAACTTGTATAGATTGTGTAATTGAGCTCATATTGATTGATTTGGTTGAATTTGGTGTTTGAGCCCCCAAGGGGGTGTGGATCTACCCATATCCACACTCCCTGGGTCGATTTGATGTTGTTTATGTTTTTCATTCATAATTCAAATTGTTAATTAGATCTCGTATAGCTTCGTTAATTTCGAGTTCATATTGTGAGGTTTCGCAGAAGGCTCATATGTGTCACGCGACACCTTCGTCCCCAAGTGATCCCGTGTCACGCGACACATGTGGTCATCGGGTACGATGTGTCATGCGACACACATGACCCATCTCAAAGGACTCTTTTCCTTTGTAACTGCTCTAGTTTGTTTGTATCAGGGATGTGGCCTCCCTAAATAATGGGCTCACAATATGTAATTTCTCGTTTCATAATTAATAAGATGCATTTTATCACATTTCGTTTATTATCGATATTTGCACACACTTTGGATTTACTTGGATGTGTTTGATTGAAAGACTCGTCTATGGACGAGGCGTGTTGGGTGAACTCTCGGTTCTTCCCAACACGTAACCCGACCCCGAACTCATGTTTTCTCTCTAAAACAAAGGTTTTCAATGTTTCCTCTTAAAACGGCGTGGCGACTCCTACTTTTTCCTAATTTCGGGCGAGCGCGCACATTTTCAGTGGCGACTCTGCTGGGGATTTCACTTGAAAACCTGTTTTTCAAGTGTTAAGTGGGTCAAGCTTTCGTTTAGTCAAAAAACATCCAATGCATCCATGTTGTGTACATTATTCGATAATCATTTGTGATGCCTACATTTTGTTGATTATGGAACTTGTGAGCCCTTTGTGCTTGTGGTCATTTGTTGTGCATTGGTATCTCTCGTGTTGCTCTTGATATGGTAAAGCAGGGGCTGATTTGATGATTTGAGGAGCCGCCGGTTCGTGACCACCCAAGTCGTGCGACACCTTTGTCTCGGTTGTCCCGTGTCACGCGACAAAAGGTGGCCACCGAACGCATCATCGAAGACCGGCTGAGGGCAGTCCCTTGGACCAAAGCGTGACTCATTTGGTTATTGTTCCCTGTTTACCTTGTGTGAGGGTGTGTGTTTTCTTCTTAAAAAAAAAAACAAACAAATAAAAAATAAAAAAAAAATCTTGTTTTTTGCAAATAAACGAATTAGTCATCCGCACACTACATCACTTAGATTTAGAACCCTCGGGTGCGATTGACGGCATCGCGGACGGCCATGAAATTCGCCACGCTTGAGCGCCCGAAATCAAACCTAAACCCCTAGTGCGTTATAGGTGGCACCACACTAAACCTTACCCACGGTTGGTTTTTGATACGATGTTTTCATTACAACAAAAATGAATTGTTTTTGAAAAATATCATAGATTCTTATACCTTCTCCCAAAACCTCATACCTTGTGGGCATGTTGCCAAATGCAACATGATTTCACGTGGGAACATGTCACTCTCGTGGCGTGTTCTAAACGAGAGATCATGCCGCATTGCCAACATGTACCGACGAGAGGTCATGCCGGATTTTTCTTCGAAATTCTTCGAAAAGACCCGTTATGCTGCCCAAATTTCCTTAGAAATTTGGACGAACCTCTTCGTTCCATAAAGATGTTAGGGTTTGGTTAGGTATCATTACCTATTATATGTTTCAAAACAAGACATTTGATGTAATTCGAACGTCGCGTCACTAGGTTCCCCCGAGGCATAGTTAGCATGAATAAGGGCTTATCCTTTCCCAACTGTATTTAGGATTTAAAATACTAATTTATACTTGAACATAAATAAATTTGTGTTTGCGTGAGTCTGTCCCGTTTCTTTCCCTCTCCCGTAAAAAAAAAAAGAAAAGAAAAAAAGAAAAAAAGTTTTCCCTTCAAGCACCTTATAAACCCCTCTCTACACCTGCAGCTACGGCGAGTTGGGTCCGCTCATCCTGTTTCGGGAGGTCGTTTAATCCGTGTACAAGCAAAGGTTTCGGTTGGTTTAGAATCGAAATGGCCGGCAATGGAGATGTTTTTTCTCGCTCGCCCGCCGGAGGCTCAAAGTGACAATGGGTCGACAAGTTTGAATGAGATGACTACGGAGGAATTGAGGGTGATGCCGAAGCCGCTCTAGCTCGGGAGCGTGAGGCTTGTCTCTTAGTTCAAAATGCCAAGTCTCGTGAAGAAGAAGCTCACAACCGATTCGTAGAAGCTATGAGAGCCAAAGGGATTGCGGTACTTCGTCGAGAGGATGGTTCCTACGAAGAGATTACGGAAGATAGCCACAACGAAATCGGATCCGCTTCACCGCCGCCCAAACCAAATTTAGCTACAATACGATGCCTCCCCAAATGAATTACGTTCAAAGATTCTCGATCAAGTAGCTTCTACAGAATGGTGGCAAGTGACCAAGGAAGACTCATTCCCCCGTCTTCTCAAGGGTATGGCCAGGTTATCCAAAGAAGGTGTCGCCAGAAATGACGGTCGGCCCACAAATTTCTTTGATCTCACCACTTCTCCAACTCCTAATGCTCCAAAGACTACGCTTTCAAAGATGGACCTCGCCAACCAGCCTTTTCCCACCTCAAGACAAAGGTGTATCCCGGATGGTTATCGTGGTGTTCAAGATGGTGTTCAGCAGAATGGTCGCACGGCTCTCGTAAAATCGTATAGTTCAGACGTTGTCTCAAGGTACCAAATAGCCTGCACTCAAGACAAGCTTTTTCTCAACCAAGAAGATGTTCCACCCTTACTCGGCATATTTATGGTTCCACCCCTTACTCACCCGTGTGTCACCAGATTATCTTCTTTGGTCCGCACAAAAGTCGCCTGCGCAATACAACTCCCGTAATCTCGGTAGGCAATTCAACGGTTATGATATGTATGGGAACAAGATTCCGAGCTCGATTAGCTTGTCGACAAAGAATATTGGAATTCCTAGTACTTTTGGTCTTCCACCAACCGCTTTGCCCGTGGGACCTAATTCGATTTCCCAATACCGTCGTCAACGGTGGCTCCCGCAATTCCTCGACTTCAAGTTTGGCACCGTAAGTAGCCGCTTTGTCAAAAACAGATGCAACAACAGATTGACAGATTAACCGTGGGTTCTAGTGGTCTTAAAGTCGTGGATCCCGCCCAAGTGACACCTTTCGCCGCACAAGTTTAAGATGCCCAAGCCGGATTTTGATGGTACCGCCCGTCCAAAGACGCATGTAGACACTTATGTGATGACAATGGGGGCAATGGGCTGCACTCCCGAATTCATGGCTTCCCACTTCCACCTAACTTTGAAAGGATCGGCACTTACATGGTTTTTAGCTTTGAAGCAAGAATGCCGTACTACTTGGAGCCGTATAACGTAAGCCTTCCCGGAGAAGTACAAGGGTAATTTGGAGTGGCGTACCACGCGGATGATCTAGTGGGGACAATTCGTAAGTCGGATGAGTCAATCACGTAATTCTACAAGCGTTGGAATGCTAAGCTCAACGAGTTATCGGAGCCAATCCCCTCCAAGACCGTAAGGACATCTTTCTATCATGTGTTAAGCCGCACTTAGAGAAGCCATTGGGAAAGGATGGTACCCAGATCTGCGAGAGATGGTGGGGATGGGAGCAAGGAGTGAGAATAAGTTGTTTAACCAAACTCCAAGTGCAAACACCACTAACAACAACAAGGGTGGAAGTTACCGATATCGGGCATCCAATCCCGTCTCAAAGAATGGCGCCGAGAGGAAGAGAACCGGCCAAAGATAATAGTATCAATAATCTTCAAAAGGGAGGTAACAACATGCGTAATGTGATGAGGCTTCCCTTTAAGCCACAACCGAGGTTTGATGATTTGGGTATGTCAACGGAGGAAGTTTTTAACGGTTTGCTACGAACCGGCATGATAAAGCCATTGGAGAACTACAAATTCCCCGCCGCCCTAATCCTCACATGGATGCTAGCAAGTATTGCCGTTTTCACCAATTTCCAGTGGCACACTACGAACTCCCGTTTGACTCTCAAGAAGATAATCCAGGGTTTAGTGGACGACAAGAAGATAGAAAAATCTCCTCGCCCGAATATTGTCAACAATCCTCCGCCGAACAACAATGTGAACCTTATTGACTTTGAGAATGATTATTTTGTTAATGTATTAGAATTTGGGGAACCCGTAGTTGGGGATGATAGCAATGGATGTAATGGGGTCGAAACCGATGTAATTTCCTCGTTCCGATGAAATGAAAGATAACTTCGTTATGTTCTCAGTATCTCGATGATTTACATGATGTGAATAATATTGTTGAACTTGATGATTACGAAGAACGCTTGATTGTTAATGCTATATCTTCAATGACTCCTAGAGAATCCCCAATCTCCTTGGAGGAACTCGTAATAGCGGCTAGTTGGGAAACACCTTTGACCATTAATGAGATACGACAAGCGGCTTGGCCATACCGCAATCACTCGTCCCGCTAACATTATCGTAACTCAAGGAAGCTAGCAAAGAGTTCGTGGTTGACGACCAGCAAGAAGTTAATCTGCTGACGCGCTCAGAAGAATGTTGGGAGTAAGTAATCCGCATCCATCCGGAAAAGGGAAAGCAAGCATGTGCTCTAACCCTCGCTCCTCTCGTAATCCTCACAAAGCTAGACGAAGAAGTTCAGAAGACCCGATACCGACGCAGCTTGAAAAGAACGCAAGCCGATATTTCTTTGTGGTCCCTACTTACATCCTCCTACCCTCACAAATTAAAGCCGGAAGAAGCCTTATCCAAGACGAAGGTATCCGTCAACGCTACCCCGCATGAAGCATGTCGCTGATTGGAACGGCTCGCATGTGGAATATCATTACTTTCACGTATCTTGACTTGCCTCGCTACGGTGCGAAACATAACGAATCCTTACACATTACGGTGCCTCCGGGAGGGACGGTTGATTCCCCATGTGTTGATAGATAATGGATCAGCCCATGAATGTGCTCCCCGCCAAAATGATGAGTATGTTGGACATCAACGCGCGTAACCTCAAACCCTCTAACCGCACCATAAAGGCTTATGATTCAACATCCCGGCAGTGTTAGGGATAGTCTCCCTTAATCTCGATGTTTGGAGGCAAGGAAATGATGGTGGAGTTTCGTGTTATAGACATTCCCGTTACGTTCTCGCATTATTGGGTAGACCCCGGATCCACGAGATTGGAGCCGTAGCTTCCACGCTTCACCAATGCTTAAAGTTTGTACAAGAGGGGGTGCCGACAACCATCTATGGTGATAGTGTTACAATCGGAGAAACCAGCGCAAATACCTTACCAAGCAATGGAGATCAAGCTTGACCAAGAAAATCCGATGCTCGCCGGATTCACAATCGAGAAACCTAAGGGGCAAGTCTCGTACTATAGACCCGACGACATCTTCGTACAAGATTCCTCCCGTGTTGAAAATGCTAAGAGGTATGAGCTATATCCCCGGTCCTGGGCCGGGAAAACGCCAACAGGACCGTGTAGGCTTGTGTTGCCAGCACCAAGAGAAATAGGCAAGGTCCGGGGTATGCCGTGACTAAGGAAGATAAGGTGTATGACAAAACCGAGGCTTTCAAAGAGAAGATGACCTCTCGCACTGTAGAAAGTACAAGAGGCCCGAAATGCGCCCATACGCTTGGTCTCCGAATAAGCACTTTGTCGAGAGGATGGAGATATGTTTGTTTGTCCCGAGCCAAAGCTTACTCCAGCAGAAGAAAGAATGAAGATGATCCAGAGCTTCGCCAATAGCAAGAATCCGATGAAAGAAATGTTTGATAATTTGCCCAAAAGACAAGGTGTGACCGCCACCTACGAGAGCAAACTACCACTTCGGGGACCCGAATGTGAGAATCGCCTTGAAAAGCTTGCCTTGGATGAACCCACAATATGTAAAATTCCGCGGTGCCGACCCCCGCAGATATTGATGGAGAGTTAGCAGATTTGTTTGAAGAACAGGGCCGTCGTAACCTCGTGAGCGGTACGTCTTTGGCGAAATGAGAGATGGTGCTAAGGAGCCGATTGATCTCGATTGACTTTTCCTCTCGACAAAGGAAGTGATAGCTATGCTAGAATTCGAGAAGGAATCTAATGTGGAGATAGTCAAGCCGGAGACCGCCGCAGTAAGGACCGTTGCGTAACCGGACTTCGTTCTCCGGGACCGGTCGCCGACAAAGAGACTATGATTGAAAAGCTAGGGCTCAAACCCCGTCCTTGTCCTTCCAAGTCTAAATTCACCCCCGTATCTTGAGTCAGCCTCCCGAGTCTCTTGTCATAGAGTTTGAGTCTTCTCGACCGGTCCGATGTCCTCACGATCGAAGACCGTCTTCGAGTTGTAAACACCGTATTTCCCTTTGCTTTAAATAAAGTGGTTGATCTTTCCGAGTACCCCGTGATTGCCAATTTAACAATTGAATGCTTAACGAAAAATAATCATCAAGATTTAAAAATAATTAAGCCTAATTCAATTGAAGATAATGCGTACTTAATCGGTGAACAATTTTTAGAAAAAGATTCAAAACAGACTTCATGTGAGCAAAAGGAAAGCCGGGCCCAAGCCGCCGACGAGGTATTAACAATGTTGAACTTGGGAATGTACCAAGAACCCAAAGAAACGCAGATTGGTAGCTTCTTCTCCTGAGGTGAGCGGGTTGCTTTGATTGAATTGCTCAAGGAATTTATGGATGTGTTCGCTTGGTCCTACAAAGATATGCCGGGCCGGATGCTTCTATTGTGGAACACCGAATACCTTTGGATCCGTAAATCAAGCCGGCCAAGCGTAAATTGAGGCGGATAAAACCCGAATGGTCCTTACAAGTGAAAGAAGAAATTGAAAACTCCTACGGTAGGCTTCATCAAAGTAATTGAATATCCGACCCGGTTGGCGAACATCGTAACAAATACCAAAGCAAATGGAAAGGTTCGAGTCTCGTAGATTTCCGAGACCTCAATAAGGCTAGTCCTAAAGATGACTTCCCTTTGCCCAACATTGACATGCTAGTGGATGCAACCGCGAACTTCGAGGTCAAATCTTTCGTTGATGGTTTTGCGGGTTACAACCAGATTAAGATGGTCAAGAGGATCAAGACAAGACGGCATTTACAACCCCACGGGTACTTATTGTTACACAAGAATGCCATTTGGCTTGAAGAACGCCGGGCTACTCTATCGTAGAGCAAGCCACTACCCTTTTCCACGACATGATCCACCGGAGATTGAAGTGTATGTGGATGACATGATTATTCATTCGAAAGGATCGACGGACAAGATTTCATTGATTTGAGGAAATTCTTTACCGTACTCCGAGAACACTCCATGAGACCGAACCCGGCCAAGTGTACATTTGGGGTTATTCGAGGTAAAGTTCGGGATACATGGTCACCGAGCGCGGCATTGAAATAGATCCTGTGAAAGTTAAGGCAATTATTGAAATGAAGCCGCCTGTAACCGTCTCTCGAAGTAAAAGGATTCATGGGTCGCCCGCAATACATCGCCAGGTTCGTCAACCAATTGACCACCATATGTGAGCCGATCTTCAAGCCGCTAAAGAAGAATCGTGAAGTGGTCCGGAACGAGGAATGCCGCCTAGCTTTTGAAAGGATCAAAGCCTACCTCGTCAATCCTCCCATTCTCTCGCCCACCTCATGGAGACAAGCCTTTACTTCTATATCTCGACAGCCACGGACACGCATCGGGCTATGCTAGCACAAGAAAAGAAGGATTCAAAGATTGAGAATGCCATCTATTTCGTCACCCGTAAATTCCAAGGGAGTGAAGTGAATTACTCGCCTCGAGAAGACTTGCGCAGCCTTTGGTACGGGTAGTTGGAAAGCTAAAACACTATATGTCCGTCCCACACCGTACACTTAGTCTCCAAGATGGATCCGATCGATATCTATTCCAAGGTGACAGAGGAAACATCTCCACCAGGTTGGCAAAATGGACTTTCTTCCCGGCAATTCGACATCAAATATGTGATTCGCAAATCGATCAAAGGGCAGTGCATTTGCACTGGCACTGGGTCAATTCCCCAAGACAAGATCAAGGGCCGGACCTCCGCCTGTGATGAAGGGATCCTCGCTATAGAAAGCGGAAACAAGTGGCGCTTATTCTTTGATGGAGCAAATAACAAGAAAGGAAATGGCATTGGAATGGTTTTGATAGACCCGAACGACAGTGCATACTCCCATAGCAATCAAGTTGAATTTCTCGGTCACCAACAATGCAAATGAGTACGAAGCTTGCATAGCCGGTCTAGAAGCCGCCCTTGAGCGACATGTGGAAGAATTGGAAGTGTTCGGTGATTCCCAATTGATAATCAACCAGGCCGCCAACAAATGGAAAATTATAGACCCATGTCTCCGTAAGTACCATGCTTACATCGCAACTCGTCGGCCAATTCAAGGAAGTATCATTCCAGTTCTTACCGCGGACAAGAACAGATTCGCAGATGCTCGCTACCTTAGCCTCTTTGATGGAAATCCTGCAGGAAAATCAATCAAGCCTTTCGTGGTCGGCAGAAGAGAAAATCCCGCATATTGTTGTGAGATTGAGATCGAGGCCGTCACGAACCGTGGTACAATCGCATCTTTCAATACCTCAAGTGTGGGGAAGCATCCTTTCCCGTGGATCAAGAAGGAGATTCAAAAAGAGTACATGCCAAAAGCTTGCAGCCCTAAAGAGACTCGCCGCAATATGTCATACTCGGCAATGAATTATGGAAGAAAAGAGAAGGTTGTCCGCTCCTACTCGCATCGCAAAGAAAAGGCTCAAAGAGTAATGGAAGACGTTCACAACGGTGCTCGCGGACCTCATATGAACGCCGATCCCTCATGCATAGCATCATCAGCCGGGTTACTTCGGATCACTATGGAGACAGATTGCATCCATTTCGTGCGGACTCCGTGACAAGTGCCAAAGATTTTCCAATCCGAACCACATCCCGCCTCACGACTTATACCGTATGACAACTCCGTGGCCTTTCGCAACATGGGGTATTGATGTCATCGGGAAGATTTCTCCGCCCGGGAGCAATGGGCATGCATTTGTATTAGTGGCCGTGGATTACTTCACGAAATGGGTAGAAGCCGCATCTTATAAAGTGCTCACCGCCAAGAAGGTTGCCCGATTCATAAAAGAACAGATCTTCGCCGCTATGGGGTCCCGAACGAGATTATTTCTCGACAATGGCACTCATTTCGAGGGAGAAACCGATCGGTTGCTCACCGAATACGTAGTCAAGCGCCACAAATCTTCACCGTACAAAGCCACGTGCATAAACGGCGCCGTTGAAGCCGCCAATAAGAACTTGGAAAGGATCATAAAGAAGATGGCCGAGCGAGGACGAGATTGGCCGTAAAAGTTGCACTTAGCATTGTGGGGCTATCGCACTTCGATCCGAACCGCCACCGGTGCAACCCCATATGCTCGACTTACGAATGGAGGCCGTCATGCCCATTGAGTTAGAAATTCCTTCCCTCGTGGTCTTACTCGAAAATGAGGTGAACGAGATCGAATGGCTCCAAAGTCGATATAATGAGTTGGCTCGCTAGATGAACGCAGACTAAAAGCCATGGAGCATAACAGGCATACCGTAGAAGAATGGCCCGTGCCTTCGATAAGAAAGTGAAACCCAAGGATATCAAAGTCGGTGATCTCGGTTCTTAAAATGAAGCCCTCAAATCAAAGCAAATAAGGCTGGGCAAGTGGGCACCCATTTGGGTCGGACCGTTCCTCGGTAAAGAAAGTATTCTCCGAGGAGCTATGCAAACTGCCGACTTGGATGGCAACCCATTTCGCACCCCGTCAATCGGCGACAAGTTGCGGAGGTATTTTGTATGATCGAGTCTTTCCCCTCTAAAATATATAAAAAATATATATATATATATATATATATATATATATATAAATGAATAAATAAAGGCGCAACAAAATTGTCCTGCATGAGACCGAAACCTCTCAAAAGGCAAACCATGCAAAAATAAGGGACGCGCCCGGTGCTAAAGAATATACCCAACTAGACCGAAAACCCAAAAGAGGGCGGTCTAGGTAAAAATGTGGTTGCACCATTTCCCCCTTCTATCTTCCCCTTTCTTAAACACTAAAGTCATTTGAGTCGAACTACGGAGACCCGAGCCCCTTAGTTCTCTTACAAAAGGGGAACGTAGGCAACCATTTGTGGTTCGGTCTAAAATTGCCGCAAAATCTCTCTTTTACCAAAATGCGTTTTGATTACGCCCCAAGGCTTTTCAAAGGATCATTTTGAGTTAATATTCTTTTTGATGAGTTCAAGCACGGCCTACTTTTTGACTCAAAAGACTGCTGCGAATAAAAGAAAACATTGATAACATCTATTCGTCCGCATTAAGTAATCAAAGGGTACTCTGGCCATACGTATAATTCCTACTCTCAAGACATAAAGCAAAAGAGTCTCAAAACTCTCGAAGTAAAAGAAAATGTGTGTCTAGATACTCGTCCCCGCTCCCGAATTTGCTCCTCTATCCTTCCTCTTTCTCGGTCCCCGGAGGTCTTTGGCTTAGGAATGTCAAACAAGTCGGTTTGAGCCCGTCCCAATTCAGAATAACTCGCGCCGGCGGTTCAATCGTACTCGCCTCTCAAGGCAGCCCCTAGCAATCCTCGCTTGCCGCAACGCCTCTCTCGCGAGCTCTCATCTCTGGATCATTCCTTAAAGCAGCCTCTCCGGATCTCTTGCCTCTCATAATCGTCGCAAAGATTGCCGGTGACATTGTCTCGGGTTTCTCGTGCCTCTATATCTCTCGAGATTTCTACTGACAGAGTCTCGCTCCCAAGTATTCCCGGCGGCGAGTCTCTATAGCTAATCGCACAGTAACCCCGATGCTCCTCATACCAATCCGTATACTCATGGTCGAAATGTAAATCCTCTAGACCGCCGAAGGAGCACACGAGTGGGAAGAAAGCCCTCCGTAAAAGATCTCGCTCAAAACCGTATAGCTCGGGGCCTTGGCCATGGACATCGGAACAAAGATCGGGCCACCGCCTCTCCTCAAGGCTCGTATGATCTCGCCGAGGATACTTATACCGTTCCGCTCACCAATGATGGGACACAGAAAGAGGATACATGCAAACCAGGCAACCGGACTACTACCGATCCATCCCGAATATCTCTCATGGTCTCGTATATTCCAAGCAGAATCCAAAAGCTCAGTATCGCTGGTCGTGTACCGTGACAACCTCATATGCCAACTATCAACAACCTCGTCCTCATCACCCGCGTGGCCGAGTCACCCATGGCATTGCCGTCCGACCCTCCGGTAATGGCCCGATCAGTGTAACCTCTCGTAGAACCACAGAGATAATAAGCCGGGGCCGCTCGCTCCCATAAAGTCTCGATCCCCGCTAGCCCGTCAATACCGTGATAAGTCTCACAAAGAAGAATGTACAACATCCATCTCTCCTTGGCCGTAACGAATTTGACGAGAATCTATACCCCTGGCCACCTCTCATTTGCCTAACGATCTCCAACAAAGTGCTTGAGCAGACCCCGACATACCCGCAGTAAATAGTAAGCCGACAAAGGTGAACAAGCATTGAACATATCCAGAGTGGTAGAAAGGTCAAATGTATCAGACGGACAGCGCAACCTAACCATCCGAGTCAAATTCTATGGACCCATCACCCGTAATCATAGGCAATACCCGATCCGCAGCAGAGATAAAAAGTCGATACCGCTCCTCAACCAACCGACCGTCCCGTGGGAATGCTACAGGGCCGCCTTACCCAAGCCTCGTCAACGCCCGAAGTCTTCCATAGTTGGGGTCGTAATTGTATGACAAAGAGAATGCATGACACTCGGAATCCCGCATGTGATGCACCTCAAGCAAATCCCACCAACCCTCCAATCTTTCAAGGACCAAATGCAAGGCATACTATACCGCTTGTCGATGATACTTCTATGTTGCCTCGCATGAAATCCCCAAATTTCGACGAAGTCCCGATGAAATTGGCACTCCTGAAGCAATCTCTTGGTTATAATGTTCCATTGCAAAGCAAAAAGCGTTAGTCTTGACCAAAGAAATCGATTATCCGCCAAATAAGGGCCGCCGGGTTTTCTCGCTAAGAAGACAAGGATCGCAGAATGGAGCCTCGGACCGACTTTGAAAAGAACCTCGTCACGAGCCTCCCTAAGTCGTGCGACGTAAGAAGCCAAACAGACACGACATGTCGGGCGACATACTTTGGTTGATAGCGCATGTGGTGGAAAACCTCGCAAAGCTGATTACCCTGCAGCATTTTCCGACTCGCCGTCGCCGATATACCCCTTACCCTCATACACATACCCCGAAAATATACAAGAGGACCCCTACTATACACACTTACCTAAAACAATCCCAAAACACCATACATAAACCCGACAAAGCCGATCTTTAACCCAATAATTGCGTTCGCTTTCCTAACATGATTCACGCAAACCAAGCTAACATATAGTAATCTTTGCTAACAAGATAGGCTTATTCAAGTGTAGCGCGTTGGAGTTGTTGTTTTACCCCGCAGTACAATAATCAATTGAGTCTCGACGACCGGACCTCCGACCAAACCGGAGAAGAAAGAACAAAACAAAAAAGCATGCGTATCTCGCGATGTACCCCAAGAAGAGCTCGACAATACCAAACCAAGAAAAGCCTCTCAAGCGTAGCCAAACCAAGAAAAGCCTCTCAAGCAGAGCCAAACCAAGAAAAGCCTCTCAAGCGAGCCAAACCAAGAAAAGCCTCTCAAGCGAGCCAAACCAAGAAAAGCCTCTCAAGCAGAGCCAAACCAAGAAAAGCCTCTCAAGCGTAGCCAAACCAAGAAAAGCCTCTCAAGCGTAGCCAAACCAAGAAAAGCCTCTCGCGTAGCCAAACCAAGAAAAGCCTCTCAAGCAGAGCCAAACCAAGAAAAGCCTCTCAAGCGCAGCCAAACCAAGAAAAGCCTCTGCAGAAAAGCTCAAGCAGAGCCAAACCAAAGAAGAAAAGCCTCTCAAGCGAGCCAAACCAAGAAAAGCCTCTCAAGCAGAGCCAAAGAAGAAAAGCCTCTAGCGGAGCACACCAAGAAAAGCCTCTCGCGAGCCAAACCAAGAAAAGCCTCTCAAGCAGCCAAACCAAGAAAAGCCTCTCAAGAGCACACAAAGAAGAAAAGAAAGCCTCTCAAGCGGAGCACACAAAGAAGAAAAGAAAGCCTCTCAAGCGGAGCACATAAAGAAGAAAAGAAAGCCTCTCAAGCGGAGCACACAAAGAAGAAAAGAAAGCCTCTCAAGCGGAGCACACAAAGAAGAAAAGAAAAGCCTCTCAAGCGGAGCACACCAGGAAGAAAAGCCTCTCAAGCAGAGCCAAACCAAAGGAAAAGCCTCTCTAGCGGAGCCCACCAAGAAGAAAAGCCTCTCAAGCGCAGCCAAACCCAAGAAAAGCCTCTCAAGCGGAGCACAACATAGTCACAGTAAGCACAAAGAAAGGTATGAAGACACATCTCTACTCCCTTTCTTGCTTGTAGTCGTATTGGTAATTCCGAACTACGATTTGGCTTGATTCCCTTCTTAAAGGGATACGTAGGAATCCTTTCTCGTAAAGGTCCACCCATAATTTTCCCCTTCTCACCCTTCTAGCCCTTCACCTTAACCCCACTCGCTCATTGAGATTGGGTCTTATTTTATCGACAACCCCACTTTTTCCAAAAGTGACGTTGCCGAGGGGCCTGTAAGTACGCCAATCCAATTCGCAACCTTTTCGATGCATTTTAATATAATAAAACCGCATTAAGGGGCGTTTTGGTAAATTCCCGGCCTATCCCGAGACTTCCGGAAACGTTCCATGAGTTTCCCGCGAAGGAAGTACCTTTTGGTACATCATTCATGCCAAAGGACCCCTCGGGAATAAAACCCGTTGGACCTTTTGGGTATTTTCCCTAATGTTCCGTAAACCGGTTTTTGGCGCCAAAAGCGGCTGAGCCACCTTGTGTCACGCGACGCTTCGAGGCATGGAAAGTGGACGCGTAAGGTCGTGCGACATACTAAGGCAAGCCTAACCGGCAGCCTATAAATAAGACCCTCCCCTCATTGAAATGGATCCGAATTCTAGCCTACCGTTACTCGCCAAAATAGCAAGTGTAACGAGCGTCCCAAGCACAAAACCTCTCTCTCTCCTACCTTCCAACCCACTAATCCCTCTCATCCAAACCCAATTCTCTACCTACACCAATTGGAACCCTTGGATCGTAGCCGTGAGATCTACAACGAAGAATTGAAGGATTCTATATCTCGACTAGATATAGAATTCGTGGAATCAACAAGGGTAACAATTCCCTAACCCTCTCTCTCTCTCTCTCTCTCATTTAATTCCTTGCAATTTTATAGTTCTATTTTGTTTGGATTCAAGAATCGATCCTAGCCATCTCGACCATCAATCCCAATCGCAATCTCTCCGTTTAACTTGCATAGATTGTGTAATTGAGCTCATATTGATTGGATTTGGTTGAATTTGGTGTTTGAGCCCCCAAGGGGCGTGGATCTACCCATATCCACACTCCCGGGTCGATTTGATGTTGTTTATGTTTTTCGTTCATAATTCAGCCTTGTTAATTAGATCTCGTATAGCTTCGTTAATTTCGAGTTCATATTGTGAGGTTTCGCAGAAGGCTCATATGTGTCACGCGACACCTTCGTCCCCAAGTGATCCCGTGTCACGCGACACATGTGGTCATCGGTACGATGTGTCATGCGACACACATGACCCATCTCGCAGTGACTCTTTCCTTTGTAATCTGTTCTAGTTTGTTTGTATCAGGGATGTGGCCTCCCTAAATAATGGGCTCACAATATGTAATTTCTCGTTTCATAATTAATAAGATGCATTTTATCACATTTCGTTTATTATCAATATTTGCACACACTTTGGATTTACTTGGATGTGTTTGATTGAAAGACTCGTCTATGGATGAGGCGTGTTGGGTGAACTCTCGGTTCTTCCCAACACGTAACCTGACCCCCGAACTCATGTTTTCTCTCTAAAACAAAGGTTTTCAATGTTTCCACTTAAAACGGCGTGTTGGGGGACCGTTTCTCGAGGCAGCATGGCCATGTCCCTCCATTGGATGCCATTACTCCCCAGGATCCTCCAAAGACGGATGCCGCAGCCTGTGGATTGGCCAGGATGAGATTGCCAGGTACTGTGCAGTGCGTGGCCTCCGAGGAGTACTTTGACATGGGACACCCCTACGCCGTGTTTGTGGAGCGGCGCCTGAGGACGCCACGAAGCTAGCGAAGCCGGCGGTCACTCGTGGATATGGGGAGGATGAGCCTATCGACCCGCCGATCCCTCCTCGTGGGCATCTGCCTACGTGGTCCATGGAGTACCGAGGAGGATGAGGATACTGTCCCCGACGCTAGGGAGCCCCAAGACACCTTGCCGCCCGACAAAGACTGTAAGTATACTTTTAGGGTCTTTCCCTTTTCAGCCTTTCATTTTTCTCGCTTTTTGCAATTTTCGAGATTTTCTCGAGATTTTTCCGAGATTTTTCTCTTCTTTTTCTCAGGTTCCATTTCGCACCTATGACAGATTGGTCAAAGTGCAGAATAGGGCCGGAAGGACATGTGCCGGTCCCTTCGAGGAAGTTGGCTCGCGCTTCAAAGGCGCAGCCGATGCACAGGAGCTCGGGCGCAAGAGACGGCATGTCGGGCACAAATAGCCTACCTCATCGGCCTCGAGTACTCTTCCAAAGGCCATGCCTCGGGGCGGGGACCCAACGCCGACATTCTGGAGCAAACTGGGCCGAGTACGGGCACGATAATGTCCATCTATCTCGACGTGAGCGACTGTGAGGACTCGATGAGGGAGGCTAGCATTTATGAGCTGAGTAGCGATGAGGAGGAAGAAGAATCGGAGGCCTAGGAGGTCTCTAGAGTAGATTTGGAACAAAAACAAACAATGAACAATTTTTATGCACACTTTGTTTATTTTTTGCTTTATTCTGGCGCCGATGGGGCGAAGACATTGTACTTATGTTTTATTTGCTTTTCTAATTCATGCTTTTTCAATTTGCATATTATCTGAGCCTTGAGGCGATTTTTTTGCTTGGAATCAAAAACTGGCCCAAAATGATTTATAATGGCATATAAATGCTTGAATGGCTTCTGGATATGTTTTTGTACAGGTTTTGGTTGAAAAAGTGGGGTGAAAACTCCCTTGGGCAGCAACTTTGGTTGCTGCAGAATTTTTTTCTGCAGAGGGCTAATGTAGCCGTGCGGATAGGTCCTGAGGGTAAATAGAGCCGTGCGGCTCATAGCCTGTCTCGAACTGCTATTTTCTGAATAAAAGCAAGGCTTGGCCATTTCATTTCATTTTCAACTTAGACTTGTCCCAATTGTTCCCAGAGCACATTTTGGACCTAAAAGCACCATCTTTGATCATTTTGCGATGGAGAAGCCCGTCAGATTGCAAAGGGGGAAGCGAGACCGTTTTTTGTCCGATCTTCAATCTTGGGTGAGACACAACTTCCAATCTCATAGGGGACTGCTTGATTCTTCCTTCAAGATCAAGTCTTTATGGCATTTGAGGGATCTCCCGCCCGATTGGGACCTTTTGAGAGCCGCAACAAAGTTCTGGGACGTCTGGAGACATGTTTACTGCTTTTCTTACAACGAGATCGTCCCGACGCATGAAGACTTCCGAGCCTTGATTGGGGATCCCGAGATTGAGGCTATATCTATTCCGCTGACGGAGACGTGCCTGACGGTAAAGCTTGCATCTTTTCTCGCAGATTCCTTTGGGAGAGGCCGAGAGGATGATGATAGCCCCTGATAGGATTGACCTTCTCGATATCCCGGCAGGTTTGGGTCTCCATATGGCCGCGACCACGGTGGCTATGGACGCTTTCATTCTCTGCATATTCTCTCGTTCCGTTCACCGCCGAGTCCGCTGGGATCGTCATAGTGGTCTCTTGGACATGGTTAGAGACTCGCAAGGCCGGGAAGGATATTGTCCCGCCGGTTTTGGGAGAGACACTTCATGGGATTGACAGATGGCTCGGGAGACCATTTCATGAGATCCGGAGTCCGGCCGTGTTGACCTTATGGCCGCAGGAGAGGCTCTGGCTTTGCCAGGGCTTTGCCGACTCAGCCCTTGGGTGATTTCTGAGAGGTGCACCGAGGCAACAGACTGTGGTAGCCGGGAGCCGACGATGGCTAGGCTATCCACTTCTGACATCCGTTGGTGGATACCTCATTGGAGGTTGCGCATCAGAGGATATTTCAAGAGTCCTATGCCGTGAGGGTTCCGTGATTCTCGCCGGTCATCCTTCTACATACCCCGCTTAGTATCCAGCAGCTTTGGGGCTTTACAGAGCCATTGAGTGATTGGGAGGACATCCGGACCATGGAGGTGGTGTCATTGGACATGAGGGATCCAACCAGCCTTCTCTTTCTTCTCGAGGGCTTGGACATATGCCGCTTTCCCACCTGTGGCTATCTTCAGAGCAGAAGAGCACCATCTTGACCACCGTCTACTTGACCGGGTACGAGAGGGAGACGGGAGCGACTCAGTCATCTTGGAGGAGAGACGTCGAGCTTTATTGGGAGCCGACTGCGACTCGAGTAGGACTTTGAGGGAGACCGAGGCTAAGGCGAGTCGCCATAACCAATGTGTGACTTGGTCGTGATATGGAGGCTCGGTACAAGAGGTTGTCCGAGGTCGCTCCTTTGACCGAGGCTCGCAGGGAGGAGGTGCGGACTCGTGCTCTGACAGAGAGAGCACTTATTGACACGGGTTTGGTAGAGGCTCCAGCTGAGGATACCGGAGGTCGGGATGAGGGATACCGACATCATAGATAAAAAGAGGAAGAAGACTCGACGGGCCGAGGAAAAGGGAAGAAGACCAAAGAAGACTCACGAATGACGACCGATAGATCTTTTCTTAGGATTCCCTTATTGCCATTTTGCAAACACATTAGTTTATTTAGGCATTTTATTGTATTTTAGATCTTTGTAGCAAAGTTAGCAGAGTCAAGAGGTAGACCGTGCTTGAACTCATCAAGAAGTTTTTAACTTGTAATGAACAAGAAATATTATCTTAAAATTAGTCAAGACACATTTCATGGAAATTCAAATGTCTTATTTATTGGGACCCGTTTATGAAAACCGAAATACCCTTCATTATTTAGGACGCACTTCATGGAAGCTTGATTGTCCTTTTTATTGTTTAGGACACATTTCATGGAAACTTAATCGTCCTTTTTATTGTTTAGACCGAACCATATATGGCCGCCACGTTCCCTTTTACAAGAAAGACTAAGGGGCTCAGTCTTCGTAGTTCATTCTGAACTAATTTTTTCATGTGCAGCCCTCGTTTTTTGCCTAGACCGCCCTTTTTTGGGGTTTTCACTTAGCCGGGCATTACTCTTTTTGCACTAAGATTTTTTTCTTCTTTTTTTTTTTTTTATGTGCAACCCCGTCTTTTGCCTAGACCGCCCTTTTTGGGGTTTTCAAATTTAGCCGGGTATTACTCTTTTTGCACTCTTTTTTTTTTTTTATTATTATTTTTTTTTTAGACATAGTATCTTTTGAGCTTATCACCGCTGACCGGGTGGACAAAGGGATTGCCGTCCAGTGTCCGCAAGCTTCATGGCTCCTCCCGATAGTATCTTCTCGCACCACATAAGGGCCGATCCAAACGGGTTCCCATTTTCCCTGTGGGGTCAGCTCTCTCGGGTAGGGGGCTTCACTTTCAACACTAAGTCACCCTCTTTGATGTCTCCGGCCTTGACCTTTTATCAAACGCTCGCCATTCGCCTCTCGGTAGGCTCGGTGTGTTCCATGGCTTTTAGCCTTCTCTCGTCAAGGTGGCTAACTCATCATGCCGGCCGCGCAACCATTCCACTTCATTGACACCGTTTTCCAGAGGACCCTTAATGACGGGATTTCCAACTCCACCGGTAACACCGCTTCCATCCCGTAGGTTAAGGCAAAAGGAGTTTCTCCCGTAGCCGTTCCGACAGACGTTCAGAGCCCCAGAGTGCCAAGTGCCTTTTCGGGCCAATCACGACCACGGGTGGCCATCTTCCTGATGATCCGTTCGAGCGTCTTATTAGCAGCCTTCCACGGCTCCATTAGTCTCGAGGTCCGTACGGAGACGACTTGTGGCGAGTGATTCTGAATTCTCGACAAAGAACCTATCGCAGCCCCTTCAAAGTGCGACCCATTATCGAAATGATCTCATTGGGCACCCCATATCCGCACATTATGTTTTCTTTGATGAATTGGGCCACTTTTCGGGAAGTGAGGACCTTGTAAGACTTGGCCTCTACCCACTTGGTGAAGTAGTCGATGGCTACTAGCACAAATTCATGCCCATTGCTTCCGGTCGGGGCTATTTTCCCTATCACGTCAATACCCCAAGTTGCAAACGGCCAAGGAGTCGTCATGCAAGCATGTGTCATGAGGCGGGAGATGGTTGAGGTTGGCAAACCGCCGGCACTTGTCGCATGCTCGAACGTGGCCGGACACACCGTTTCCATGGAAATCCAAAGAGTAACCCATTCTCGAGGATCACTTGCATCGTGGCTCGCATTCATGAGGACCGCAGGGACCATCGCGGACTTCGCCATCAATTCTTTGGCCCTTTCTTGAGTGACGCACAAGAGGAGTGGTCCTTGGTATCGCTTCTTGTACAAAGTTGCCTCCTAGAATGACATAATGGGAGGCCAACCTTTTCGTGAGCTTGCAAGCTCTGGCTCGACTCCTTCTTTCGGTCTACCTTCTTCGTCTCCGAAAGCCGACTCTCCATCTTTGAGGAACTCGGTAAATTTGATTGTACCAGGTTCCTTTATAGGCTCGGGTCCTGTGTCTACTTCACAAATGTATAGGTCGGGGCTTCTCTTCTACCCACTCTAAGGGTTTTATGGCTTTTCCTGTGGATCTCTACCAATGAGGCTAGAGTAGCTAATGATCTGCGAACTGTTTCTTTCCTCGCAAGTAGTGGAAGGTCACTTCTCCGAACCGTCCAAATAACTCCTCCATACGGGCATGATACCGCCGCAGTTAGGGTCCACAGCCTTCCACTTGTTGGAAACCCGATTGATGATCGTGGCCGAGTCTCCGTAAACTTCTAGCTCCTTGACATTCCTTTCTAAGGCAAACTTCCAAACCAAAGAATGCAAAGCTTCATACTGCAACATTGTTCGTGGCGTGGAAGTTCAACTTGAGGGCTATGGGTGTATGCTCATCCTTCGGATCGACCAAGAGCATCCCGATACCGTTTCCTCTTTTGTTAGCGGCTCCGTCAAAGAATAACCGCCATCGGTTTTCGTGTTCGACCGCAAAGATCCCTTCATCTCGGGAATTGGGGTTCGTGCCCTCTCGTCTTCATTATCGGGAAAGTTTGCCAGTGGTCTCGACAACGCTTGACCTCGATAGCCTTTCTCGGTCACATAGTTGATGTCGTACTCGCTAAGAAGAAGGACCACTTTGCTAGACGCATCGAGAGGGAAGGCTTATCAAAGATGTACTTGATGGGGTCCATTTTTGAGACCAAATTCACAGGCGGGCTTCGCATATAATGCTTCAACTTGCCGACTACCTGCACTGGCCCCGCACAGTGTCTTTTCACATGCCGAGTAATTGAGCTCACTTCCCCGCAGCCTTCCGCCGACAAAGTAAATGGCGTTTCTACCCGAGAGTCTTTCTTTTCCCGAGCAAGCATAGCCCCAACCGCCGTGTCAATGATAAAGTGAGATAGAGCGTAAGAGGTTTCGTCTATGTGGGGGCATAAAGATCGAGGGTGTACCAAGTATGCCTTGATCCGGTCAAAAGCATCCCGGCATTCTTCGGTCCATTCTCGTGTCTACGTTCTTCTTCATGAGCTTGAAGATGGGCTCGCACATAGTGGTCAATCGATTGACGAAACGGCCGATGTACCGCAGCTTTTCCCATAAAGCTCTTGACTTCGTCCGGGTCCGAGGTGGCCTCATATCCATAATGGCTTTGATCTTTGGGGGTCACTTCGATACCTCGCTCCGTGACCATATACCCAAGCACTTTTCCCCTTGTCACTCCGAAGGTGCATTTAGCAGGTTTAGTCTCATGGAATGTTGTCTCGCCTCTCAAAGAACTTCCGCAGTCAACAAAGTGCCGCCCGTCCTCGCCTTTGGAGCGGATTATCATGTCGTCTACGTAGACCTCAATCTCCTTGTGGATCATGTCATGAAAAAGCGCGGTCGCCGCCCTTTCGTAGGTAGCCCCTGCGTTCTTAAGCCCAAATGGCATCACCGTATAACAGCAAGTTCCCCACGGCGTGGTGAAGGTCCGTCTTTTCTGGTCTTCCTCGGCCATCTTGATCTCGGGTTGTATCCTCGCAAAGCCATCAACGAAGGATTTGACTTCGTAGTTGGCAAGTGGAGTCCACCAGATGTCTATGTTTGGCAAAGGGTAATCGTCCTTGGGGCCGGCCTTGTTCGCATCTCTGAAATCCACACAAAGAAGCCGCACCTTCCCATCGGGCCTCGTGACGGTCACAATATTGGACAACCATGTCGGATATTCGATGACTCGATGAATCCTACCCGCAGTAGCTTCTCAATTTCTTCTTTGACCCGTAGAGACCATTCTCGCTTGATCTTTCTCGCTCGCTTACCGGTTTAGCATCCGGTGCTAGAGGGATTCTCGTGCTCTACTATCGAACCTGTCTAGCCCCGCATATCCCCGTATGACCATGCAAACACGTCGACGTATTCCCCGAGCGCATCGATCGCCCGTCCCGTTCAACCCCGGAAGAAGTTTCCGATCCGTGTCTCTTTAGGTTCCTCGACAGCACTCCAAGTTCACACTTGTCAAAACCTCCTCGGCAGCTGGGGCCCGGTTTTCCTCTTTTTCGAAACCCGCTTAAAGATTTCTTTAATGTATTGTTCATTTAGTGTGTTTGCATCTTGTTCAAATGATTCATTATTAATCGTTGTTAAGTTTTGAGTTAATTTATCATTTGTTAAGTTGGCAATAAGAGGATACTCGTAAAGATCTCGTCATTTCATTCAAAATAAGGGGAAAGATGACATCGATTACATTTTGATAATCCTCAGCGTGAGGCCTTCTGGATGACTCGCAGGACTCGGAATTCAAAGATTCCCGACTCAACCGAATGTACGCTACCGACTGACCCTACACTACTTATTGACTCGAGGGTGGCTTCGACAAAGGTTGGACCGGATCTCACTCCTTCTTGCCGTTGCCTCGGGAGTAGCAGCCTTGTCGCCGTTCTTCGTAAAGTTGGAGACTTCAAATTGATCAAAACTTGCCTGAAATCATTGACAGCCGGTACCGTGGAAAGATAGTGAGGGAGCTAGAGTAGCTTGATGCAATCTCTCGCCGAGCTCGTCCGTGACAACCGGGCTCATTGATCAAGAGTCTCGGTTCATCTTATCAATGCACCGCCGATAATTCATTTTCTCTTTACCGATCTTGGACACCACGACCTTGTCAAGCATAGCCAACAGGAGGGTTGGCCTGGATAATGCCGATGAAGTCTTCTTCGTAGGGGATCTTAATTCTTCCTTGACCGGCTACGTATTCGATAGGCTTTCGTATTCTCGCTTCTAGATCTCGCTAGCTTCTCATTGAACTTTACGATGGCCACAAATTCAGCACTTTCTCGCTTCAAGAGGATCACCGTACATGGGGGTATCAGCCGGACTGTGCTTTGAATGATGGGTTCCTTGGCGGGCTGTTTGGCATAGCCGACATAGTAATCGAACTTGCCGTAAGGCTCCCTGCAGTTCCGACGCTCTTGTCTCCGGCTTCATACCTTTCTTTTAGCTTCGTTGTGTGGACTTTCTCTTCTTCTTCTTTCTCGAAGGAGCGTCTTCATTGATCCATTCTTGGTACTCATACTCTGCATACCCTCACAAGCCGCATACATCATACCATATGTGAGGCTTGGGCTGAACCGGGATGGCCTCTCCGACTACTTGGTCATTACCATTGTTGACTACCATGTTGGCCATTTTGACACCGAAAAGCCGGCAAAACCGAGGATTCTCGCGAACCTGCTCTCGAGAATTCTACGCTAACAAGTCGCCGACCCTGTTCTCACCCACTTCTTTCTCGCCGCGGAAAGGGATAGGAAAGGTTTAGACTCGGGGTAGGTGTTTAGTCAAGGCTCGTGCAATATGCAAATTAGAATCTTCCATTTACTTAAAATGTTGTCTTTTATTAATATCTATTTGGTTGGAAAAGGGGGTTCGCCCTTCTTTTTCGTAACTACTCTAGATCCCGGATCGCCGGGTTCCGTCACTACGTCTATAAGCCCCTCGTATTCCACCCGTATTTCGACCTCCCAGGTGGACAACCCCGGCGAGGGTCCTATAGGGCACGCGGATCCCACCGACCGAGAGTAAAGAACGCTCCTAACGGGTCTAGCGGGTCATAGGAACTTTCAACGCACGAGCGATGCGGATTATAGTCAAGGCAATACCGGAAAGTCTCGTCTTTCGCCTTGATAGGATTTTTGGCAGAATTTCGCTTGAGCGAATGACGTTTTGACTTTCGGTAATGTCCGAGAAGATAATAGGCATGGGTCGGGCGGCAAAAGCCGGATGACACAAAGGTCACATTGAACTTCGTTGCATACGGGCGTGAGTTAGAATCGAAGTCAATGCCGGTCAAGATCTTGCCAATTTTTCCTTGTCGGAATTTTAGCAGAGCTTCGCTTGAGCGAAAGATCTTTTGATTTGTTGGCAAAGACTCGGTCTTGACTCTTACGCATTTCCGTGCGTGTCAAGGTCAATAGTCAATGTCTGGAGTTGAGATCTCGCCAATTTTTCCTTGTTGGAATTTTGCGTAGTTCTTCTTCCGTTATGAACTAAGGCTTGACCTTTACGAGGGTATGCAACCGGGCTATATGACACGGACTAGACCAAAAACCAACCAAAAGTCACGGTTTTTTGAAACGTGTGACACGGACCGTGCATTGGTCGACACCGGCCGCCATGGGAGGTTGGGATGATTCCGTGCGCGCCCGGAGCATCGTAAGGTCCGTCCGTGATCGCACTGAAACCACCCTCGGCTCAAGGACGTGCGTGCAAAAGTGTACATGATATATCAAAGGCGCGTAGTGTGCGGTCTCCTAAAAATGTTCCTTTGAGTTAAAACAGAGATTTTCATAAATGTGTTTTAAAGGAATGATTTTCGGGACGGGGAGAATGCAACACATAAGCACGTAAATTTTCTCGGGAGCCCTGGGCCACCATGGAGCCGAGTAGCCCCAAGCCGCTAGGATCGCGCATTAACCATGATTTTTCCCGGTGGAATTGCCACCGAGGTCGCCCTGGCCGTAATCCAATGAGGATTGAGCCGCATTTAATCGCATGGATCAATTTTCCGTGTTCCACTCCTTTTGCTATTTTTCGGGTTGTTTCCCGTTCAAAGTATGCACAAATTCCAAGATGCAAATGATGCAATGCATGGTAAAGAAAGCAAGCATGATTAATGAAATCGGCGATGGGAGTCTAACCCGCTCAAAGGGAAAAGCTTTCTTTTATTTTTCAAAATTGTTTTTCGAAAAGGGATAGTGGTACGTGGATGGTTAAACCACCGGTTATCCCAACTCCCACGTCGTGGAGTGTACAGAAGGGTAAGTGGTTTCCACCTATATACCGAGTATCGATTTTTTTTTGTTTTGAAAATAAAAGCTTTTCTCCTTCGGGGTTTCCCCATGAGTCGCCAAACTCGTGAATGTGTGCCCAAATTTTGTTTTTGTTGGATTCACGCGAGTTTGAAGACATCCGGTTTAATTTGAAAACGGAGTCGCCACGCCATTTTGATTACCTCAAAACTTTGAAAAAAAGGTTTTATGGGTTCTGAGGTTAAGTTACCCCTCGGGAAGAACGTTTGGCGTTCACCCAAGGTGCCTTGCCTGAGCAAGTCTCCCATGATTTCATTAATCGTGCTTGCTTGCGTGCTTTCTTGTGTGCATGTGTTTGAAAATAAGGAGGGAATGTCCCAAGTCGTCTTCCGGACGTACAAACCATTTGTTGGTTGTCGCCGATTTCTTGGAATTTATGTATTCGGATTATGATCCCGCCCTCATCTTGTGACTTGTGATCATCGCATTTTTAACCTCGGGACCCTCGGGACTTGCGTGATCGAGAGAATGACTCTCTTTATGGTCAAAGATGAGGTTCTTTAGAAAAGGAAGGTCCTTAGCCCATCAATCCTACGCTTTAAGACTACGAGCTCGTATAGATGCTTCATACTCTTTCTTAAGCGATAATTGGAGATATAGGGTTCAAGGTTGTCCCTTTCTAAAGAGAATATGGAACCTTTATGGAAGGAACGATGTAAAGATAGGATCTTTTACACCGGTCCGTTCCTAGGTTGCTAATGGGGGAATGGGGAATGTATGTAAAAATGACACTTTAATGAAAAGATGACATTTTTGGGTTGCAAATGATGCACTTAGTTTAAAGAAATGATCTTTATTGCAAATGATGCATAAAGATTTGATTTTTATGCAAATGATGCATTTTTGTTGAAGAAATTGGCATTCATTATGCAAATGATGCATAAAGATTGCATTTTGAAAAGCATATGATGCTAGTTTATGGTAAAGACATGGTCTTTAAAGCAAATGATGCTTGGAAAAGTGATTTTGGATGCAAATGATGCATTTTGATTGAAAAGATTTGATTTTTATATGCAAAGGATGCATAAAGATGACATTTTTATTTGAAAATGGGGGTTTTAGGTGCAAAGGATGCACCTTTATGGGAAAAGACTACATTTTTATGACAAATGATGTCTAATGCATGCAAAAGGGGAAGGGGGAATATGAAGATATGATCTTTAATCTACCAAGTCCCAAGCAATATAAAAGTAATGCAATGAGCAATTTATAAAGCAATTAGGATGCGAGGTTAGGGCGTGCGAGGTTACCAATGGCTTCCTTCTTCTTCGGGCGGAGCTAGGAGGAGAGGTTGGTCTTGGATCTTCAAGGAGGAGGGAGGGAGCTTCTTGGCCTTCTTCTTCACCTTCTTGGATCTTCAACAGCCTCTTGGGAGTATTTCTTCGTATTATGTGTGGTGTTGTTGGAAATTGTTGTTGTTAATTGTTGTGTGTTGAAATGGGTAGAGGAGGGCTCTATTTATAGGCAGTCTGGATAAGGCTAATGAAGCCGTGCGGCTAAGGGCAGCAAGCTAATGCAGCCGTGCGGCATTATCCACAATGACTCAGCATTCTAGAACCATGCAAGGTGGCAAATTCTAGAACCTTCCCTCCTAATTAAGAAAAACGTGTTTCTTAATTAGGAAGGATCCCCTTCAGCCCTAAATTAATTAAAAACAGTTCCGGAATGTTTCCGGAACACTAGGAAGGTCTGGGGAATTACCGGAAAACTTACCGAAATTGCCGGAAAATTTAACCGGAAGGCATGAGCCAGATTTGGGTACTTAAAGCAGTGTCAATTGATAAGTGACTATTATATAGTCATTTATCCTTAGTTTTGTATACTTTTTAAATGCATAAAGCATCATTTTCATTTCATTTTATGTACTTTTTAGTTCCTTTTTTATATTATCTAGATTTTACGCCTTTTTGGTATATTTCTTGCATTTAAAGACAGGTTTTAGGGTCTTTTTATCAAAAGGATGCTTGGACACTTCAAGGCAAAAGACATGGAAGAGCACCAACCAAATCAAGCACACCAAGTTAAATTCCAGGTGGAGCGGCCGTGCAGCAAACATGGAGCGGCCGTGCACCTAGCCATTTTCAAGCCATTTGTGGCCCTAAAATATAGAGCGGCCGTGTATTGAAGAGGGAATGGCCGTGTCATTATTCAGAGCGGCCGTGCATCTTAGAGTGGAGCGGCTGTGCGAGTGTCAAGACTCAAATTCAAATCTGGCGCCAAGGGTCGCACGGCCGTGCAACTTCCTTGACGCGACCGTGCAAATCGTGACTGCAGATGTAAAGGCACCTTTTGATGGCACCCCATTGAAGAGTCTCCTCCCAATTATAAATAGGACCCTTGTAATCAGTCTTAGATACGGAAAATTTAGAGAGAAATCACTGATACTTCATAGATAGAAAATACAAACACTTGTGATAACAATTTCCAAAGAGATTTGAAGATCAAGTTCATTGTTTGTTCTTGAAATTACCTTGGAAGAAAAGCAATAAAGTGAAGCACCATTTCCAGCATTTGCCTTCTATATTCATAAGTCTTTCTTACTCAATCTCTTACTTTTATTTCTTATATGTTATAAATGGCTTGTGAGTAATCCCCCTTATTCTTGGGGTTGGATACTCAAAAACATACTTGTTCATCATTCAAAATGAAAAGTCTTCTCTTCTTTCTTCATCTAAACAATTTCTTTATATTATTCTCTAAATGCCTTACATTTTGGAGATGTCCAATTTGTATGATTCAGTCAATTGAGAGAAGTACCTAGCGGAGAATCTCGATTGACGGAACCATATAAAGAAACTAGGTTTCATTGATCACGAAAGTAGTTCAATGGCCTAGGGATGTTCCTTTAATGGAAAATATATCGACTCTCGTTCTTAAAGGGTTCTTATTAATTATGGTCAGCTAGAGATAAGCCGGAACGCCCGTTTGTGACAGGGCGGGAACAACGTAAACGGAAATCTCAAACAGTTAGGACATAATTAGTGAAGAATACAACACTACTTGCTTGACCGTGAGAAGTAGTGCAAGCCGAATGTATCATCCTTGCTTTTTATGAAAATCTTTTATCTCTAAGACAATGACGATTTGATGAACAAAATTATGTGTATGATTTCCAATCCCGAGAATGCTTCGTTTTATAAGAATTTAATTAAAGAATTTTCTGTTTATGTTCTCTCTATTTTTCTAAAAACAAATTTTATCTCCCCCCAATCTTCTCTATAATTTCTAAAGACAAAAATATTCCCTAAAGTAAACCTTGTCTCTGTAGGATCGACCCGTACTTGCCCCCGCTATATTACAATAGCCCGTGCGCTTGCGGATATAAATAAACCGT